>JAAEAF010000318.1:53748-86231 GCA_011037195.1 Triatoma infestans
TAACTTCTTGGTATCTACTAATTTTAGTTTGGAGGTTTTATTTTTTATCTTTGTTGTACAGGCATAGGGGCTTATGGTGTCCTGTTGTCTGGGTGAAGATCTAATTCTAATTATGCTCCTTTAGGTGGGTTGCGCGCTGTGGCTCAGACTAGTTCTTATGAAGTAAGAATGGTTTTAATTTTGATTTGTATGTTGTTTTTTGTTTTAATTTTGTTGATTTTATAAAGTATCAGGAGTATGTTTGGTTTATTTTTTTTTCTTTTCTATTATTTTTTTGTTGGTTTTCTTCTAGTTTGGCAGAAACTATTAGTTCTTCTTTTTTTATGCCCTCCCAGTATTCTGCTTCTTGTTTCATGCTGTTCTATAAATTAACATCAATGATAGAGGACAAACTGAAGAAACAAGTTTATATACTCGATATAGTTGAGAGCCTAGTGCGCAGAAGTTGCCAGAACGACGGCACAGAAGATATGCTGAACTTACTGAGGGCATTGTTAGACTATAGGTGACAAAGAAAGCAGTGCTCATCTCTAATACTGGTTAAAGTTATAGCAAACACTAACCGGTTTCAATCCGAAAACCTAAATAATTTGCAAGAGAATAAACCGCGGAAACCTAAAAGTTTTTATGAGTAAAGTATATTTTGGTTTCCGTCTCTGTTCACGGCACCTGAAGCAGACCGCTAGTTGGATGTAAAAGTTCCTGAAAAAATAAGTCAGGCTACAAGAGCCGAAACTCAAACTATAGATTCATTCATCGATATTTTTTTTAAACACAGTTTATTACCCCACCTTGCCCCTTCAACCCTCTTACCAACCAACTATTTACTATCTCTTTTTACTTAGTTTCTCTCTCTCTCTCTCTCTCTCTCTCTCTCTTCTAGGTTCCTTCATGGAGAGAAACTGATACTTAGGAAAATAATTACTTTCAACATTAAAAAATAAAATAATAAAAAAATGATTAAGAGGCGTAAGAGGAAGCAGGAGGGCGGACTTATTTAACATTTTATATAGAAAATGACCACTTTCTTCAGAAATGGGAGCCGCGCCCCACCGTCCTTTTTTTTTTAATTTTATTTCCAACTTGGAATATTTTTTCTTTTTAAATAAAGGAAAGTTAATTAAAAATTCACTACTGTGGTAAAATATATAATTGAAAACTGGCCGCACTTAACTTCTACTATTTAATTTATTCAACAACATTATATCTCTGTCTCACTCTTTTGGGCTTTATTACTTTTTAAAGAAAACAAATTTTTTGTATTCACTTGTTTTTTTTTTTTTTGGTTATTATTAATTTGTCTTTACCTCCTACCGCTTCATGCTCAAAGAAACAGCGAACTCGCTGCTTCTGCTGGTGCCGAAGAAATAAGGGAAAGGTGCTTCTACTAATGGCTGATAAATTATTTAAAGCAAGATATCTCATTTTTAATTTTCGATTTAACTTTTCAGAGAGAAGTTGTTGGAATTCTTTCAATTGAATGCATTAGTGCAATGTGCATAATACTCTGCTTTATTGTGCAAGTGGTGCCTTCTTTTTGTTTTGCGTTTTTATGCCGTTAATCTTGCAATATAGATTATTGTCTCTGCCTGGAGCAGAGCTGTAACGTTGTAGCTGTGTTTATAAACTGTAGGGGAGATATATAAAGTTGATGGAGGCCTATGTTTGTTTTCAGCACATAGCAGGTAGTTCTTGAATGTGATTAGATTGTAGGCCAGAAGTAACAGCTTCCTAGATCTAACCCCAATAAAGTTTGAAATCTAATGTCAAAAAGGGCGGTGATCTGTTTAAAGTAAACCTTTGGACAGGAATCCATTTCCGAAAAATTAAAAACCAATAAAAGTGAAGTAGCGCTTTCGCTTAACAGATTTTCTTTAAACTTGCAATTCTAGCGATGCGTTTATTTATAATAAAATAAGTGTTACAACTGTGCATTATGCTGAAATAGTTGAAAAAAATTGCATAAAATTGCAGCTTCTCTAAGTAGTTAAACAACTCACTGATTTCAAACAAAATAAAAATTATGGAGTTGAGATAAACCAAAAGTTCTAAGCATCGCCTTTTTGCGCTCCATAGTTCAGATCAACTTCACAAAAGATATTAAAAACAGACACTAAATGACATAAAATTCTATTTTTATTTGCTTTCTACTGGCATCCCAGATAGAGATCATATTTATTCAGCGTTCCCCAAGGAATTACATGTACTTTATATATATAATTAAAAATATACTATAGATGACTTATAAACAAAAATTACAAATTTGGAATTGCAGCTTTGGAAAATCTCAGGGAAATAGATTGAATCAAATGCATTCAGGCTTTCGTAAACTTTTTCATCAAGGCTTAAATTATGTTCTAGTGAAGCATAAGAAAAATCGCGGAAAGCTGTAAAAGCTGAGAGCAAGTCGAGTTATCCATAAAAAGCGGAATTTTTAATTATTTTTAGTGAAATAATATATATTCAACAAACAGCTAATTTCTTAAAAAAAAATTGCCTGAAGATCTCTCGATTACAAAATCGAGTTGTGTGTCGTTTGTGTAATCGAGTACGATCAGCATGTGGAAACTGCTTGGTCGGTTTTAGAAATCAGTAAACTAAAAACAGCACTGAAAGAATTAGATCAGCTGATTTTTAGGTTATAATTAAATTACACGGAGGAGAAGGTAATTTTTTGTGTGTGTGTATATATAACCTAGTAACATTGTATTAAGAAATTAATACATCATATGTAATAAAAGATGTAATACAAAGTAATGTTTTTTTATTCATTTATTTTTTTTTTTTTGTTTAAAGCGAGAGGTGAACAAAGGAATGTAGAATGTTAATTACTTATTACAACGGTTACATAGCAGCGATATCTGTTTTGATTACTATTGACGTAAAAAGTGTACAGTTTACAAACGAACAGAGTGTAATCTGTGGGTGTAGATGTGTGAAATAAAGCTATCATCGTGCGTAATGTGCCGGAACGAAGCGAGTAACCAAATCTTATTGCATCGCTGTTACTCCTCAAGTAGCCAGACTTCCTTCAGCCACACACTTCTCATCATTATTGTTATTTTTTTATTATTATTATTAAAATATGAATATAAAAATAATAATTAACAAGCTAAACACTTAGTGTGTTTACATATAATTATATACTTGATAAATACACAATGTAACCATAAGTAAATAAATCAAAAGTATAATACAATAGTATTTGTAATGCATTTTATTTTTCTTGCAAACAATTAACTATAATTAATGATAATAATAATAGTATTTAAATATTATGGTTATAGTTGATCAGAAAACATAAGTTTTATAAACTTAATTAAACAGCTGATTTAATTAAACGGATATCAAATAATGATCGCATGGCTTGTGTATGGCCACCACGTTCAACATTTTTATACATCACCTGATCGTACAAATTTTACAATATACCATTTCGGTGGTGGAAAAGTATAATGTGATGGAATTACAAATTAGAGAGAAGCCAAGAATCTCATGTGAAACATTCACACGACTTTCTCTTATTTCAACTGTCATAAATCTAATTAAGGGATTAGCTCAGTGGTAGCGCGTTGGACTCCCACAAGGAGGTCCCGAATTCGATCCAGTACTGCCCCCTAGATTTTTTTTCTTCCTAGGAGCCTCTACAGCTCACTGTCTGTTGATGGACGGTGTTGTATGTAAAGAGATTACACTGCCTGGAAGCCGGCAGTGCATTAAGTAGCTCCGAGCGCCTATGACCATAGATGTTGACGAGCCTTAAATAAAAAAAAAATTATCAACAGATTTTCTTCACACTTGGAATGTTTACTAAAGATTTAGTTGTCTTCAATATGAAGACATGCGGTGTGGATACCTAAGAGGGTAGCGTAACATTATAACTCCCCCAGTACCCCCTCCTAAAATCAATGTTTTCAGTAAAAAATTCCAACTCAAGTGAGAGTGCTAATGTAGCGCTCTAATCGAATCCCGCTGGTATCCTTATATAGGAAATCATAAAAAAGAAATTATACTTCCAGGGCAACCGGAAGTACATCCTTCAAACTCGTAATTTACTCATATTTAAGTTTCATTATCACTGTGCAGGTAGTAGAACCGTTAATTGTAATGATACTATAAAGCAATTCAAATAACTGGAAAACCTTACCTTATTTCCACAGCCCCTTTCCAGAATAAAAAATTATTTCAAATAAAAGTGATAGATATGAATATATGCAGAACGTGTACAAAGTTTAAAAAAAAAACCTTATGGCGGTTCCTTTCTAGAAAATGACCCAAAATTATGAAATCTGTCCAGCAATGGGATATGTGTAGTTAAGAGGTTTTGACTGATAATTTCCTGTCCGATCCGTTGTTGGTGATACCCAAACCGAATTTCAAGTTGGAACTTCACACACAAAACAAAACAGACTTTAAAAAGAATTTTTTTCGCATTCAGAAGGCATGAATTTCCGGTAAATACTCAATTTTTCGAAAAATCTGATATACGAGTAATACTTGCACTCTTGTAGCGAAAGGGAAAGTAATTAGTAACTGAAAATGAAATATCGTTTAAAATTCAATTTAGCACCACTCGAATATTGTATTGTAGACTGTTAGTAGTTAAAGCTCTAGTAACGTTTAATAACCGACAAGTGCACATAATTTAGATGCATTCAACGCACGCAATAAATACAATATTATAAAGACTAATTATTTATTGAAAACATCTGTCATCAACTGGGTAATAAAAACAAATATGCCAGGATAACGGCTTAAAAAAAACCTTCAGTTTCCTTTTAAACATAAATAGGTCATTTGCATTGAAATTATCTTTTTCATTGCCTTATTATCGCCGTTTATTGACGTATCCGAGCCGCTGTCCACTCAGCTGGCTGTATAAACTCACAGGCTTACCAATCCATCTTTGCTCACAAAAAAAAAAAAAAATTGTTTATCTGCCTTTAGTTTATAATCTCCGTATATTGTAAATACTTGTCGCAATAGGTGGTCACAGTGTAGCCACTTCAGCATTCATAACAATTTCTATCTTTTACATATAAAATAAAAAAGTAGCGCAAGGAAATTCAGTTAGAATAATACAAGAGGAAACGTATGTCTATGTACATTTTCTTTCTTATTTTCCAAGGTTTCTTCCATTCATGGATTTACATGGAAAATTACGATTACCTGGATATAGAGGAAACATAAAAACAAGGCTCGCATAATCGGTCACTGCAGCTCTTCCTTTATTATTTCTTCTTTTATGCATTGTATTTCTTTTTTTCGTTGGGTTTTGAGGAAATGAATATACAGAGGTACTCAGAAATAGCAGCTATGTGGTCGCTGACGGTTACCTAGGGAAATTCAGCAAAATGACTGGAGAAACAAATCAAATATCTTTAGGCAAAAATTTGAAGTTGGACTTACGATTGTACATTTCACTTGGATAAATCTCAAGTCTAATGTCTAAAGTGGCCCCTAGACGATCAATATTCACGTCAATATACTGAACAAGAATTGATATTGCACAATTATATTGACCGTCTGTACATCAGATTGAAAGATTGCACAATATATTGAGTTAGTGATTGCACAATATGTTGAGTATAAAAGAGTTTGATTTTTATTGTGCAATCTAATAAATATTGCATCGTCTGTGGGCAGTATTGCGCAATCTGATTCAGTCGTCCTGACAGTGTTGGAGTCAACATCAACTTATCTACAAAATGACTACAAAGGGAAAAGATGAAAAAAGAAAATTCATTTTAGAATGCATGGAGATGTAACGGAGCTTTACCCGCTTTGTGGAATATCAAGAGTAGAGGTTACAGCAACAGAATAAAAAAAAAATGAACAGTTGCTTTCTAAATATAGAGAATATTATCCGGATGCTGATAAGTCACAATTAGTGAAAAAATTTAATTCGTTGCGCACTAACTTCAGAAAGGATTTAAACCGAATACACATGTTGACTACAGAAGTGTCAGCCATGAACTAATGTATTGTGCAATAATATTGCCCAGAGTGTGTTGGCCAACAATATATTGACGCGAATATTGATTGTCTAGGGCCACTTAATGTCAAATGTCCTCGAGTCGTGAGTTATGGAAAAATCTCTAGTTTACCATAACTCTAATTTATTAGCGATAATAGCAACCTCGTTCTTTTGATCTATTAGTTTGAAGAATTGAGCAACCAGTTATGGCCAATTATTGCCAAGTTTCACTTCCCCTTTCCAAGTCGAAGTTTTATAACAACAAGTTTCAAAGAATTCAGTATCCGTTTTTACTGCTAATTGTTACTTCCTGCTGCGGCTGTTGAAGCTCTGTATTGTAATAGTTATACATTTTTGAAATTGAATTTTCACAGAAATACACATTTCAGGTCCCTGTTTAAAATATTTTAAAGAAATAGTCGAAATGTGTGTTTGAGATAAAATATCTCAGAAACTATTACAGGTAGTTCAAAGTTCGGACTGAATAGTTTTTACACTTTCCGCAATTTATTTTTTAAAAGGCGCCAACGATTTGCTTTAAACTTTGCCCGGATAAAGGCCATTCCTTTATTGGTCACATTATTTCTAGGAAAAATGATTCCCGGACGGTTCTAGGGAACTACAACTTAGACTTTCCTCTAAAGTGCCACTTCAGTATAATATATGGTCGTACCTATTTAAATATTCCTAAGGGACATTAAAAGCATTACTAGAATTCTACTTTTGAAGAAAATCGATTAACCGAAAGCGCGAATTTACAAACAAGTTCCTGAGTTTCTTGGAACTTTTTTGAACGCGCTTTTCTCTAAACTATAAATAAAAATTCCAACTTTGCAGAAAATCTATTTGTAAGTTGAAAATCTGTTAGTAATTATTATTATTATCGGAAACGGGTGCCCAAAGGCGCGGGACCTAAGCCTATATGGCTCTTGTCCCCCCGATACCCCCCCGTAACCCCTTAATTAGTCTCCCCCGGTAACTTGCCGGTTGATCTACAATATCTCAAGATATCCCTATATAAAATCTGTTAGTAAGTTGGAAGTCTAATTGTAGTTGTAAGGGAAAAATCATGCGAGTGTTTCACATAGGATTTCTTGCCCGAATAGGGAATTCAAGCCGCTTTTCTTTTGCAACTAATACAACAAAATTTTTGAGTTTTTCATTGAATTTAATTATTGGTTTAGCAGTTGATTCATAACGTCAACAGAGGACGTTACTTTGCCGATGTTTTTGCCAAAAGCCACCTGGAACTCACTGTGGACAAAAAAAAATCCGAAACAATTATCGCTATAAACTTCTCTCAAAACTGCTTGACACCCTTTTTAACAAGCAAAAGATTGTTATGTTTATTAAGTACTTAAATGACCGATTTGGACTTATGGACGAGAATTATGGGGTACGACTGTAAGTTCCAATAGTCAGCAAATCCAATCCTTACAGCCAAAAATCCTCAAGAAAATAGTAAATGCTTCCTGGTACGTATCCAATCTAACTATCTATAATGACCTCAAAATTCCTTTCATGCGCGATCTAGCGATTCATTCATCCATAGAAGCCCATCCCAATCCACTAACAGAACGGATTCATTCCAACACCATTCCGGGTAACCTGTCTAAGCGGCTGAAATGAAAAAAACCGCCTAGAGATATGCTTTATGAATAAACACGTATGGAGTATCACCACTGGGTGGTTTGTCCAATAAGTAAATTCTATGAGGTTTTAAGCTATATTTTCATATTTACGTTATACACTTTGATTGCAGTTGCAAATTTCAATAAAAAAAAAAATTAAAAAAAGTTGATTAACAGCTGTTCTCTGTAGTTTTTGATCTTTGGTATTTTACCACAAATTGCTGTGTCTCAAGAATTAAATTTAAAATTTCCTTATGTTATGGGGCGAAGTACGATATAACTCTTGGCAAATATTAAACATAGTTGATACGATTCTCGCAATAAATATTATATTTGTAATTAAACTGTAAACTTTTCTGAAAAAAAATATTCACTGCATGATTCACACACACACACACACACACACACACCCATATCTATCAGCTTAATTAAATATCAATAATTATAGTAGTTTGGAGGAGAGATACAAACTCCACCATAGTATTAATAAAAAAAAAAAGAACAGCTGTTTAGTAATCAGCTGGTCTGAATTATTGTTGTACGACATTCTAAACACAGAAAATAGAGTTTTAAAAATTGTTTCTTATTTAATAAATATCTGACGATACATATTAACAAAATGGCCAATTAATAGACATTTACTGTTAATGGTTGATTTATTTTTGTACTTTTTACTTGTTATTGCAATATAAATAACCGATTATTATTAAATGTTGAGATTAAAAGGAAGTAAATAAACAAATTAATAAATGGAAGTGTCTCACGTGAAATTAAGGAATTAGAATGTATAAAACAGTCTAATTATAGCAGTAATATAATTATTATTGTAATATAAGCATATTTAAACACGATCTCCTGGTGTACACGGGCGACACGATTTATTTCACTAATTAATTAATAATTCAATTTAAATATCATAATTTTATAACAATATTGTTATTTAACATTTCATAGTTTGTTTTGTCACTTGATTTTGTTTACTTTCTAGCCTATCGTGCCGAATTTCCGAAATTGACCTTTCACCAAAAATACATGTTTCGAGGTCTCCTGAGTTCGGAATGTTTTCAGCAAATTGTCTGTATGTGTATGTGTGTGTGTGTGTGTGTGAACAATATAACTCAAAAACTAAAAATCGCAGGAAGCTGAAACTTAGTACTTCGGTTAGTACTACCGCCGCAAGGTTACGGGGCAAAACCCATCAACCAGACGTGCGTCTTTACTAAATTTTTTCCTTTTTCCTGTTTACCGTGATTTTCTTTAAATTTCGCAATATATTATCTACACTCACTGTGGAGTATTTAACTGGAAATACACCACTTGCTGGAGATCAGGAATCAGGTGGCCGAGAAAAAAGAATTAGTCTTTCAGTGTTTTCAACGACTATACATTTATTTTCGAACACTACATCATTTTTAGGGGATGATAACCCAAAACCCAGAATTCAGCGGGAACGTTGTTGTTCAACGCACTGGTAATGGATTGGATTATGCTGTAGTAGCACATTCAGGTCCAAGGTGCTGGTGTTGGAAACGGCAGATGTAGAAGCAAGCCCCCACAATCCGGTTTCCTGAGAAATAGAGGACCAGCTCTAACCTGAGAAAGAGATCAGAGCAAATGTTAAATAGAGAAAAGATGTAAAAACCCTTATATCACCTGAAAGAAGTAAAAAGAGTAGAATAGGTCCTATGATAATGAGGTAAAGAGATATTAATATATGCAATATATAAGAGAGCAATAGGGTATGTACCCTAGTTGATGTAATCATAAAAGTTTAAGGAGAACTTGGTACAAAATAGTAAATAGTAAATGATAAATGTTAAGTGGGAAATACCTTAAAGATGAGGCTACCCAAAATCAGCGCTAATGAAGGAGGCTGGAATTAACTGGATGCACACTGTTGCGATATAAGTACAGCTACCAAGGTTCTGGTGTAAGGTTCCTTAAACACTTGGATAGCCAATGTTAGTAATAATCAAATAAATGCTCATTAATAATCACATTGAAAATAGTGCCAAATGAGTTGAAGAATCTAATAACGGAAGTGTTGCGCAATGTGATGAATTGCGTTGTAAAGGTGAATAATCATCCGCAAATAAGTCAGACCACTCCCAGGTATAAGGATATAATAATAATAATGATAATAACCCAGGGGTACTAAGGATGGATTGGATAAAAAAGGCTGACTTACCGCTTCAAGAATTAGTTCACCTGCAAATCCAATAATTAAGAGAATTATTATAATTCCTCTTGATAATCTTGATGGCACATTAAAGAAAGTATTGCCACTGCCACAAAAGGAAGCCGGCTGGGGCTAGACGACGAAGGACATCAGAATGCAGACATGTGCAAGTTGAAGGCAACATGGCGTTCAGCAACAGGTACAGTTATATCTGTAGCTCGTACAGACACACAGAGTCGATTCTATGAGAGAGCAATGACGACTAGCGGGAGCCAACAACCAACTGGGTGTGGTCAGCTTGGATATGCCTACTGAATTTGGTCAAGTTAGGCAACATGATATACTGAAGAGTATAATTGAAAGAAGTGTATAGAACATTATTTAATTTACAATTAATAAAAGGTGTACATTGAAACAAAACACCAACGAAATGAATCTAACTAAATATAAAAATTAATAAAAGTTAAAGATGGCTAGCCGAACAGTGTAGTCAACTATGTGTTTAAGAAAATTAGGAGTCCCCCCACAGAAGTATCCCTTTTATATGAATTCGCGTAGTAATACGCGACACTCACTAATGAGTACAGTTTTATTAATACTCATTAATAAGTACCCCACCTACTTCTGAAACATTTTCCCGTGAAAAATGATTTGTTGGAGATTTCTGGGACAGTAGCGTTATGGTTTCCTCAAAGTGCCACTTCAATATTATGTATGGTTTTATCACCTACACAGTGCAGTTGATATACATTAAAAGTAAAATTCCAAATTTGAAAAAAATTGGTTAACCGGAAGAACGATACTTTACAGAATAGGTTTTTGAGTTTATTGGAATTTCTCCAGTTTACTGTCATGAACTCCTTTGAGAAATTTTTGTGGGTGTTTAACATCAATTTTAATTTTGTCCCACTAGTATAAACGGCCAAATACAAAATGGCGAACAGACATCAGTCTTACTTTTCCGCTTAATTCTCTTTTGCCTTAATAATGATGAAGATAAAATAATGCAATAATGCAATGAAAAGTTTTTTCTTTACAGCTCACATTAATTACATAAAACAATTAATATTATATTGGAAATTACTTAATTTTTGGCAATTTTTTTATTAAAAAATTTCATCGCACAATTTGATAATTTATAAAATACCTATGAAGGGAAAATTAGCAACAAAAAAATTTTTCATAGAAATAATTAGCTATAAATAATCGACCAATCACAGTGTAGAAGTGAAGGTGCCAAATCTGGGCGAGGTTAACATGATAATACTAAATTTCTGATTGGCCTAACATACACTCACATTTCAATCTTCTCCTCTATACTGTGATTGGTTAATTCTTTATAGATAATTATTTCTTTGAAAATCTAGTTTACAATTTTTTCACTAATTTTCTTTTGGTAGGTATTTCATTACACTATCAAATTGTGCAATAAAAATTTTTTTATAAAAAAAATGCAAAATTAAATTATTTCTATCTTAATATTCACTGTTTTAGGAAATTAATGTGAGCCATACTGACTAAACAGACATTAGACCATACAGACTTTAGAATTTTCATTCCATTGAAGTTCCGACCCAATGTAAGTCCGCCAATTTATATTTGACCGTTTACAAAAATGGAACCAAGTAAAATTGATGTTAAGTACTATTTTCCCAAATTTTCCAAAGGAATTCATGATATTCAGTTAAAACTTTCCTTAGACCTGGAGTTTTTAGCAATTTATTTTAGCTATTGTCGTTAATTTTATGTATGTGACACAGTCCAAAAAGTATTGAAAGAATACTATTAAGATGCAAATCTACGCATGAGCTAATTCGATCCAAATCAAGTTTCTCGCAACATAAAAAAATCTGATGTAAATCACTCATACATCTTTCTCTTACTGCCAAATGGCAAATTTTCTTCACGCTTACAATTCTTATTAGTGTTTAAAATCGTCGGCACTTTTATTGAGAAAAATCACAAAAAAACTGAAAAACCTATTCAGTAAAGTCGCACTTCCGCTCAACCGATTTCCTTCAAAACTGGGAATTTTGGCAACTTATATTGTTCTAATTAATATTATTTAGTTGATAGAATTGTATAGCACATTGTTGAACTAAAATAGCACCTTAGAGGATCCATAACCCCACCCATGCCCCAAAAGTGCCCTTAAATGAATTTTCCCGAAGAAAAGTTCAATTAAAAGTTGTAGCTATGTATGTGTAGTTGATATATATAGTTTAAAGAAAATCGTTGGAGCTGTTTTTGAGAAAATCACAAAAACCGGAAAATATACATTCAGTTAAGTGGCACTTCCGTTGATGTATCTTGTCCGAAATCTGTATTGTATCGAAATCTTTCTTGTTGATGTATCGTGTCTGATGCGGTGGTAGTACCTAAAGGAATACCAAGTTTGAGCTTCCTGGTAATTTTCTTTTTTGAGATATTTTGCACGCCACACACATCCAGAGATGTGTGTAAAAACCACTTTTTGGACTTAGGAGACCTCAAAACATTTATTTCCGATGAAAACTCAATTTCGAAAATCTGGCACAATCGCACTACTTCCTCCTACTATTTATTGTTAGTAAGAGGAATTAAAAATAACCATAAATTATTATGATATTAAATTAACAGTGTTATATAAACATTAAAAAATGGATAAATATTAAAAGATAGTTTTAGTTCTTGATTTTAATTTTGAAACGGATGGTATATCGTGGAGGTATGTTGCTTATACATAACACACCACACACACACACACACACCCACACAACACTTATATATATATATATATATATATAGATATTATATGAAATATAATATACACGAAGTGTTTAGAATTGGTAATCATTGTTCGTAGCGAGGTGAAGAAAGAGCGATAGAGCGATGGAGAGAGACTGGTTTAGATTAATATTAATGACGTGATGTGAGCACACAACACCAGCATTGGTGGCGGCCATCTTGGTCTCTCACTAAGAGCTACATCTCTCTCTAGATCAGTATCATCTTCAACCGAACACATACACACACACACACACACACACACACACACAAAGAGTATGAATACAATTTATGGTTCTATCATCTAGATAATGTTAATAGACACTGGAAAGATTGCTAGAATGCTAAATTTAAAGAAATCAGTTAACCGGAAGTATGACTTTACCGAATAGGTTTTGGGAATTTTCTTGATGAGTGAAATAAACCAATCAGTGCACAGATATAAACAAAATACAAACAAAATTATTTTGGGGTAGTAGTTTTGCCAACCCCGAATGCTGTGAATGGTGGAGCGTTCGGGCGAATGGCTGTTTGTACAGGATAGACTGGACTACCCGCAGGTCCTGCAACATAACTGAAGAACTGCACGACAAGCTCGGGTTCTGGTCGGATAACATTGGTTGTAGTTTGGACGCGAATTAGCGTTTCCTGTAATTTTTGTTTTAAGGTAAACATCTGCTGAACATTTAGCAACGTAACAGAAATAAAAGCCATCGAAATATATCCAAATATAAAGCTTAATTTAAACTGTCGCTTTACATAGTATTAATTAGTTAAATTAAGGTGGTGTGAGTATATATTGAGATACATGTAATGCAGGATAAGTAGTGCGGTGCGTGTCCAGGTATCGTGCACCTTACACCTGAAATTATCTTAATACAGCCAACAGACAACTACCTGTTATAATGACATGCAAATGATAACAAAAACTAAATATTCTATTATTATTATTAGTTAAAATAAATTTAATAATTTCACTTCCTGTATCGACATAAAGATGAAGTCAACGGAAATGCTATTCTTTTAATAACAATGGTTTCATCAGTTTATCTAAAAGGTTAATATTATTAATAATAATTTATATTTACATATTTATAATTATTAATCAAACATATGGCCATGATCAGCTGATCGTTTTCTTTGCTCGTTAGAACTTGGGTCTTTTGTTTTATTTAACTGTTTTAATACTGGATAATCGTAAAACTGTTATCTGCCAGTCACTCTGTCTGCGGCGCTAGTTTAATTCGCTTTTATGTGATGACCATTGAACCTTTCTGGTCAATGTAACTCGAAATAACACCCGTAGAGAGCGCTGGGAAAACCGAATAGAATGGATAATTTTAACGAGCAATTTTTAAATTTGAAATATGTCTTTAGTAAATTTAATTTGACTTTTTGGAGGAGGTGGAAGGAATAAATAGAATAATGTTTTGAAACATTAAACTTTAAATCAAATGTATTTTTTTGTTGTGTTATGATGAATGATCGATTAGTGCCGTTGTCTGTCTGTTGGAAGTTTTTAATTATTTTATCTGAAGGAAGTTTTCTGGAAAATATTAACCACTACTATCATCGAGGTCTTGAAAACACAGTATGTTGGCATTAATTACTACTGTTGACTTCTGAATGTCTATAATGGTCAATACATAGATCTATTGCCCTTTTCAAATATTTCAAGTTTTCTACGTCTTGTTATGTGGCTCCGCAGCCTCGTCCGCTTTTTTATATTCCATTTCTTGCACAAGAGAAAGAAACCTTAAGCACTTTGGGCTCTTATCTTCAGTATATATAACATTTTTAAATTCTTTGTATTCCCTTTTACTAATGCATCTTGTAGGTTATTATATGTATAAAAGTATTTGTTGACCGTTGATGAATTATGTTATGAAGAAATTTGTTGAGGATCGGTCAAGAAAGAAATTCAATTATGCCAACGCTTCGACAGAGTTTCCTGCCTTTATCAAGGCTTTAATATATAGATAGTCGTGAGATGTGGAGAAAGAATTTTTAAACTTACACATTTATTACAACACATGTCTTAAATCTTCTACCTCTACCACGTTATTATATGTGCTTATTTCGGATAAAATATTTTCATTTAAATTTGCAACTTCAATAAAATTGTCATGGAGTTTGCCGCCGTTATGTTATATTTTATATATTATTCTCCATAATGATATTATTTACTTTTGCTACAACTAAAATAGTTTCTGTCTAAGCGGACAGTTCGCTTAGAAACTTGACGCGATTACTGCTGTTGCAACCAAACGGTGAATGATTGATGTCACTATCTTCTTCGCTATCGCAGTACATTGTGAGCTGTCTACTAACTGTAGATGCTAGTTTCGTGACCTTTAAACCTGAGTCACACTATCGTTGCGTAAAATTGCCTTTCTTGACCCGAAGCATGGCTTTTGGAGTTTTGTGAAGATCGACAAAATATCTAACTCTGTTTTCTTGTCCAAACAGCTCTGGCCACGATTAAATAATAATCGATTATTAAGCAATAATATTAAATATTACTGATATTCATATATTGTTACTGAGAAAAAACGAATGTGTAGTACAATTTTCCCATTTTAAAGAGAAATTGTCAATTTGAAATTTTAGAATCGTAATAATGGAAAGAAAATGTGAGAACTGTTTCATATCAGATAATTAGTCTTATTAAAACTATTAGACAACCATTCTTACATCATATATATATATGTTATTTAATAATGCATGGAGAGAAGTTAATTGCTTATATTTAAACACAGATACACACACACACACATATATATATATATATATATAAATGCGTATATATTATTTGATATATAGCATAAAATATGGTTATTCCAAGCACGATGTTTGTTATAGAGTAAGAAGCAGGGAGCTGACCACCAGCAAGCAACAAACAACAAATTTACATAAAGTTAGGACAGGAAGCAAGTGAAAATATACTGGAACCAGAAACGAAATTAGAAATTGAATCACATAAACGTTAAAGGAAATTTTTAGTCAATATTTTACCGTCGAGTTCTTTCGCCATCTCTGGTGTAATCAGCGAGAAGTGGCGGCCTCCAGCGACCAGCTGACGGAATCCATTATTCCAGAAGTATATTAAATAGTTAACCATTTAGAAAATTCTTCCTATTTGTACAATATTAACAATTATATTATCTGAAGTTAATTTCTATTGGCCTAATATTTATTAGAAAAATTATAAGTTACCGTGAGATTGGGTTAGAAGCAATGGATGAATGTCGATGACGGCATTCCAAAGATAATAATATGATGTGAAAAAGTTATCCATTTTTCTCACAGCAAAGAGAAGCAGGAGAAAAAGTTCGACAAGTTACTACAAAAGTACTCCAAAACAAGGTTGTACGGCCAGACGGATGACTGTGGTCTTCTCACTTGCATTGTAGATTTAAGAAGCGCATGCATAACATGAGTTTGGCAACGGATAGCCTGTGTAGGCTTTGTCAGGAAGAAGAGTAAATAATACTGCACGTGCTGATTCAGTGTAAAAAGTTTTGTGCCTGAGATTTCGCTTCTAGGGAGGGAGAAATTCACTCCTTCAAGTCTTACCCAAGAGCCTCTCCTAAGAGTCTCCAATTAGACAGACCCCTATCTAATGTCAAGAGTACTCGTTGAGGATTTTAAATAGTTGAATTTTCGACACAATCTATTGTAATGGAACCAATAGCCAGTAAATTGGCCGCAGAAAAGCTGGACTCAGCAGTTTCATTAGCAATCCATCAAGTCGCCACCCCGCGCACTTTAACCACGCATTGGATGGTTATCATACCCACGACATCCAATCTCTCACCTAGAATTGTCTTTAGCGGTAAGAAGGTGTAAAGCCCGCCTGCAAAATTAGCAATCTTTTATTTTGCTCGTTTAAGTAATTAAGTTTAAACATAAACAATAAATTTTTAAAGGGCGGATAGCGATCCCTTTTGAAGGAAGAAGGTTCCTATTTTCCCAAGAGTGGGAACATTTGTGCACCAACCCGGGACCTACCTGAATTTCTGGTGTGCGGATTCTCACTGAAAACTGGCTGACCCTGGTACATCCAAGCGAAATATCAAGTCAGAACTTGTTGATCTTAAAACAATCACAAAACATTTCCTTAAAATATCTTGTCCTTACCACAGGCACCTCAAATCAAATCTAACCTTAACAAATCTGTTAAGAAACTCTAGTTAAAAATTTTAACGCTTCTCTTATCGAAATCCTTTAAGTAGCTAAATTTGGTAATTTTTTGAAGTGCAAAATTTTGCATATTGTGCTTGTAAGATTTCAATATACTCGACATTTGGTATAAAGGAATCAGCACTCTCTTCCTGAGAGATGATATTCAATTCTGCACTATAACACTGTTTCACTCAAAAGGCTCCAGTTTCTTAGTTAATCTCAGGCATAAAGTAAACTACAAAAGAGTGCATTTTTATTCTAAAATTGTCATGTAATTTTTCTTAAGAATTATAGCGACACTAAGTGTAAGCAATACTGAGCGCTACTGAGCGAAGATATATGTAAAGATCCGCCATGTTTGTTTTATCAAAACAAGGAAGTAACAATCTGGAAAAAAAGAAACACCAATTGAGACAAAAAAAGATCAGAAAAATTTACATAATACTGTTCAATCTGAAAATAATATAAAAACATAAAATTTTACGATCTTTTCATAACAGCAGAAATTTCAAAACTAAATTAAGAAAAAGTAAAAAGATAAGAAACACCAACCTTGGAATAAAAAAACCAAAATTACAGGTTAATATTGACGAAATTGGGCTGAAAGCTGTTTGTAAATTGGCAGGTATGGAACTGTTAATTCTATTGCAGGTGTTCCACATTTAACTATTGATGTCGCTGTTAAATGTTCTCTAGAATTCACTAACATATCATAGATTTCGTTTAAATTAGAAACTACCAACTAAACTAATATTTCCATTAATTATCTTGTTCATATTATTATAAACATGTTTAATGACATTATAATCATGGCAAAAAGATTGTTGTAGGATATCAAGATATTGCAGACCTGGCGAGTAACTGAGAATATCGAATACTGCACAGAGAAACGCTTATGCAACTCTCAATGGACCCACATTGTAATGACCTTTCTGATCTTACTATGATTCCATCATTCACATTAATCAAACAATTAAAAAATCTGGTGCGAACCGGTCACGTGACTTCCTCCCATTGCTTGTCAAATAGTTCTAATTGACAAATATTCTTCATGTGTGTGTGTGTGTGTTATTTGAAGGTGATAACATCTACATTGCCTTCGCTCCTTTTACATTGCCTTTGATAGACACTGTACTGATTGTGTTAAACTAGTTACCTACCAAGAAAACCTGACAACTGGCCACACATATTATGAAATCGAACCTATATTGTTTCTCTAACTACTTGGGGTGGAGCACCACCCATCAGGATCTTAGCCTAAAGTAAAACTAATATCTACAGTTCACACTAATTTACACTTATCCTTAAGCATTCATACAACAAACATACCAATAAATCTGGTATTTTATCCGTCGTAGCATGCAGATTTATTTTCTTCCCGACGGTTTCGGACTTTCATCCATCGTCAAATAAATATGCATGCTACGACGGATAAAATACGACCAATGTTATCCAGCATTGCGGATCCATCCACATATTCAACATACCAATGCGCTCATACTAATAAATGAATGCGCTCATACTAATAAATACTCCCGAGCAAATAAATACATAAACACATTAAGAATAGACAGTCATACTATACATACACGTATTAAACTTACTTTCGGGTGGAGTACTCAATATTCCTCGCACCCTAAACGAATCTAAACCTAAACTTAAATATTTATACTTCATACACTACATTTTTTCGGGCCATTCATCACACTTTGCCAGGGTGCCAATCCTACAAAGACCCACCCCCTCCAAAAAACAGTGGCTCCCTATTATGTACATTTAAAATATTGGAAAGGCATCCTGTCGAAGAGAAGTTTGCCACCTCTATCCTGACATTGGCCCCCCGCCACCCGTACTTACAACCATTCCAACATCTTAAGTCTACATTAACACAATAAATTAATTCTACCTATAGACCTCATCAAAAGGGAAACCTATATTCAGCAATTTATATGATTCTAACAGATAATATCAGCAAAATATGATTGAAACTTGGTAATAAGCCACCTGTAGCTTCTTGAATAAGTTTCAAATGAAATTTTTTTTTTCTCTCTAAAATCGCATTGTGTGGGCAACTTAAAGCCGTCGAGCTAGCTTGGAGCCAGATTCAGTCCACAACAAATCGCAAAGTGTTTCTGTTCGTGAACATCCCAGGCAACAATATCAGCAATGATAAATCCCCGAGGTACCGCGAGGTGGCGGAGTGTTTTTCAGCTGTTAATAAATTGTAGAAACGCTCAGTTTGGCAATGGCTTCATTGTCATTGTGGATTCCGAGGGAAATCTGGCGGCAGATGGACGCCTCAGCAAGATGCCTCGCTCTCAGTAGACTCGCTAACAGATCACACTTTTGAAAATCTTAAAAGAAAGCATTTTTCTATAGCCTAGAGGAAATAGTAGAAATAGCACTAAAAGAAGCCAGGAGAAGTATCCGAAGTTCGCAGCGTTTTGTGACATGCTCAAACTTACGTTAGGAATGTCAAACCTTGACACTCGTTCCCTACATTTTGGAAAAAGAAATACTTTAAAAAGGAATGAAGATTTGCAGGAAAAGCTGTCCTGCATCGGCTGCAAAGGCCCTCATGGCCGCCCTTCGGGCGTACTAACCGAAGAAAAAGAAAACTTACTTCTTTAACAGAAGTAAGTTAACAGCGTATTTTGTCATTGACAGTATAGAACTAATCTATTATACAAAAATATTATCCTGACGTTAACAAAATACGTTGACGCATCTAGTTATTAATATTTACCAATCAACATCCGAATATTGTTTATATATTTTTTGTACCGATTACTTAGTGGGGAAGTAAAAAAAAAATTGATAAAAATAAAACAGCTGATAAATAAATCAGCTGAAAAGAAAATACGTACTATTATTATAACAATTATTTTAATAATGGTTTTTAATAAAATATAATAACTTTATTAATACAAATATATAAAGCATTATTTGTTAATAATATTAAGTAATAAATCAGGCGGCCAAACTATAACAATTATTAAATTAATGAGAGTGAAAACGAGTGGAGGGAAGCAATAATGTGGGAAGGTAATTTGGCTGTTATATTTTACAAGATAATTAACTGAATGAAATGTTTAAAGAAATAATGAGCATAATGAAATAAAGGCTGGTTATTTTTATTATTATTATTATTTATTGTTGGACAGAATTACAGAGATCAGAAGTGTGCGGTGTATACTAATGATGATGAACTTCAAATGTGTTCATTCAGCTGTCTTAGCGAGGGCTGTTCCCAGGACCAGTCATAGTGTTCTTCTGGTAGGCGGGGAAAATAGTCTTGTTTACTTTTACATTGTAATTGTTACAATAATATTATATTAAAAAATGGCTAATATTGAGTTAGGATGATAGGAGCAAACATGTTGGTTAGTACATTGGATAGTAATCATTGAGTGGATTTACATTATAGTCTAGAGCAGTGGTCTCCAAAGTGGGGTACGCGTACCCCAGGGGATACGCAAAGTGATATTTGGAGGTATGCCAAGTTTCCCTTCAAAATACTGTATATGTGTCCTGTCCGCAGCCTGTCTAATCTTACAGTTATCCTCCCAGTACGCCTGCGATCACCTGCGATCAGAAAAAGAAAAATTAGGGTAGCGGGAAATTTAGCAAATTTTTCTGACACGTAAAAAGTATGAGTAATTTATTCCATTATTATAGATTTTATGTGTACATTTTTCATATTTATTTGAAAAGTTTTATTTCAAGAGATTCATTTAGAGACTCAACATTCCTTTCAATTCCTTACCCGAATATGTATTTGAGAACCCAGAAACAATAGATTTTTGGACATATAATAACAGATTTTTTTCCCGACGCCATGACTTTGGTTATTCAGCCATTATGCGATGTAAGAGAAAGAACAACGTTACAGTCCGTATTTAAAGAAACATCTCTTCGTAAATTGGAGGATGGAATTGGAAACCGAATATTTAGGTTTAGTGAGCACAGCAACGAATGCAATCTTAACATTTGGTTCTACAAACCTGTGTGAAGTAGCGTTTTCTGCAATGATGACAATTAAAACCAAATTTAGAAATAAATTAGAGTTAGAACCAGATTGAGTTGCATTAACAGAGGGCATCAAACCCGATTTTTCGGATATTACTAAACAAATACAATCACATTGCTTACATTAAATTCTAATTCAAAGTGTAAATTTTTAATTTAATTTAAATTTAGGTATGTAAATTGATTAAGTAAATAAATAATAATTTGATTTTTGACTACACTCACTCCCATATATTTAGGGGTACAACTTATAATTATTTTGTCTTGGGGTATGCGATCAAAAAAGTTTGGAGACCACTGGTCTAGAGGACGGCCATCTAAGGCAAATCCCATCAACATTCGAAATCTAATGCTATATATTTCCCAGACTCCCCTCCCCATAAAAAGTTGTTAAAAGGTATTTGTGTCTTACTCAGATTGTCAGATTGCGTTGGAGGCATTGAGTTCTGGTGTCTTCACTTCCAAGTTGGTACTACAATGTTCAAGAAGCTGGAAGAGCTTTCTTTCTCTAAGGACGTATTTCTAGTTTGAATACTAGGTATAAATAGGAATAAGAAGGAAGATAGGTTAGCCAAATTAGGGGCCTCTCTCCCTTCATTGCTCCTGATCCTGCTTTTGATTGTCCTGGGGTACATTCTGTCAAGCTTCTAGACATGTATTCATCCCTATAGATAAGCTCAGTGGGTTGTCGGCAGTCTGATATGCTCATTGGGAGTCCAGATAGGGCTAACAGTTAGATGGTGCTGTGTCTTTCACAGATATCTCTCAGGAATCTGATTGAAACCTCTATTAAGCATTATCGTTCATCTCTTCATGATGGAGCTCACGCCACACCCTTTTGTAGAATTTATGAGCGACAGAGAGGGGAAGAAGCACCCATCCATCTTGTGATAGATTGCTTGGTTTGTGAGGAAATTAAATTCAGGATTTTGTTCAGAATAGAATGTCTGTGGAAGTGCTAGACTATTTCCACTGAGAGTGATTGACCTGTTTGTTCGGACTGCTATATATCTCTCGTAGATTAGGCTCGGGTCTGCATTTTTGTTCTAGGCCTGGTATGTTTGGTTTCCTTTGAGTTGGTTATATAGGCCCAAAGGTGTTTGTGGTTTGCTTAGGGCTTCCCACTTGACCCTGCCCACTGACGGATAGTAATAATAATAATAACTCCCCAAAAATAAATTTATTCAGTTAAAATGTTTCAGATAAAAGTGATAGGTTTATATCAGTATAGTTATTATTTCTAGTTTAAAGAAAGGCGTAGGAGCCGTTTCGCAAAATCTAAAAAATTCACATTGTGAAGTTCCATAGAATTTTTTGAAAGCGCACTGCTTCCAAGCTCGAGTGGTAAAAGGAAATGAACATGACGATAGTCTCATTTGGCATACAATGCGCTTCATTAAATTCCATGGCACTTCATATTAATCTATGACATTGTTGATTCTAAGGGAATGTAATCAATGTCCTGAGATTTTGTTCGGGTTAAATTCTTTGTTAAATTGATCTGGACAGTTGACTGTATGAAGCAATCTATTTGTAGAAGCATTGTAATAATAATATTAATGGACCAAAGAAGTCCACATAGTAAGTATTATATCATTTTATCATAAATCAGATGTATTCTGGCCGAGAGTTACAAACAATGGAGTTTAAAACAATCAGAAATCTTGATAATTTCAAATATTATCAGTACAGAAACATTTACTACAGTATTCTGATAATTGTGTGTCGTTGAACGATAATTTAACCCCATCAAAATAAGCCACACATTATGGTGCAATAAACATACCATTAACATAGGATTATATGGTCAGCTGATTATTAGCTCAATAAACATACTGTTTAGCCAATAATGGTAACTAATTATATTATTAGTAAACTGTAATATATATATATATATATACATTGGTTACATGTTTGTACAGGTATGATGGCTAACTACACGGTCCTAAATGAGGGAAACAAGAAAAAGCTAAATAGTATCATTTAATGATTCAGAAAAACTATTATTGGTTTGAGAAAAGTGAATGAAATTGACGAAGGTGGGAGGGGGTAAATAGTGGAATTGTGGTGTATTAACTGTAGAGGAGGGGCGAGGACGATGATTGACATAATTCCATATCATCAACTTTCTGAGTATTTATGTGTGTGTTGTATATACATACAGAAGGCAGTGGTGGCAATAGTTTGGGTATTTGATGCGCCCTGATGAGCAGGCCGACCAACCTCGCTGATCTAATGTACTTATGGTTTGATGAGCTTGGTTATATTACCTCACCACCACTTTATAGGTTAATTTAAAACTCATATGATTTATATGTTATTGTGCTGCTACAAAGTGATTCTGTTTGTTTTGTTTTTTGTCAGTTTCTTTGTTTACGAATTGTCTGTGATTACACCTCCTCGCCATTTGACAAAAATATTTCACGTTTTAAATCTAACAGTGTTATAATTTTATTAACTAAAAGGGAAAGTAATAATTCCAAATTTCAAACAATTTGTTAATTATACTGTGAGAATCGCAAAGAAAATGTCGTTTGCATTGGTATTTACACCAGATTAATTATTTTATCTTTCTCCTTGTTAGAGGAAGTATAATGATCAAAATTTAGAAATTGAGTTTTTCACAGGAAATTCATGATTTGAGATTCTAAATACAAAAAATGTTTTCAGAGCAGAATTACATATTATATAAAGAAATACCAATTTGCAAGAAAATCGGGAAACAGAAGTGCGATCTTTCAGGGTAATTGTCGTGCAAAACACTTAGGCCTTCGGGTTGATATGAGACGCGTCAGTGATTTGTTATAAATCGATTACGATCATATTAATTAGCAATAAATTTCTTTAGGTTACTGTTGACTTGAACAGAAATGGTTAGAAAACTGTCCCAAATGCTTCCACTAAATAAATTCCAAAAGATAAATTTTCGCCATAAAAAAGTGGGGTCACATGACTCCTTTCAGCTGTGAAGAAAGATACATAGGCCAGATCAAACGAATAATCACAACGCGACTTAGAAGAACACATAAGTGTGTGACACATCACAAAACGAAAAACTGCAGATGTCATCCTCGTCATCCTATGTATGGCCTCCGCCAATCACATGTATGGAAGAAAAAATTAAGACCTCCCACTACCTTCAACAACGAGCATGTAATAAATTTTGAGGGCATCAAGTCTTTGTCCAAGTAAACAATTATTATGAACGCCTTGTGAGAAAGGATGTTGAAATTGAGAAAAAAGAATCCTAAATAGAGATGATACACTCCGTCATCACAGAACATGGCAGAAATTGACTGCACCTGCTCAGAGAAAACAGAAAAAAAGGAAAGGAAAAAATAATTTTCGCTTTTCCAAAATCAAACAGAGAGGGAAGACTAAGACCTCATCCTCTGATAGCCAATCTGAAAGGAAAAATTAAGACCCGACCACTACCTCCACGCCCACGCCAAAGTAGGGAGGGAAGTTAAGCCCCACTTCACTGACGGTTCCTGATTACTTTCCACCTTGTTTTTTGATAATGTTGGTGTAGCAATCGAGTAAACATTATCCTGAAAACGCCCTATTGCAATGTAGGCAAAACGTGGGTTTGCAACAAACCAATGATGCGGTCTCAACCCAAATACCTAAGTGTTTAGAATGAGATTTTTAGTTTATCGTGATTTTTATTGCAATGCTCAAGATATTTCCTAAATTTGGTTTAACTTATTATCCATTTAAACAACTTCTACTTCTACGAGTAGAAGGGTGACCTCCCAGCTTTCCCGAAAACCTCCGAAATCCATTTTTCCGAAAAAATATTCAAATATCCGATATCCGATAAGCTGGGAGGTCACTTCGGTAGTGGGAGGTCTTAATTTTTTCTTCCATACATGTGATTGGCGGAGGCCATACATAGGATGACGAGGATGACATCTGCAGTTTTTCGTTTTGTTATGTTTCACACACTTATGTGTTCTTCTCGTATTAAAATATTTTTTCGGAAAAATGGATTTCGGAGGTTTTCGGGAAAGCTCGGAGGTCCCTACCCTCTACAATGGCGTTTCGTACGATGTATCATCATTGTTTTATGGTGGGAAAGTTTTTTCCCTTCTTTTACTCCTGTCAGAGCAGATAGCGGTTATGTTTTCTTCTCTACTTTGCTGACAGCAGCACCTGTATCGTGATAAAATATTAATTTAATCCGATATCCAGTTTTGTATAAGCTCTCTTCGACAGAACCACCTATTGTTTGGTGACTCTTTGGTGCATTCAGTGTGAATTGATGTAATGGAACCAAATATAGGTTGAAAATTCTCACCACAACAGCTCTATCGATTCTCATTTTTTCTGCGTCTATTGGAAAACAACGCTATGTAATGCGCATCTGATACAACTGCCAGTGTGAAGGTTTAAATGGGCTGTCAGATTAATAAGCTAGCTAATTAAGAAGCTTTGCCCAAACTTCCCGAATATTGCATAAAAAAGGGCCGAATTCGGAGCTCAGACTTCAAGTAGTTTTTGAATGAGTTTTAACTAGCTCTCCAAAAGATTGCTTTTTAAGAAATGCCAGCCTTCAATAAACTTCAACGATGAAACTAACAGTTAGCAACAGGCTTCAACGGACTAGCACAAACAATAATAAACGGACAAGCTAACAAACAGCCGTAGTAGCCAACGAACAAGCTAACAAACGACAACAGACTTCAAAGGACAAGCTAACGAACAACAACACTCTTCAGCGTACAAGCTAACAAACTTTTATGATAGTCAACGAACAAACTAACAACAACAGTCTTTTACGATAAACTAACAAACAATAGTAGTCTTCAACGAACAAATTAATAAAAAACAACCGTCTTTAACTAGCAAGGTAACAAACCTTATGTAGTCAATAAACAACCTAGCAAGCAACAAAAGTCTTCATCGGACAAGCTAACAAACAACTAAAGTAGTCAACGAACAAGCTTACAAACCACAACAGTCTTCAAAGAACAAGCTAAAAAACAAACAGTCTTCAATGGACATGCTACCAAGCAACAACAATCTTCAACGAACAAGGTAACGAACAACTATAATAATCAACGAACAACCTAAGTAGCAACAGTCTTCAACAAACAAGCTAACAAAGAATAACAATTTTTAACGGACATGTTATCAAACAACAACAATCTTCAACGAACAATCTTGCTGAAATTATCGAAGTTTCTAAACAATTATCCACTTTTTTCTCTCTCCTATTCCTTACGAAGTTTAGGGAAATTTAAAGGTGAATCAAATTGAAACAGTTTCTTTCTCCTTACAACAATTTTCCATTATTCCTGCCAGTAAACTACCTTTTACAATCACAAATTTCTGATAAAAAGACCATCTGTTGAAATCAGTCCACAGCTGTTTTGAAATGTATTTAAATAATATATTTTTTTAAGTAATATTCAGATACGGTCACCATGGGGTATTTTTCATAACATGTAGAATTGTAATTATATAAGAAAATATTAGATAAATACAAACAGGAGACACCAAATATATATATATATATATACTGAAAATATATAATTATAAGTTATGTGGAGTTTAGATATAGTGGCCAGTCTATATTACACACTTGTATTATGTAGAAGTTTCAAGGCTGTAATACTCTGTATATTAGTGATATTATTGGCCAATAGTAAATACTTTGAAGGATGCATTGCGAAATATTTCTGCGGATAGATTTCTAATACTCTCTTCTCTTTGAGAGATTGAGTGTGTACGAGAGAGAGGGAAAGAGACTGTTCTTTTCTTTATTTTATTTTATAAATTATATATTCAGTTTATAAACGTTTAAAGATTCTGTTGTGGTGGTTGGTTCCGCAGAGCTGGAAAGCATCAGAGACATTTTCCGTGGTAGCCTGCTTCATTTTGTGGTCACCGACCGGTTTCGGGCGTTCGCCCATCTTCAGGATGCGCTTTTCAGACAGTGTGACAAAAGACAGACAGTGTGCAGGTCAAAATGAAGCAGGCTACCACGGAAAATGTCTCTGATGTTTAAAGACTCTATTACAAAATAAATCTATAAGATATAAATACAACCTGTTGTGTCTGTCGTTGAAGGATGGTGGGTTTCAGGAAAGACCAAGAATATGAAGGGTGAATAGCAAAAACGTGTAAAATACTTCTGGAACTTTTCTGTTTAACAAGTCTCATAATTCAATACTTGAAATTTCTACAATTCGCAACATTCACAGGGAATATTATGAAGTAGAAATCTTTCTACAATACATCTTTCTTCCCAGAAAATCTGCTTTCTCCAAAAAATAAAAGGGATTCAAAAAATGGTAGCTAATATATATAGTTTATATATTATATAATTAACTGAATTGAAGGAAGTGGACGGGCCCACTTATTAAGGGACTGTGTGTCACTGCGGCTATCCCGGTCTAACACAAAACGAAGGTACATTGAGACACCCCAACACTTGGACACTACACAGACTGGACCGCAGAGCTGGCAATTAGCTGGGTTGGCAAACTCCAATAAACTACCACTAAATAGTGTGTCAATAAGTGTTGCCAAATTTACAAACGACTACAGGCAACATTTACACACGATTCAGAACTGAGTCATAACCGCTGAGTGAAAAAACAAACAAAATGGAGTTGCATACTGCGAACCTCACATACCAGTGAGATATTAATCAGAGTTATCGAATGTCTACTTACCAAATCCAAATAAAATTTAATTAATTTGTTTTTACTTGCTGCTGTATGGAAATCACTTTCCCGAAGTCACGGAAATATAATTGTTTTCCATTTTGGGCATAAACAAAAAAAATCTGGTGAGAAACGTTTCTTACTGCAATTTACCAGCTACACTTGACTCATTTTCTTCAAACTTAAATGTTCTGAATGTTTAATTGTCTTCTGTTTTATATCATGGGCGGAATCTAAACTCAAGAAATCGACTCTATTGACGGAACGTGACTTTCTAGATTCCACAGAGTACCTCTATTGGTAAAATGTTTCAAATAAAAGTGATAGACCTATATGTATGTGCTTTAATGGATGTTAAAGAAAACCGTTGGAGCCATTTTCGAAAAAAGTCGCAAAGACTGAAAAAGGGAACATTCAACAAAGTGGTATTTCCGGTTGCGGAATTTTTATAGACACTTCCTGTTGGATTTGAGTGATAACCAAATTCAGAATCAAGTTTGATTTTCTTCAGATTTTTTTGCTTTTAGCTATGCTGCTGTTCACACACAAACACACACACAGAACATTTTCTACAAACTACTTTTTCTAATTCTGGGGACCTCAAAATGTATATTTTCGGTGAAAACTCGATATCGAAAATTTGACACAATTACAAAACTTAGCTAGCAGTAATAGAAAGTAATAATTTCAGTAAATGGTCTGTCGGTAAGTAGCTGTTTGTGTCTGTGGCAGGGGCGCAACTCAATGCAGGAAACTCGCAGCAAGTTCAAACTTGTATTCCATTATACATAGAAAAGTATTGTTAAATCAAAATACCGCCTAAACAGTTATTTCCTCGCTTTTCTCTGAAACTTTTTACAATTTTTTTTTTAAGCTTGCTATATGAACTCATACAAGCCTATCACTTGATGTTAAAAATTAATTTTTTGAGGGTTCCCAAGAGCTGCAGTGTGGAACTTTTCATATTAATGTAACTTTTCAATGTAATGTAATGTTCAATAAAAATTTGTAGCAATGTCGAATTAATGTAATTAGGTTGAAAAAATTAAGTTGTACTGACGCGGGAGCATATTTACATGCATTTCATCACTTTTAAAGTCTAACATTTAAAGAAAAAGCTATGTTCAAATATCTGCACTGTAGTGAATAGAATGAAGTTTATTTAAAAAGAAAACATATTCAAATGTTTGCGGCAGCGGTGAACAGAAAGGAAGTTACACCCGGATGGTTGGACGAGCTAAAAGTGGAAGACCATGTTTGTCATGACCTTTCCCAAATTCACTGACACATCGCCACTCTGTCTTCAGATCTGTGACACATTCTTATTTTATATTTGAAAGTATGATTCACTATGGATGTTCCGCTTTACTCATAGAACTTGACTAGAAATTCTCTATTTTTATTTTATTCAATGAAAAACAACTCTGAATATACAATCGAATAAATTGTTTACACCAAATTGGAATACAACTTTAATTTACTTTTTAGTATGGACATGTAGCCGAACCAAAAAAAGGAAGTCATATAAAGATGGCATTCCTCTCACTAGAACACAGTCTGTTAATATTTCTTCCTATTTTAATACTTGCTTGAAACGTTTCCTAGAAATAGATTATAGTAGCTAAGGCGAGGACACAAACCACTAGTATGTTATTATATAGTATTAGGAGTGGTGCCTAGATCGGGGAAATATCACAGCCGTGTGTACGTGTGTGTGTTTTGTGTGTGTGTGTGTGTGTGAATACGTGGTTGTCAGGGACAGGCGCGCCGCCACAGGTAGAATAAGAAAGTAATCACGGCAGCAGAGAACCAGGGAGACAAAATTCTGCTAAAAACATTTTTCTAAACACAAAAGCACATCTGAATTATCTATAAAAATAATACAGAACTATTCATTCAAATAAAAGGAGAAAAACCTGACCTAATTCACCAAAATAACAATAATAAAACTTGCCCAATGATTATCAATAATTTGTGATATATATATATATATATATATTGTGTGTGTGTGTGTGTGTGTGTGTGTGTGTGTGTGTGTGTGTGTGTGTGTGTGTGTTTATAAAATCCACTTAAAGGGAACACTTGCAAAGAAAAGAGTAATCAGCTGTTTGCCCTGATATAAAAGGCAGTGGCATTCGTTACAAGCCATGGTTTGACTGTTCTTTTTTTTGGTTTTCCTTCGTGTCTTCTTTCATCCATTTCTACTCATAAACTCGCATGTCTAAAGTGACCTTTTGGATGAATGTTTTAGACTTAGACAATTAGAAACTGAAATCGATGTATTAGTAAGATATATATAGCAATAACAACTTACCTCCAAATATTTAAAATCCCAGAATTTTGTGCAGCGTTGAAACTCATTTTTATTTCTTTTGATTAATGTATAAGTTAGCAAATTAAATTTCATGTCTCATATTTCAACTTTTATGTTTCATGGTTGTATGGTTTGCGTTGGAAAAGTAAGGAAAGTGGTTGATATTTTAGCCAATGATATCATGGTAATTTAACCAGAAAGCCTTGGGTTGGCTTTTAACTGGATATTACAATACTCACAGAAAGATAAACTCAAACTACATTTTCCAGATTACAAGCAATAAATCAAAATAGTAGCAAGGAAAACACCTGAAAATTCGTATTGATCCCGCTAACTTTAGTCGTTTTACTTTCCGGGTAACCTAATGCGTGATCAAAGGCAGTTCCATTAAGGCAACAGGAAAACTATAGGTGGCGGGCCGGCGCGGAGGGGGTAGTATCAGATCTATTTGTGTTCTTTAAGGAGCGAGCTGGTAGCTGGATGGCAACTTCCTCCAACAACTAGACTTCTTGCCCTGCAACACCCCTCCCCCAGCTGTGAACACCGGCCGAGCGGTAATTTTCACGAGATATACTGCGATAGTGGTGCTCCCTGTCGGTCTATACTACCCCCCATTCACAGTCAGCAGATATTTCTTCTCCATATTCACGGTGAACTAAGGTTGATACTGGGCACTCTAAGGCGTGGTTTGCCATTCTAACGCCAACGGCGACTAGTAAAAGATCTTCAGATAACACCAACCTATCTATTATCAACTATCCGGCATTAGCATGCTCAAGAAATTCTCTTATCTTCTACTATATATACATATCCAGTTATCCAATACTATACAAACATAGTGGTTTTTTTTTCTACTTTCTTATGGAATACATTTAGAATATATAAAAATCTACAAAACTAATAATTTTATGGGAGGACTTGTTTGCATTTACTGGATCGTAACTAGATACATTTTGGTTTAAAATTTTATCGGTATAGATCTAAAGATAATTCATACGATATAATAGTCTTTCACAGTTGGCAACATTGTATATCAGGCTCCTTATCTCAATATTTCACAACATGTTTATGTTCTCATCTTGTTACTGCAAGGAAGATTTAGCGATAGTGTCAAGCTTTCCTATTTGAGTTTTCACCAAGTATACATGTTTTCAGACTCTCCAAGTACCAAATAAATCTTTTTAGTGAATGCTCAGTTTATGTGTGTGTGTGTGTGTGTGTGCGCGTGCGTGTGTGTGTGTGTGTGTGTAAAATTTCTCAAAACCGAAAAATCGCAATAACCTCACACATTGATATTCCGTTTAAGTTCATTATTGCAACTGATGCTAAGATGTCTGACACAAGCCGTAAACCGGAAGTGTTTTTCGGTGCTTTCTTGAAAAAATGGCTGGAACGATTTAAGTATGGCATGTTAATTGCACCGATTTGTCTTTATTACTTTTATTTATACAATTCTTCAGAAAAAATTTATTTCAGGTTGTTCTGTGGGAACTATGAGTTACTTTAAATTTCAAACAGTGCTACAAGTTTGTCTGATGGGCGACAGATGGTGCGCCATACAATGATACACATTCAAGCTGAACCTATTCCAAATAAACTTACTCTACTTACCTTAGAAAACGGGCCAATTAGAGTTGCAATCATTGCAGTCAGTGAAAGTCGGTTACATCAGATTTTTTCTTCTTTTTAAATACAGTCTAGGAGTCAAACTCTTTATTATTTAACTAAGATTTTAACCACCTTCATTTCTTTAATTCTAATCGGCTTTGGATTTTACTTCCATCGTCAGAATCTGATTCATCAGGTTAGTCAAATGAAGTTGACTTCCAGTTTCTAAATCCCTGTCAAAAGTATCACAAGATGGAACCTCTGTCCAGTGGCTAATCTCATACGTTAAAAACCAATCTCTGAAGGTAGATGAAGAACCGAAACCATTCAGAACCAAGAAAAAAGAAACATGTTAAAATGGATTTCTAAAAAGACAGTTTCTGAAAAGATCTTTTTTTAAATAAAGGGTGAGGAAAGTGTTGGAAAATTCTCTTTTCATTTTCTGTTTTTTGCTGTAAGAAAAAGAATTACGATCGTGTCAAATTTTCCAAATTTATAAAGTAAAAGTAAAGTGTTATAATTCATTTTAATACTCAATTAAAATCGAAGCCAAGGTAAGAAGTCAAACCCCGTACCACAATATACCTTTTGCGGTCCATGAGTTTCAAAATTTATTTTTTTCTGAAAATATTTTGAGGCGAAAAATGGATTTTAGATAATTTTGGGAAATCTATGAATTAGGCTCAACATTAAACTGCCACAAACTTTGTCATAAAATGAAATAATATTCAGGTTGTCATATTCCTAAAAATCTACAAGTATTATTCTCATGCCTATTATTGCTATGGCTGGCTAAACGTTTAGTCAGAATTTAAAATTTGAAGACAATCTGTGAGTTAGAATTATTTGTAATAAGAAAGTATCGTATGAGTGTTTCACACACCAGATTTTCTGGATCTTTGGAAATCTTCGTAATTTTGGTGTAATGAAATTTTATAAGTATGTAAAAGATTTAGAGTACGAAATATATGATTCAGCCATGAAATACATTTACAAATATCACAGAGGAATTTCAGAATTACCCTTAGATTAGATTAGATTGGGGAGGGCCATGCCTCATTCCACTGCGACCTTCATTGTGGATCCCTGGGTTTATAGCATATTCCTCAGCTTCGCTCTC
>JAAEAF010000319.1:0-321686 GCA_011037195.1 Triatoma infestans
TATTCTAGTTCGTTTCATCTTAACACCCATTCTCTCTAATTCTCTCTCCTTCTCACATCCATTGTATTATTTATTAACTAGAATAAATATTTTGGCGAAATTACTAGTTTGATTCAACGGAAGTAACACTTTATTGACCATTTGTTTCAGTTTTTCCCAATGCTCTCCGTAAAGACACGTTAACGCTCCCTACTTTGTCCCGAACATTACAATCGACAATGACCTTAATATCCAATTCGTGACCGATGTTGCTTCCTCTTCTTATAAAAAATTCCATAAAAACCTGTTCTACAATGTAAACCCACTAGCCAGAAATCTCTTCTCTCGAACCCTACCGGACAATCCCAAACGTCTTCATCTAAAACGTCAATGGCCTCTAGATCTTCTTTCTACAAGTGACATAAGTGATTTGGAGTGCTACCACTGGGTAGCTCCTCCACTTGGTTAATGATTTTTTTTTTTTTATTACTATTATTATTTTATTTATTTGCTTCATTATTATTATTATCATCTGTATTCAATGTCATCAGATTTGCTTGTGCGCACTAGCACGTTGTAAATGAATAAAAAGAGAGAGAGAAAAAAATTATCAGCAGTAAGAAAAAGTTGTGTGGGTGTTTCACTTACTCTATTATAAGACAATGCGATGCTCAATCGAATTTAGTCCCTGGCATTAGTATAAAAATCTGGTGTGAAACACTCACACAACTTTCTCTTACTCCAGTTCTCAAAATGATAATTGACAAATTTTATAGTTTGTGTACAAATTTAATGAAATTCGTCGAAAACTGAAAAAACTGTTCAGTAAAAGCGCACTTCCGGTTTACTAATTTTCTTGAAACTCGGAATTTCAGCCATCTATTTATTTCTAACTACTTATGTTTGGATGATAGAATTGTATAATCAACTAGGATAGCACTTTAGAGAAAATCGAACCCAACACCTCCCTAAAAGTTGCCCTTAAAAGATTTTCAGAGACATGGTTTAGATAAAAGTTGTAGATCATTGCATGTTTCGTTTATATACGAAGTTTCAAAAAAATCATCGGAGCTCTTTTTGAGAAAATGCGAAAAGTGAATAAATCATTTAGTAAAGTGGTAAAGTAATTGCACTTCCGGTCATCCGATTTTTTCCAAACTCGGAATTTCAATAACATATTTAATTCTAATTAAAATTATTTAGATGACAGAATTTTCTAATAAACTGAAATAGCACTTTACATAGGAAACCTAACCCCACCCCTCCCCCAAAAGTGCCCTTCAGAGCATTTTCCCGGAGAAATGTTTCAAATAAAACTTGTAGCTCTTTGTATGTGTGGTTGATGTTTCGAGTTTAAAGAAAATCGTCGGAGCCATTTTTGAGAAAACCGCAAAAAAGTAAAAAATGTAACTAGTAAAGTGGTACTTCCGGTTGAGGAATTTTGACAGATAACGTAGTGTCAGATCCCACAGTGATACCTAAACGGAATATCAAGTTTCAACTTTCTACTGTTTTTCGTTTTTGAGCTATGCTGTTCACATACATACATACACACACACACACACACACACACACGGACACACACACACACACACACACACACAGACCATTTGCTAAAAACCACTTTTTTGGACTCAGGGGACCTCAAAACGGATATTTCCGGTGAAAACTCGATATCGAAAATTTGACACGATTACAATACTTCCTCTTACTAGGAGTAAGAGAAAGTAAAAAAAGTAGGCGCATTAAAATACATAATATCTATAACTCATTCAACCATAATATTCGCCTATTATTTAAATAGGTTTCTCTTCCTGTCTCTCTCCCTCCCCAACTCTGTGTGTTGTGTGTGTGTGTGTGTGTGTGTGTGTCACAGATTGCGTTTGAATTAATTTTAAAGGTTTGTTCTACCAACTGAACTTTTAATTTATATATATATATCTTAAGACTAAATCTGTTAATATATAGCATTACGTATTAATACATTCCATTTATACTATACCTAATAATTGCAGCCTGCGGTACGAAAGTGTTGCATTAATGAAAAATCAAAAGTATATCGAAGCGTAACATTATGTTGTAAATAGTCCCCCTGTAGGCCTTTCTACAGGGGCTTATTTACAATATGCAATATCAATATTATGAAAAGTGGGGCTAACTAGGGAGATACGCCCCAGAATTATGTTTCGCATTCATGAATGTCCGTTTAGTTATTGCATAAAAAAAAAAAAAAAATACTGTTCATGCAAAAATTAAATTAGTAGCAATTTTATTAACGTTTTTATAAAGCATTGAACAAAGTTATTTACTTTGAAAGTTATAACTTTCCTAACAATCATCGTAAATCTGTTAAATGACTCAACATTAGTTCGAATCAGTGCATATATTTTCGTTGAGCATGCTTTCATTATTGGCGCCAAAACCACTACTAATGTTTTGAAGTATGTGTACTACGATGCTGTTGTAAAGGAAATATGATTTTATTTTTTATCACACAACAGCGCCATCGATTCCATGTTTCCTGTTTTTAAGCCACTACCGCGCCACAAATGCTATGTACTGGCTATGTCTGGAACGCTATGTGACTGCAGCGCTCGACTTGGCTGCCAGTTTATGCTCCGCCCAACTCAAAACTCTTAAAGAAGCGCTCATGTGACTGCAGCGCTCGACTTGGCTGTCAGTTTATGCTCCGCCCAACACAAAACTCTTAAAGTAGTTTTCAGGAAGACAAGAGAACTAAAGTTCAAAAGGATTTATATTATTCAAGAGTTTAATCAAAGATCAAATCACATTCTAATTCTAATCAAAACTAATATTCTAATATCGCCCGCAAGGTGTATCTCTTGGATGCAGTTACTTGGGGAGTAGGGACCCCACGGGTTACCACAGCTACTCCATGCAGAACAGTACACAATACAGTTAAACAGACATACTCAAAACAAACAGTACATACTCTACACTTTACAGACAAGGACAAACACAGTACACAAACTAGGGTCTCCGTACCTGTTAATTGGCGAAAGCCAAGGGAGAAGGAAGGGACTAGCTCAGTGATAGCGCTCTGGACTAGCAACGCGGAGGTTCCGGGTTTGAAACCAGCATGCTGCCCTTAGATTTTCTCTTCCTAGGAGCCTCTACAACTCACTGTCCAGTGATGGGCAATGTTGTCTGTAGCTAGAGAACACTGCTTGGAGGCCGGCTGTGCATTAGAGAAGGCTCCGTGGGGCACAATAGATCTTTCAGGTCGTAATGCAATAATTCCCTACAACAATCTACAATATTCTAATAATGTATTATAATACTATTATTATTTATTTTTGTATTAGAAACCTGTTAGAATGAGGTCAGTAGTTTATAGCAGCATATCAGTACAAACCATACAAATGAAATATAAACTGTAATAATGTATTATATACGCTTCAATGTTTTATAGATGGCAGAAATGTACATCATACTGAAATGGCACTTCAGGAAAAGGTTTAACATTGTTTTTCCCCAGAATCGCACAAAGAATAATATTTCTTGGGAAAATGTTACACATAAAAGTGATTAGATATTTATATGTGTAAATGTAGACAAAATCGCGGAAAGCCAAAAAAAATCAGTAAAATTGCCCTTCCCTGCTGATCCAGTAACCTATGTGCCTTCCACGCACAGCAGGATCAAGTTTTCCTTAGTTTTCTAATATCTTTCTCCAGTTCCCTTATTACAAGAGCTCACAAATTCAAAGTTATCGACTTGCTGACGTGCCGGGCAGTTTTTAAAAGTGGAAAAGTTAATAAAAATTAAGTTTTGCCGATTGAAGTAATTACATAAATGATTTCAGCAAATGACATAAATGAAGTAATTACAAATAATTGAACCATTGTTTCAATTCCTAATTAAATATTGAATTACTTACGTGCCATTTAGAGCACGCGTGCTATAGGTTCGCCATCACTGCCTTATTGTATCATCAATCTAGACTGTCTGTTTTTAATCAATAAATACCTCTAATTAGTGGAATATCTATCAATACTTAGTGGAAGATAAAGAGTTTTTATTTAGATCCAATTCAACTGCTTTCATAGTCACTATTGCAAGGCATTATTTGGTACAAACAGCTTGGATGTACAGTATTTCGAAGAAAGTTTCTTTTATTCACTAAAATGAACTAATGTTATATTGAACATAAACCTTATAGAGTTGAAATACTTTAACAAATTTGTCTTTCAATCCCAAGATAAAATCCTTAATCCTAATATTTAAACTCTTACATTCGCCACATTCACACACATACATCCAACTAATAAATAGACCTCGGAGGGGCAAAGTGCAAGCTCTACTGGACATGCGGGTTTAGAGGGCAATGGGAGAGCGGATCGGTTGGCTAGGGTGGGATCCTCCTTACCTTTTTTGTTGTCCCGAGCCAGACTAAGAGGTTCTGTGATAGCCAGATTAGACTTTGAAAGACGAGGTTTTTGGAGAAATACTGGGAGGACACGCAGGGTGCTCCAGGCTACAAGGTTTAGCAGGGGGCTTCAGACTACTTCCTGTCCCTTAGAACTGAGGACCTTGATGGGTGTAGTGACTGGACACACATGGGTATCTAGTCATTTGCATAACATAGGGAGGACATCTAGTCCTATTTGTCAGAACTGTGATGATGGAGTTAGGGAAACGGTGTATCACTATCATAGTGTTTCGCTGGTACTAGGTTTTGCGTATCTGGGAGGGCATCACTATCGCAGGACTGCTTGGGAGGGTAGGAGCTGAAAGATATTTTAGGATACTGTGGACAAAGCGGTAAACTACCGCGGGAGATTAATAGGGGATGAATTGGGGAGAGGAATTGGGGGGGATACAAGCCACATAGGCTTAGGTCTCACGCCATAGGACTCAGTTATATAATAATAATAATAAATAGATTCACTTTAATAAATACAGTCAAACCAAAAAATACATTCAGTATCACCAGATATGATCAAATACATTCACTTCCACTTACTTTTACGGAGTTCATTTTCTCCTGCAAGTGGGTAGTGAAGCTCAATTTGTTCGCCAGAATATGCCGAGGTAAAAAAGCCGAAATTCTTAGGATAATCTAACTATAATATAAAACTTCAATAGGAATAAGGAATAAGTAAAAAATTGTTCAAAATATCTTTCAATCTAATATATATATATATATATTATAAAATGCAGTCAACAATACGATTCGTAACGCGTTAGAATTATAAATAAGGGGGAATAATAATTACGTATATCTCATAGTAACATCTCGCATAACCAAATATTATTTAAAAAAAAAGTACACATATAATTAACCTATTAACATATCACATTAAAAGTGAAAAGGGGAGGGGGCTTTTGGACTATGGTAATAATGACGAAAAGGAAGGAAATTCAAAATTATAGAGGTCATACAGCATGGCCGCTCAGTATAAACAAGCGGTGAACATATTAAATGCCGATGACCTATGTGCGCAGAACTAGTAATTCATTCAGGTGTTTGCAATCATTAAATAAATAAATCAAATAAACAAGTAAATGAGCACTAAATAATAAAGTTAACCTATAATTTTCTTCTTTTTTTTTTGTATATGTAATGATTAATTTTAATTATATATTCACTTACTGCTGTAAGAGGAAGTATTGCAATCGTGTCAAATTTCCGATATCGAGTTTTCACCGGAAATATCCGTTTTGAGGTCCCCTGAGCCCAAAAAGTGGTTTTTAGAAAATGGTGTGTGTGTGTGTGTGTGTGTGTGTGACACAACAGCATAGCTCAAAAACGAAAAATCGTAGAAAATTCAAACTTGATATCACGTTTGGTTAGCATCATAGGATCTGATAGTATGTTATCTCTCAAAATTCCTCAACCAGAAGTACCACTTTACTGATTGATTTTTTTTCACAATTTTTGCGATTTTGTCAAAAATGGCTCCAACGATTTTCTTTAAACTAGGTATATCAACTACACATACAAAGAGCTACAACTTTTATTTGAAACTTTTCTCGTAAAAAATTCATTAAAGGACACTTTTGGGGGAGGCGTGGGGTTAGGTTTTCATCTAAAGTGCTATTTCACTTTGTTACACAATTCTATGTTCTAAATAAAATTACTTAGAATTAAATATGTTGTTGAAATTCCGAATTTGAAGAATATCAGATGACCGGAAATGCGTTTTTATTGGAAAATGTATTTTTCAATATTCTGCTTTTTTTCTAAAAAAGGCACCAACGATTTTCTTTAAACTAAGTATGTGAACTATACACATAAAGAGCTACAATATTTATTTGTAACATTTCTCCAGTTGAACTTATTTAAGCGGGCTTTTGAGGGAGGGGTAGAGTTTTTTATTCCCAAGACGAGTGGCAGTACTGCCGCGATGAAGATCTGGCATCAGAACATGCAAAGCTTGGGGAATAAAATTACCTTGCTAGACAGTATAGTCCAGAAAGAGAGGTATGATGTCTGTCTGTCAGAACATTGGATGAAGGAAGAACAATTAAATCTGGGTGCGCCTGAAGGTTATAAGTTAGCTTCCTCCTTCTGTAGGACCATGGCCCTGCATGGAGGAGTCGCTATCTTCATCAGATCTAATCATGAGTTTAAAGTACTTACTAAAATAAGCCTCCTGTCAGTAGAATCAGAGTGTGAGCTGGCAGCTATAGAATTTGGAAAAGTAGTGATAGTGACAGTGTACCGACCTCCAAATAATAACTTTTTTGTGATTTTAGGTAATGTTTTTAACTACTTATTTAAGTTAAGAAAACAGGCTGTGATATGTGGCGACTTCAATATTGATTTTTTTAAAAATAATAAATTAGTTTTAGATTTTAGAAACATTTGTACGTATTATGGTTTTCAATTAACGTTAAGTGTAGCTACTAGGATTAATACGTGTATAGATAATATTATCACAAATATCAATGTAAATAGTTTTAATGTAGGTATAAGTAATCATCATATTAGTGACCATTTAGGACAGTATATTAATGTATGGTATGATGTACCTCAGAATACGGCTGGAAATGTTGAAAAGAAAGTGATTTTTATTAGGCCCCTCAAAGAGGAATTCATAGATATGTTTAACTACCTAGTCAGTCAAGTTGACTGGGAGGAAATACTCATTACCAAAGATGTTGATAAAGATTTTTGCATATTTATTAACATAGTAATTTACTATTATGAATTATGCTTTCCAGTAATTGCACAAAAGCCTTTCAAACAAAGGAAAAACTGATATACGACTGAGCTCCGCGAGCAGAAATGTACACTAGATCTACTTTATGAACTGGTTAAAAATGGCAACCAGCAACTGGATAAAAAATATAAAAATCTAAAGAAGAAATATAGGAGTGATCTAAAAGAGGCCAAAAAATCAGCCAATGATTATCGAGTAATGAGCTCACATAATCATAATAAGGTATTCTGGAATATCATAAAGGGAGCACAAAATGTTACAAAAAGGACTAATACTTACCTGAATGCTGAACAACTAAACACTTACTTCATTGAACAACCAGAAATAAGCAAAGGTGGTTTGCCAAGGTATACCATTCAGCAAATAACTCGGCGTCAGAATGAAAACTCAATTTCATTTAAATTTGATGAAGTTAGTGAAGAAAGTGTGCTAATTGCTGTAAAGAGAATGAAGGGGAAGAAAACTAAAGACCACTATGGTTTGTCAAATTATTTTATTAAAAAGACTGTATTCACTTACATAAAACCCCTCACAAAACTGATAAATATGTGTTTAAAAAAATGGAACTTTTCCAGATGTGTTGAAAATAGTAAAAGTCTTACCAGTCTATAAAAAAGGGGATACTAATAATGTGGCCAGCTTCCGTCCAATAGCCATTGTGCCAGCCATTTCTAAAATAATTGAATCAGTAGTAGCCAGCCAGTTGTCTGCGTTCTGTGAAGAAAACGAATTATTTTCTAACAGTCAGTACGGTTATAGAGAAAAGTATTCTGCAATAGATGCTGTATGTGCCTTGGTCGAAGAGATATATCAGGCCTTTGAAAAGGCCGAAACTTGTGAAGTTACTTTCTGCGATCTGACAAAGGCGTTTGATATGGTATCACATACCTTACTATTGAAGAAGCTTCGGGACTATGGCATTGAAGGTAAAGAGCTATCTGTTTTTCGGCAGTATCTGACTGGCAGACGGCAGTATGTACATCAGAAAGGTGAAAATTCAGAGCAAAAGGTGGTGAAACACGGAGTACCGCAAGGTTCAGTGTTGGGACCGCTTCTATTTCTGATCTACTACAGTGAGGTCAACAGATGTTGCACTGAAAGACTCCTGTTATATGCGGATGATACCACTCTCATCACAAGAGGTAAAGATCTGGAAGAAGTTATTACAAGGTCCAGTAGGAGTCTTATTCAACTAGAAAAATGGCTACAAGTAAATGAATTGATTTTAAATAAAGAAAAAACATGCAGGAAAGTTTTTACAGTAAGTCAAAAAGAAACAGACTCACCTGCGAAGTTTCTGGGAATAACGGTAGACGCTAATCTCTCTTGGAAAAGCCATATATACAACCTCAGCAAGCAATTGGCCACAGTAATTTTCCTGATTAGAAGACTCAGGGAGGTAGTCTCAATTGAGGTATTAAAAACTGCTTATTTCGGCTTGTTTCACTCTCGGATGGCTTATGGAATTGAGCTTTGGGGTGCCGCATCTGAAGCCAAGGTGATTTTCAAGCTCCAAAAGAGAGCAATAAGAACAATGTTAAAGAAAAAAGCTCGAGACAGTTGTAGAAAACTATTTGGAGAGCTGAATATTATGACACTATCCTCTCTATTCATATACAGACATGCTCTGAAACAGAAACAAGAAACAAACAAGGATTTCAGGAGCAAACAATATAACTACAACATTCGTAGTAAGTGTGATATAAACATACCTAAAACCAGGTTGGTCAAGACAGAATGTAGTCCGAAAGTAATCTCTGGAAGAATCTACAACCATATTCCAAGAGAAATTAGAGAACTGAGTGATCCAACATTCAAAAAAAAGCTGAATGGTTTTCTTATGAAAAGCACATTTTATAATTTGGATGAATATTTCCAAGAAAATTACAGTGTAGAACGATTTAAATGAACAGATACACTTAAACTGAACATAGAACTAATAAAATGTAAAAGATTATAAAGATATGTCTATATAAATAAGTATAAAGGTCGCACACAGCCAATATCTATGACAATAAGTTATAATGAATTAGTTTGTTTATAATGACGAGCCTCTTATATTTTGTAAATATGTACAGGCAAATAAACAAATAAATAAATAAATAAATAAATATGTTTGCCTTTAAAATGCTATCTTAGTTGATTATACATTTCTACCATATAGACAAAATTAATTAGAAATAAATTGATTGCTAAAATTTCTAGTTTCAACGAAATTAGTAAACCGGAAGTGCGCTTTTACTGGACAGTTTTTTCAGTTTTCGCGATTTCTCCCACACAAACTCCGATGAATTTCATTAAATTTAGTATACTAACTATAAAATTTGTCAATTACAAGTTTTGAAAACTGGAGTAAGAGAAAGTAGTGTGTGAGTGTTTTACACCAGATTTTTTTTCTTTTTTATTTTCTTTCAGGAACGTCTAAAACAATTTTCATTAAATATGGTTTAATAATGTCACTTATTTCATCGTTTTTATTGATATATTGAAATATCCTGGGAAAAATGATTTTAAGGCATTGTAAGAAAACTTTTTTTTCAAAAACTGTCATTTAATTTATTATATTTTATAAGTTCCAGCACTGCTGTAATTTTAAAAACAACTATTCGTTTAGTAATAATTCCAAATTTGAGGAAAAATGTTATCAATCAAAACTTTTTGGAAGAATTGCAGTAAAATTCTTAATGAGTATTTCAATTTCTTTTATTTATTTTTTTCAGCATATTTGATTTATTTTATTAACTTAATGATAATGCTTTTCTTTTTAGGTTTCGTTAAAATTCTCTAAGTGATTTTTTTAAAATTATTTATGTAATAATAATTATAAATTATATTTTAGATAATTAAATCAGAGTTGTAATTGTTTCTTGATTTGTGTGTACTCTAGTATGGTTATCTTTAAAGAGTCTATTGCTGTTTTGATAAAGACTAAAAGGGAGAAATCACCATTGACAATGACACTCCACATTAGTTAATCACTTTCACCGAACAGTTTGTCAACCGTTTAGATTTCCACTTTTCGGGAAAGGTAGGACATGAAAGCAGTTTTTATTTTTACAAAATATCTTGCCTTTCTTTTTAATACCAAATTAAAAAAAAAAATTGTGTATTTTTTTTAAGACAAAAAAGTAACTTTTAAATTTACATATTTTTAAAATTAAACCAGCTACGGACTTGTCTCAATATACGAGATGTTTACTCTAACCTAGTCTAGACAAGTATTTTAAATTGTCTCCTCCTCTATCAGGATGATAAGCCATGCTTGTATAGCTCGGAGCTTTACCACCAAGTATTCTGAACAAATTTCTCCTGTTCGCTACCAATTTCACGGTTACATTTGAATTTCATATCTACTCGTTCATGACTTCATGATCTGCCACATCTACAACAATTGACTATATAGGATTCAACAAAAGTTCTTGTTTACTAATAATGTAATCCAAATCCTCTATGCCATTCTATAAGCCAATTTATGTATACTTACTTACTTACTTCCCGGCGCTACGGGTCTGGGTGTCCCTTGGCCTCCTGGATTATCCGTCTCCATACGTCTCTATCCATCGCCTCCCTCTTCCAATATCGAACTCCAAGCTTCGCAGCGTCCATTGCCACCTCGTCGTCCCATCTGCTCCGTGGTCTTCCTCTTCTTCTTTATCCATAGATTTTCATCTCCAATATCTTTTTGGGCAATCTCGTTGTTTCCATCCTAAGAACATGTCCAGACCACCTTAGCCGCCTACTTATATAACGTTTACAATATTTTCTTTTTCTACTAAGTATCTATTTCAGCGTTTGTTTTTATTTTCCAAATACTGTCTACTTGGGTTGCACCACATATTCATCTTATTACTTTTCTTTCAAAAATGTTTTACTTATAACAATCTTTCTGCGACAAACACCAAGTTTCGGATGCATATGTCACAACAGGTCTTACTAGGGACTTATACCATTTTAATTTCGTAGCCCTGGACGACACTTTTGATTTGAGCAGCTTATAGTTGGCAGAATAGGCTCTGTTACCCTTCATAATCCTATTTTCAATTTCATTGCTTATTTTGTTTTCATCATTAACGGAACACTTTCAAAACAGAAATGGAGGATCTTGACTCATGTCTAACCCTTCTATTAGTTATCGAAGACATTTTCAAATATTTTGTTTTGTTTTCATTTATCATTAGCCTTACTTTTGACCCATTTTTATAAATTTTCTTTAAGACCTCTTTAAGTGCTGCTTCTCCTCTTGCTATGATGACAAGGTTATCGGCATAAGCACAAATTGCCATGTTCTCACCGCTATCTTTAGCTGCATCTTTCACAGCCTCATTCAGAGCTAAATTAAATAATATTGCGGACAATCTCCTTGCCTCACTCCTGATTGCACTTTAAACGCTTCCCCGATTTTATTTCCAATCATGACTTTTGCAGACACATTTTCCATTGACATATTAATAAGTTTAATTAGCTTTTGGGGCATTCCGTTTTTCAATAGTATTTTTGATAATGCCGCTCTATTGATACTATCAAATCTTGCTTATAACGTATGAACAATAAATTCAGATCAATACCATATTCATAACATTTTTCCATATATTGTCGCAAAGCAAATATTTGATCAATATTTACTTCCATATCTAAAGCCGCACTGATAGTCACCTAGCACTTCCTCCTCATATCTTCTAACTCTTCTTAAAATTAAATTTGATAGTAATTTGTATAAAATTCCAAGGAGCGAGATTCCTCTACAATTAGCACATTCATCCTTGCTACCTTACTTAAATATAGGGCATAGTAATCCCACCTTCCAGTCATTCGGCATCCTTTCATTATTCCATATGTCAATTATCAATTCTGCTATAAGATCCTTCATTTTCCTGCTGCTACCTTTAATTAATTCTGCAACCAATCTGTTCTCGCCGGGGGCTTTATTATTCTTCAAATCATCAATAGCGTAAATAATCTCCTCTCTATCTGGTTCTTCAATTAGGGGCTGAGGATACAATGCATAGCTTACCTCCTCAATGTTGTCCTCCATTTCATCAACGTTTACGTTTAGTAATTCGGAGAAGTGTTCAGTCCATCTACTCATTACTTCTTTCTCTCCATCTAGTAACTTCCTCGTTTTGCTCCTATAGTTGTTCAGGTTTGGTTGATACCCCTTTCTACACCAATTTACGTCTTTATAAAAACCTCTATTATCATGCGCTGCATTCAATCCTTGTATATTTTCTAGCCGCCCCTCAATCATTTTCTTTTTCTCTTCTCTAAAAATTTATATTTTGCAAAATTAGTTTCGTGAATATTCATAGAAGCGTTGTCTGTTGATCTGCTTTGTAATTATGTTACGACATTACATATTCTCATTATTGTTACGACGTTACATATTGAGATTAAGTAAACGTTCAAAGAAAATTAATTAATATTATCAATAGAACTGGAAAGCGTAGTAATGATCAGTTCGTAAGGTTTGTCTTCTGCAACCGAATCCGGGGCCTTAGCATGACGTTAAGCAGAAGTTAGGGCCCTCAGTCTAAGGTCTACTGGCTAGCGCATTCTCCTTTCGAGAATTTTGTTCGATTCCCATGAAGCAAAGGTAGCATCAGAAAATCATTACAACTGGTAAAGAACCTTAATAGCACAAGCCAGAACTAAACGGCGATGAAAACATCTGCATGCTCGATATAACCCCTTTCCCTTTAAAAATCACCGTTTGGCTCGGATTTCATCATAGGCTTTTGCGCCAAAGGCACGAATATAGGGGACAGTTCATTACGATTCTGCGTCTAGTTATCTATTCAACAGACAGGTCATCAGCACTATGGTCAGTTTGAAGGGGGAAGTTAAAGCGTTCTACGGATAATATGTAGACGTCATGGAAGTTTGTAGCTTAAAGAATGTCATATGATCTTTCTGTCAATGGAAACTAATGAGAAATTTGAAAATGTATAATAATTAATTCAATACTAAGGCAAGGTGAAAACTTCTCGGCCTAGCCCATAGATGGCACTGCTACAAATGAAATTACTGTTTTGTTATGTTGGCGCACTTGTTGCAAAAGTAAATACCAAATGTGAATTTGATCAGACAAATAGTTTGTTTGATACGGCTGTTTACAGTAAGGCGTGTTGGGTGTTTTTGACAAAATGAATAAACTTGAATACCGTTCTGTCATAAAATTCTTCGTTTTGGATGGTTTATTACCAACCATCCAAAGTTGGTGAAAGTGTACAAGGAGTCTGCACCTTCGTTGTCAACAGTAAAAAAATGGGCAGCTCTATTTAAATGTGGTCGTACATTGATTGAAGATGATCCACGTGAAGGACGGCCAAAAACTGCAATTACCGAAGAAAATAACGAGAATATACACAATATGATTCTAGTTGATCGACGATTAAAGGTGTATGAGATAGTTAAGGCTGTAGACATATCAGAAGAAATGGTATGGCTCATTTTACACGAAGAATTCAGTATGAGAAAGCCTAGTGCAAAATGGGAGCCGCAGTTGTTAAATGCTGATCACAAACAAATGAGGAATCTAGTTTCTCCGCAAGTTTGTGCCAATTTAAGAAGAATCCAACCGATTTTCTGCGCCGATTTGATCGTAGGTTCACCACTTTACATCTGAGTCAAAATAACAGTGTAATCAATGGGTAGAAGCTGAAGGCTCTGCACCGAAGAATGCAAAGACAATTGCATCGGCTGGAAATGTTGTAGCTAGTGTTTTTTTTGGAATCTTAATTGATTACCTGCCAAAGGGTCAAACAATTAATGGCGAATACTACGCACATCTTCTTGACTAGCTAGATGAAAAAATTAGAGAGAAAAGGCCTGGTTTGTAAAAGAAAAAAAATCCTCTATCACCAGGACAATGCACCCACCCACAAGGCGCTTTGGCAATGGATTTGAAGTATGAATTGTTGGAACATCCTCCCTACTGATTAGATTTGGCTCCCTCTGATTTTCATCTATTCCTCAACCTTAAGAAATTTGTGGCTGGAAAACGTTTTAGGTCAAATTAAGAGGTGATAGCAACAACGGTAAATAGATATTTTGAAGACCTTCCAGAATCGCAGATCACGGATGGAATCCAAGTTATTGGAGAAATGTTGGGACAAAGTATATTGAACTAATCTTCATCTTCTTCCTTCTTCTTCTACTTAATTGTATTCCTAGATTATCTTATGGCGTCTAGATAATAATTAATAACAGGTAATATTTCTAACAATTTAAACTAAATAATAAAAATTTCTTTTATTTTATTTAAAAAGTTTTATTTTTTTTTTATTTTTAACCCTCAATTCTTTTCTTTTTTTCGGAACTATAATGGATAGTTACGTGTACGTAGTTTGAGTTGGTTAAATGATATTGTCAACTAAATACTTTTCGAATTACTTCCCGCAGAGCTAAAAAAAAAACAAAACAAAAAAATACATTATCATTATTTTGTCAGTAATAATAGAAAATTGGAAATTATATTTGAACGGAACAAGAAAATACACCAAGGCAGTTTTACTTAAGCAATAAAATGGATTGCCTCAAACTGAAATAAGATTTTGAAGCAATAGTTAACTACCCAATCCGTAGCTGTCAATAGCTTGTCCAGTAAAAGTTAATATTGCATATTGTTTCTCCACTGAGCTATGTAATAATTCAAGGAAACTAGTGAAGGTTGTGTGCAGTTATTTGTTAATAATACAATTATTTCCATGTTTTTTTAAAAAAAAAGGAAAACAAGAAAAGAAAAGTGAAATATTTTTTTAAAAAAAGGAACACTAGTTAATAGTATGACCTAGCGATAAACTTTCTATGGAGTACATCCTATCATTGTGTACAGTTAGTTAGTAGTACACCAGTATTCATTTTTAATTGCTACCTTAACCTGATTAAATAGCAGTTGGTAAATTGTTTGGATGTAAATTTATCGGAAGGAAATGTATTTCCTTTTTAGTTAAAAATAAATTTGTTAATGTATTTCATATAGGGGAAGGTTATATGTATACATAGAGGGAAGGGATTATTTAACTCATCGGTAAGGCACGGGCATGCGGGAATCTCAGCTTCGAGTCCATTCCACTACTGTCTTAAGATTGCATCTTTCTAGAAGCTTCTACACTTCACTGTCCGGTGATAATTAATGTTGGCCGCAACGTGAAGGCAGGGTTCCCTGTTGCGGATACAATAGCCTTATTAACAAACGATCATAATATAATTTTATTTCAATAATTTTAAATTCGATATTCCATGAATTATATTAATTTTTTTATTTGAAAAATATTACACAATAAATAGTGCATATTTTAACATATTTATTTCATAAGATAAATGACTTAGATTTCATTTCCTTTGGAAATAATATTGTTAGCAATATTTGTATAAAATTCCAGTAGATTTTTAACATAGAATAATTTATTTTAAAAATTTATTTATTATGAAATTTAATTACTCAATTTTACCCAGATAATTCTGATAAATTCTCTAATTAATAAATTTTTTTTTTTTTTTTATAACTGCCATTGTTTCTTCTGAGTATCTGATGGAGACACACTCTTCAATAATATAAGTTCAAATATTCTTCGTCGTTGTTTATTGCGCAAAAGTATTGCCAAATCTTTTAAAAAATTATCACATTTGGATTTCCTATCAATCTATTTCTTGAAGGGTGCTTCTTAATCTTTATCTGTTCGATAACGATTTCAGACGACAAAACGCGGTATTAATTGCCTCAGCCCAAAACTATTAGGATAAATTACAATCTCCGATGATGGAACTGAGCATCACTACATATATGGCGTTCGTTATATGGCTACTCCATTTTGCTGAGTAGAACATGTGGTCGGATTATACCAATCCTCTGCAATAATCAATCCCTTTTTTTGGCTGTAACACTTTCAATTCTTTTGTTTAGTTGATTTTTTTCAACCATATTTTTATAGTCATTTTAAGGCTTCTTATCTTCTTTTTGAGAAACTTACAATACAAAATTTTGTGTATTATCACTTAAAAAAGTTTTAAGAAACCTACCTGCTGTTTTATATACTGTATTGATGGGTCCAAAAATATCTGTATGTATATATGATGGCAAAGATTTCAGTTTTACTTTCATTCATTTGGGGGACGGACACTAAATCGTTTGTTTGAGTCACTTGAGACAGGTTTCACAATTTCTAATGTTTCTTATAAGAGACAGTTGGAATCATACCTATTTATAAACTCTCTTAAATCCCTCTCACTTATATGGTCAAATCGATTATGCCAAATAATCTAGTTGGATTTTACTGTCACTTTGTGGAATGATACAACTCAGCTCAAGCGTTATGGAAGAAATAAATATTTCCAACTCTACGGGCTTTCATTCATTAAAATGCCTTCATCTTTGTTGATGACGTCAGAATCATCTTTCTTAAATAATATTTGATAGAGTGGCCGAGTTTGGGCCCATGACCTGTTAAAGCGCGGTTATTAATTGATCAAATACAAAGAGAATTTTATTTCAGATTAAATACAAAAACTAATAAGCGTGTGGTAAGCACGCCACTGTTCTCTCGCCGTTTAGTTCTGGCCTTGCCTATCTAGAGCGCTACCAACTATAGCTTCCCACTTTTTCTCACGATGCTGGGTCAACACCGACTTTGCCCTCACGGGAATCGAACCCTGAATTCTCGCACCAAAGGCGAGTACGCTAGCCATTAGACCAACGCATGAGGTCAATCATAATAGTATACTATTTAAAGTTCTTAATGAATGTAATAATGAAAAATTGCTATTAATATTATTAGTTAATTTACATATAATGATAACCGCTCCATCTAAACACTTCACCTCAAGGTCTTAGCGATGAAAAACCTGCGTACTAGTAAGAGGTGGTGTTTTGCACTAATAAGAGTATAATGGATGTGTTAGGTGGAGAGAATTTAGGTCTGGTTGATGAAATGAGATGGACTTTGTTAACTAATATATTAATTATGAGACACAAAATGCCTAGACTTTACAATAGAGAAATGTTTTTAACGTGGAGTGGTAAATGGGTTATGACAAGTAGTGATTGGATGTATTGAACTGTCCTCAACTGTATCGAACTGTCTTCAACTGTCTTCCCATGGACTGTCCGTCGCTAAATTTATACAGTTTCTCCCACTGCAGTCCGAGAGAGTGGTTTGAGTTTGTTTCTCTTGTCATTACTCTCTTTCGTTGCTGATCTCTCTTTGGAATTGCTGTTACAAGAGGCTTCGTAAGCACATCCGCAGGCATGACCTCGCTTGGAAGGAATGTAAGCTGCACATTTCCTTCATTCACGAGTTACCTAATAAAGTGGTCGAATAATCTTGCCATGGATACGTTTGCTTTGGTTAGTTTGCTCGCACTCTGACTCAGTGAAGTTTGTTACGGGTTCTTGAGGAAAGTAAGCCTAAGTCTATAAGAAGTTTGCTGGATTACATTGACTCGTTTATACTGAACTTCAGCAGCCACAATTTTGTATAGAAATTTTATCTATGATTGGTTATGATTCAATAAATTTCTTAAATCCATATTTATCTCAAAACTCTAAAAATAGGTTCTTTATGCACAAGGTCGAGAGCAAATAATATCCCTTAACAGATTACGCTGATAGAAATACTTTCAATGTTACTTTGGATAAAAGTAAACAATGATTTCTAAAAAGGGTAGACAAAAGAATATAATGCCATTCTTTTATAAGAATCCTAAGGTCGAAACAAGTTAAGCGTGACAATTATTTGGGTGTCATATTATCTATTTCAAATTTATTTTCAATGTTATACACAGCATTTATTTTTAAATAAAACATATGAGGTCTTGGAGGTTGATATTTGTAGAGAGAGTGCGTATAAAACCAAATCATCTGCAGCAAATAAGATCTATTCTGGCTCTCTTAGATGTTAGTGTTCGTACACATAATGTAATTGTCGGTAAAGGTAAATTCATATTTGTTAGAGAGTGTGTGTGCGTGTTTGTGTGTGTGTGTGTGTGTGTGTGTGTGTGTGTGTGTGTGTTTGCGGGTGGTGAGCTAAAGTTTGCCTTAAAGGTAGGGTTCGTTAAACCAAGTTGTTTCGTTGCTTCCGCAGAGCTGGAAAGCATCAGAGATATTTTCCGTGATAGCCTGCTTCTTTTTGTGGTCATCGATCGGTTCCGAGGGTTTGCCCATCATCAGGATGTTTTTGTCAAAAAACAGTGTAATAACATAGTCTTGCACAGCACAAATTTAGTTGATACACTCGTATCGACTTTTGAGTGAGTGTACTTTTGTATGAACTTGTGAGTTTCACTACTTATGAGTGAACTTTTGAGTTGAGTGTGTATCAGCTAAATTTGCTCTGTGAAAGTCTATGTTATCACACTGTTTTGACAAAAACATCCTGACGATGGGCGAAGCCCGATACTGGTCGATGACTACAAAAAGAACCAGGCTATCACGGAAAACGCCTCTGATTCGTTAAACCAAACTAGTTGTTAAAGAAGTCAGTGCGCATTGTTCGTGTTGGCACGCTGAGATTGCCCAAGATGATGGATGTGGATAGTCTTTAAAAATAAAAAAACTTATATTTTTGCCAACGTTTCAACAAACATATTGTCTTTATCAAGGCATGCAAATAAGAAAAGAAAGACTATTTATTCTCTATGGTGTTACAGTGTTTCCACCTACTAATTTTCCAAAAATAAAATGTAAAGTGCCATGTTTTGAAGTTTAACATTTTTTATTTTTTTGCCTTGATAAAGACAATATATTTGTCGAAACGTTGGCAAAAATATAATTTTTTATTACTCCTAGTAAGAGGAAGTATTGTAATCGAGTCTAATTTTCGATATCGAGTTTTCACCGGAAATATCCGTTTTGAGGTCCCCTGAGTCCAAAAAAGTGGCTTTTAGCAAAAGTTCTGTGTGTGTGTCTGTGTGTATGTATGTGAATAGCATAGCTCAAAAACGAAAAACCGTAGAATGTTCAAACTTGATATTCCGTTTAGGTATCACCATGGGATCTGACAGTACGTTACACGTCAAAATTCCTCACCCGGAAGTACCACTTTACTAGTTTTTTTTTTTACTTTTTTGCAATTTTCTCAAAAATGGCTCCGACGATTTTCTTTAAACTTGTTATATCAAATACATATACAAAGTGCTACAACTTTTATTTGAAACATTTCTCCGGGAAAATTCATTTAAGAGCACTTTTGAGGGACGGTGAGGTTAGGTTTTCATCTAAAGTGCTATTTCAGTTTAATAGACAATTCTATCATTTAAATAATGTTAATTAGAATTAAATATGTTGTTGAAATTCCAAGTTTGAAAGGAAGAAATCGGATAACCAGAAGCGCGTTTACTTTACCACTTTACTAAGAGATTTTTTCACTTTTTTACGATTTTCTCAAAAATGGCTTGAACGATTTTCTTAAAACTTTATATATAAACTAAACATACAATGATCTACAACTTTTTATTTAAAACATTTCTCAGGGAAAATTCATTTAATGGCACTTTTCGGGGGGAGTGGTGGGGGGTTACAGCTTCCTCTGAAGTGTTATCATAGTTGATTATACAATTCTATCATCCAAACAAAATTATTTGGAAATATATAGATGGCCAAAATTCCGAGTTTTAGGAAAATTAGTAAACCGGAAGTACGCTTTTACTGAACAGTTTTCGACGAATTTCGTTAAATTTGTTACACACACTATAACATTTATCAATTATAATTTTGAGAACAGTAGTAAGAGAAAGTTGTGTGAGTGTTTCACACCAGATTTTTTTACAGGCATGTATCTACAAGAACACCTAAAGTACACATGTTAATTGGTAAAGAAATTTTTCTACTAAGAAGACCACATAACATAATTTCCGGAGAAAAACTCAATTTTGGAAATCTGCCGTGAGTGTATATTTGCTTTTCCAAAATTTAAGAAAAGAACATTTTAGATGGTAAATCAAAACTTCAACGGCGACCAACAAGTATGTCAAAGACGTAATTGTTTGCATGTAATATTTTCTAAATCGTACATTACTAATAATCAAATTATAAACAAACAAGAGAACAAGTTGACAGCCTTAAAACAGGAAGTAAAAGATAAGTCACCACTTAATCTCTCTTCTACTTGATCAAAAATTTTGTGGAGGAAAAAAGTAGGATGCAAAGGAGAGAGAGCAGATTTTAAATTTTAAAATCAATAAAAATAAAAAATAAAAAAAAGTAACCAAGCCATATTGAGACAAAAGAGAAATTTTTGTTTAATTTAGATTTAACAAAAATGAAGAGGTTGGTCCGGTTATCCGAACAGGCTTCTTTAAAAAGATTAAGATAATTGATTTCACTTTCAAGTTGTGATTATAGAATCAACGCGCATTTATATGGTTTTTGATTGTTTCTTATATATATTTTAAAGATAAGCAAAACAGAATGTGAGTAAAAAAAAAAAAAAACAAAAAAAAACAGAAAAAATAAGTAATGCCTATTTTTTCAAGCGGGTTTTAGGTTCAACTACGGCGATTAGGTCAGTTGGTGTAGGCGGACTGTAACATACTTATTATATTACGTTCTATTCATATAAATACTCAATTAAGATCTAAAAGAAAAGTTACATAAGTTATAAATTTTGTTTTTGTTTTTTTTTTTTTCTGACAAGAATAATGCGGATTTATATTATATAAATTAATAATGCTTTATTTCACAATGATAAAATAAATACAAAAATACATTCTTGACAATCTACGGCATGATAAAACCGTCTGCCGTACATATATACATATATGAAGTTAGACATACGATAGTACAGTTAGATATATCTAACTGCACCGTGTCCATAAGAGCAATAGATATAGTTCATTTTGTCTTCTAATATAGAAGCGTTGCTTTGTTTGCATTCTTTTCTGTGTTAACTGCCAATTCCGTTCCCATTCTCCTTCATATTAAAAAGAACCTTTTAATAAAAGTTCTAAGGATATTATTGGAGCATATGTCCAGACTGGCAACACAAGAAACCTTCTCTATAATGGAGTTGTTGAGGAGAGAAATTAGGTTTGATTGAATGAACGAGATATGAAGACACTGTTATAATGTAGCTATAAGTTTACACTAACTGCACTGGACTTTACAATGAAACTAATAGAATAAAAGATGGGAGTAGAGATATGACACGATGCGATGTATAGTTGTATGGTTGTATCTGATAGATATCCACTAGATAGATTCCCACTGGCTTATATACACAGGTTCTCCCACTCTAGCTGCTAAGTCAGAGAGTAGTCCTGTTAACCAGAGATGGCCTCTCTTCTCCCTGCTGTGGTGCATTATCTTTGCGGTACCATTACACCTTCTTTGCCAAACTAACCACTTATTCATTCCCACTAAATTATTAAATGCCTTTATCCAGTCCTATTGTTATCCGATAGCCTTTCTCTTTGATAATTTTAATGTTTTGTGTTCGTTCTTCAGTTAGATATTGATGAATTTTTTCAGGCGGGCTTAACGTCCAACTACCAAATTAGGTGTCGCGGACGGGGGCGGAAGCACCTACTTTACTATTAACATTTTTTAAACAAATATAAAATTTAGTAGTTATACGCGGGACTTGAACTGGGGTCCTTCCACTTACAAGTTCGTGCTCATAACCACTACACCAAAACCCGCCCCTATTGATGAATAATTTTAGTAGCGTTTATCGCATATTGCCACGGTATCGCCTTTTCATACTCCTTAAGAGGAAGTTAGCGACGAATCGAAAAAATTTTCGAAACTGCGTTTTCAGACCGGGAAATACAAGTTTGTTTTTTTTTTAACCTGAGCACGAAAAAATGTTTTTAACTATCATGGCGCCCATGATAGCTGAGTGGTTAGTGGCGCAGATTGCAAAACTGAGGTGTATTGTGTTATACTGTGTTCGAATCCCGGTCTTTGCTTTGGATTTTATTTGATTCATTATATGAATAGTATGCAGTAAAGTATGTTAACTCTCCGCCTCCGTCCATGACACCAAAGTCGGTAGTTCGAAGTAAAGCCCGCTTGTAAAAATAGCCACTTACTTAATTTACTTTTCTTTTTCTATTTTTCAAGTTCCTTGAGAATTTGCTGCACATACCAATATTTTCCTCTTTCTTATTATATTGCGCACCAAGACAATAACTAACAGAAGATTTGGAATTTAGACGGTGCATTTTTACTTTCTCTTACCTCTAGTAAGAGGTAGTATTGTAATCGTGTCAAATTTTCGATATTGTGTTTTCACCGGAAATATCCGTTTTAAGGTCCCCTGATTCCAAAAAAGTGGTTTTTAGCAAATGGTCTGTGTATGTATGTATGTGAACAGCATAGCTCAAAAACGAAAAATCGTAGAAAGTTCAAACTTGATATTCCGTTTAGTTATCACCATGGGATCCGACGTGGGTCATCTGTCAAAATTCTTCAACCGCATGTCACTAGTTTTTTTTTTTTACGTTTTTGCGATTTTTTCAAAAATGGCTCCAATGATTTTCTTCAAACTTGGTATATCAACTACATATACTGACAGCTACAACTTTTATTTGAAACATTTCTCCCGGAAAATTCATTTAATCGCATTTCTGGGGGAGGGGTGGGGTTAGGTTTTCATCTAAAGTGCTATTTCAGTTTATTAGACATTTCTATCATCTAAATAATGTTAATTAAAATTAAATATGTTGTTGAAATTGCGAGTTTGAAAAAATCGGATAACCGGAAGTGCGTTTACTTTACCACTTTACTAAATGATTTTTTCACTATTTCGCGATTATCCATTTTGTGTCTCCTGAGTCCAAAAAAGTGGTTTTTAGAAAATGGTGTGTCTGTGTGTGTGTTTGTGTGTGTGTGTATGTATGTGAACAGCATAGCTCAAAAACGAAAAACCGCAGAAAGTTGAAACTTGATATTCCGTTTGGTTATCACCATAGGATCTGACAGTACGTTATCTGTCAAAATTCTTCAACCGGAAGTATCACTTTACAAGTTTTTTTTTTTTTATACTTTTTTGCGATTTTCTCAAAAATCGCTCCAACGATTTTCTTGAAACTTAGTAAATCAACTACATATACAAAGATCTACATCTTTTATTTAAACAATTCCTCTGAAAAAATGCTATTAAGGGCATTTTTAGAGGAGGGGGTGGGGTTATGTTTTTCTTTAAAGTGCTATCATTCTTGATTATACAATTCTGTCATCCAAACAAAATTAATTAGAAATAAATAGATGGCCAAAATTCTGAGTTCAAGAAAATTAGCAAACCGCTGATTGCGCTTTTACAGAACAGTTTTTTTAGTATTCGACGAATTTTATTAAATTTTGGTACACCAACTGTGAAATTTGCCAATTATAATTTTTAGAACTGGAGTAAGAGAAAGTTGTGAGAGGGTTTCACACCAGATTTTTTTTCTTACCAATTCTTTACGATAGGACACTCGAATCTTAGGAAAGTACAAGTATTTAGATGTGGGTAAATTTAACAATATTATATTAATATGTGTGTGAAAGTGTCCACAATACAAATTGCATTATACGTATTTATCCACACACTTGTTAGTCATTCCGATAATAGTAAAGAGAGTTAATGTTTAAAAAACTAAGTATCATAATGCGAGTGTATAGTGTATGTTTCACAAAACGCATAGTTGCATCTATAATCATTATGGTTTATAATTGTGGTTAGCCTTACTAAATAACGGGTAGTTTTTTTTTTTTACTAAATACGCATTTCTCTAATCTACATATGAAATAACCGCTTATCATTTTAATTTCTATTAAGAGTAATTTTTTTTGTATAATAACTTGTTTACTTTCAATTTCTTTAGCTTTTATTAGAAAGTAGTTTTTTATAGACGATTAAATAGTATACAATAAGCAAAAGTTTGGGCGAGATCTTTTCTTTTCTTCAATAATTTCATATAAATTAAACCTGAAATTAATTTTAAGTTGCAGATTTTTACTTTCTCTTTATTGCTGCAAGAGGAAGTATGGCAATCGTGTCAAATTCTCAATATAGAATTTTCACCGGAAATACACGTTGAGGCAGAAAAAGTAGATTTTAGAAAATAGTCCGCCTATATGTGTATAAATGTCTGCGCCTGAGTGTATATCTGTAAACAGCATAGCACAAAAACGAGGAATTCACAGAAAGTTCATACTTAACATTCCGTTGGGTATCACCAGAAACTTATTGTGGAAATTCCTCAACCGGAAGTTCTATTTTATGGAATGGATTTTTCAGTTTTTTTTTTGCAATTTTCTCCAAAATGGCTTCACCGGTTTTTTTTAAACCTGACATATTTGCTATACATATAAACAGCTACCTACATACAACTTTTATTTGAAACAAATCGCCATAAGATGATTCAAGCTACATTGTTTAATAATTTTGATCTTGAATTATATTGATTATTCTAAACTGTGACGTAACAAGACGTTCCTTTCTTTTGTTATTATTAGAATATTATCCTAAGTGTATAATGATTCAATTATTAAACAAATATAAATGCCTTTTCTTTATGTAATAAGTTTTTAATAGTATAAATATGTTTTAATATTATAGTAGTTTTTAGTATATATATATAATTATATTTGATACACATACTTAAATTTGTAATTTGTAAATATTTATCTTTAAACGTTCAGTTCTTCTTCTTCTTACTTTCTGTTCTGGGGCGCTACAGTCCTGAAAAGACCTGGGCCTCCTCAACCAGCTTCCTCCATTCCTCTCGATCATGGGCTCTCAAACGCCATCTATGCACGCCCATGCTCCTCAGGTCTGCCTCCACATCATCGAACCACCTCATACGAGGCCTCCTTCGATAACGTCGACCCCCGGGCAAAGATAAAGCATCTTTCTGGGCAAGCGTTCCGGCTCCATCCGATCCACATGACCCAACCACCTAAGACGTCCTTGCTTAATGAAGGCTACGAGGTCCGGTTCCTGGTATAGATCCTTCAACTCTACATTCGACCTAATCCTCCACCGATCTCGCTCCTTCACTGGTCCGTAAATCTTTCTGAGGATCTTCCTCTCCCAGAAATTCAGAGCCCGCTCGTTTAACCGTTGTCAATACCCACGTCTCACTTGCATAAGTAACTACTGGTCTTAATACCGTCTTATATACCAGTAGCTTTGCACGTGTAGATAACGCTTTAAAGCGCAACATATTAGCTTGCCTTAATATCAGAGCTAACGTCATTTTGCTTGGTAACAATCGCTCCTAAATATTTGAAGCCTTTTACCCTCACAAATTTATAGTTCATCATCTCGATGAAATCTTCTTCTTTGCCCGGATTTCTTGCGGTTTTCATGTGTATTAGCTTAACCGCATTTATTTGTAAACCGAGCTTCTTTGCCGCTTCCTCAAACTCCTGAAAATCTCCAGCTAAGACATTCATATTGCGCGCCGTTATAACCACATCATCGGCGTAAGCCACGTGCTGAGTGAGACGATTGTAAAAAAAATAGTCACATGTGGGTTTGTGCGAATGGTCCTTATTGCCAGTTCTCGGGCCATTTTAAATAGAATGGGTGAAAGAGGATCTCCTTGTCTAATGCCTGAGTTTACCTGAAATTCCTGGGACAGTTTTCCCTGAATCTCCACAAGGCATCTGGTGCTTTCTAGAGTCATTTAAACTTTCAGTTACATATCCTAATCCTATGTCTTTATAATATGAGAGATATCATTTTAAATACAATTGTTTATATTTGAAGCAAACTAGTAATAGAATTCTATCATTTTTATAATTAATGTATATAGTATATTGTGTGGAGCATGCTGAAAATAAACTCCCTGGTTACAGTGTATTAAAAAACACGTATATAATATTAATGTGAATTATAACCATTCATAGAAATCCAAATTCGAAGAAAATCAGTTAACCGGAATTGATTCAATTGTTTCCAGTTTCCTTGTAAACGATTACAATTATTTCCTTTAAAGTTGGAATGCTAACCAATCATATTTGGTTTGTAATATTTTTACTGCGAAATTTGTGACGTTAAATTTTAAATTGATTTTGATTGGTTCAATGTTATTGAGAAATAACAGATTAAGAGAAAGTCGTGTAAGATATTTTTTTTTTTTACCAACCAGAAATGAATAATGAATAATAATTATAACAGAAGATTAAAGAATCGAACGTTCATGAATTATCTAAACAATTAATGTGAAGAAATGAACACCTTAGTTTTTGCCAAGGACGCAATCAGTGTTGTACTGTATGTTTTTAATGTGCCTTCTTTATGCTATTGCACGCAACGACCTTGACAATGACTTTGTTTTGCCACCCTTCACTATAATTTTTTCTTTCATTCTGCAATTTTCTATTTCTATATCAATGTTATTTATTTACTTTTATTTTTTTTGTTTTCACTTCAACAATTAGGAGCTATTCTTCTTACAAATCTATAATTCGGCAACTTAGTTGTGACACCTAAACGGCAGTTAAGCTCCGCCCAATGCCAAAGCTTTGTAGTAGCTGTAACGTCATTCAACTCCGCCCACAGGTTTCACAACTAAGTTGCTGAGCTAACCCCATATGTAGAATAAACAGCTTCCCAGAATTCCCAAGTCATTTCCGAATGAAATTTTTTGAAATACAATTAGTGGAGCTAAATTTGTGTAGATACAGGGCACCAGGTAAATCTTGGATTTTTCCTCATAGTCACTAATTCTAATTCTCATGTCCTACCTCTCTAATAGATATTTATATGTTCGTCAGAGTACAATGTATTCTTCTCTTTATCCTGTAGAGACCAATGTTCCTCAGGGTAGAATTCTTCGGCCAATACTTTTCAGTATTTACATTTTCGACATTCTAACTCACCCTCGCACCACAATTTTTACATAAATGGAGATGACATGGCCATTTTTTCTCATTGATCGTGTACACTCAACCCGCATCATGCAAACACCACTTATTCTCTCTTAAACATTGTTTGTCAAATTGATAATAAAAGTAAATTTTCAACAATGCCAAAATATAAACGTTTCCTTTTCGACGAAGTATCTGCCCTCCTGCATAGTTACTTATATCAGGCTGCACCCCTTGAGCAGAGACTCCACATTGACAACGACTGACATGCTATCCGCACACAAGACTCAAAAGACAAGAACTTAAAAAAACGTTACCAATTACTTGGCACGACCAGTTGACAGACGATCAAAATTTACGAAGTTAAACAACCAAGTTCTAATATAAAACGCTCCTCTGAAACCTATTTGGGCTTACAGACTCGAAGTGTGGGGGGTCAGCCAAGCATTCTAATACCTACCGCCATCATAAACCGCCTAAATAAGTTTTAATAGTCCAAAATTCTCAGTCGAATAACTAATGCTCCCACCTATGTTTCCAATAGAATCATACATAATAACTTTAGGCCACCATTAATTATTAAAGTCTTCATTTCAACACGCTCCAAAAAAAAAAAGGTAGTCATTCTCTTCTTTCTGGTCATCATAAACCTTTAATTCATCACCTCTTATCTTTTTCCTTTTCTGACAATTCAACTCGATTATTCAAGCGGTGCTGCCCGCGCGATTTCCTCGGAGCAGGTGAGGTCAGTTAATAAAATAATGTACTTTTAGAGCCATCATTAGGTGATGATTCTCTCCTGTCTCATTTTGTCACAACATTTACTTGTTGCAGAAACCATAATCCTACATAGTAAATTTCAAATAAACAAATAAAAGTGATAATTAGCTAGTATCTGCGCAGTAACATTCTATGTTTAAAGAATATTTATGGAACCATTTTCGGAAAAATTACAGAAGGTTAGAAACCCAATTTGCGCATGCATACATACGTCCAATTAACCAATTTCCTTTAAGTATGGAATTCTATAGATGCTTTTAATATACAGGTGAAAAAATAATTTTTTTTTTTATTCGGAAGTGAAAGTTTAGAGGCTTATTGGTTGCAGTGACCGTAGAACCCAATTTTTCAGGGGAAATGTTGCAAAAAATAATGACAGATGATAATTTTGGTGTTTTGATAGTGTAATGTGATAGCAAGAAGAAAAAAGATATTATTTTTAAATAAATTATAAATCTAACTAGTGGTACCAGCCAGCCGCTATCTGCAGGTCAAGAACCGCGGCAAACAAAAACCCTTTCAAACAAGGGTCAATACACAGCCAAAGAAACGCCGCTAAACCCTTTCAAACAAGGGTCATTATACGGTCAATGTACAGAGGCCACCTGGCCTGTATACCCTTCATACAAGGGTCACTGAACACTCAAGAGGCCACCTGGCTACATCTATTAACAAACAAACTTTGTTAATCACCGATTGGCCACCATCTGTCGCCACCTGGTCACCGACCTTCCTAGGGTCAACATACTGCAAGAGATGTCTTAGTGTGGCACGTACTTACACACCAGCCAATATGTGAGTGACACCAATATAAACGTCGCCCACTGGAGGAGGGGATCAGTATTGTATCAGTCATACACGAGATATACATCAGTTACGAGTATTCAGAGTCAGACAGCAGTTCACGTCAGTTCAAGCAGTTAAGTTTCACACATCGCGAGCGCGTCCCTATTCAAGGTTTAAACATTACATCTTTAATATTTATTAATCATTTCATAATTCATTTATAGTTGTGCATCTTAGTTCATCTAATTTCAAACACTTTAAATTAATTGTTCAAATATTGTCTATTTTCATAATTCAGTAGTTCGTATTTCGAGTAACAACTCTTTAACTAACAATCACCTATTCATCACTTCAACTCCCTATTCAAGACATCTGATTCCAATACTCCTGAAGTTTAATGAAAATCGTTGGAGAGCCATTCTGGAGAAAATCGCGATAAACCATTCTGTAAAATCGTACCGGAACAGTGGTGGTACCTAAACGGAATATCAATTTTGAGCTTCTATCGATTATGGAAACATAAGCAGACCATTCACTAAAATAGTTATTTCATTGACAAAAGAATAAAATGACACTATTTCACGTTTGGGTTTCAGGTTTGCGTACACGTGGTGTAAGCGAATGTGGTAACCAAACGAGAGTATTAAATGAACTTTACTCTCATATTAAATATTATATTTTTTTTCATACGAAAGATAAAAATATTTTTAAAAAGAATTTAAAGAGACAAAGGTGACAGAGAATGTTGTCCATTCAAAAGGGGAATGTTACCTTCAGAAAGGTTGTGGAACATTACGAATAATGTTAAACAAAATAATATTGCTTTCTTTCCTCTAATTAATTAATGTTAAATTAATTTTTAAAAGGTTAAAACAAATCTTTAATTTAGGGTTTTCAACTTTACTTATAATATTTGCAATATATTTCAGCAATTTAATTGAATCCTTAAAATTTGTTTAATTGTAAGGTGGCTATCTTTAATAATTAAAAATCTCGTAAGATAGCTTTTAATCTTTTTACAATTTGCGCCTCTAATATAGTGGAATAATTGACATATTTTTTTTGGTAAAATTGAATTTCTGATAAAACTCAATTTAGAAATTTTAATACAATTGTAATATTTCTTCCTTACTGAGTAAAAATTCTCGTATGGAATGTATGTATAATGTACCATAATATTTTCTTATAACAATAAAATATAATTACAGTGAGTAAATATCAAAGTAATACAGTGTAAGTATCAGTGAGTAAATATCAAAGGTAGATAGATAGGTGAATAATGCAGCAACACGTGCAACTCTCAACAGTCAACCTTGTATCATTCAATTAATTTATGTTTTACAACAAATAATTCACTATTATTACAACTATCCACTGTTTTCAATAAGTTTATATATGGGCTATAATACAGTATTTTCCTCACAGTTTTATATTTTAAAAATAAATTTAAAAGAAAATTGTTTGAAGCAGTTTTCGTGAAAATTGCAAAAGATTGAAAAAAAAAAAATCATTTTGCTGTTGATAACCACATGAAGCAGGCTACCACGGAAAATGTCTCTGATGCTTTCCAGCTCTGCGGAACCAACTACCACAACAAATTGAAAAAAAATCCGTTCAGTAGTCCGTTATAATAACATCCAGTCGCGGATCTTAATGGTGCTACCAAATATTATACTTACACACTATCAATATTGATGTTCTTACGCTTTTTTCGCGTTTGAAGTTAAGACTATTCTCATCACTCTTTAGGAAACACCTATGATTAAAACACATATTTCAAATGTTAATAACTCAATTTCGAAAATTTGACAGGATCGCAATAATTCCTAGGAAGGGATTAGCTTAGTGATTAGCACCCCACGGGGAGGACTCCGGTTCGGGTCCAGCTGCGCTGCTCTTAGATTTTCTCTTCCTAGGAGCCTCTACAGCTCATTGTCCGGTGATGGACAGTGTTGTATGTAATAAGAGGCCGGCAGTTTCCTAAAAAGGCTCCGGGTGCCTTAGACCATAGATGTTGACGCGTCTTAAATTAAAAATAATAATAATAATTCCTCTTACAGCTGTGAGAGATTAAGTAAAATAAAACAATAGTTTCTAGTATTATAGAAAAAATTTAAAATGATTGCACTTGGGCGAAACATTATCATTTTATTTGTTAGCGTTGAAATTTATAAAGCGATAGTTTCATTATCCATTACTAATGTTTAAGTGGCCATATTATATTATATAATATAATATTAAAAAATGGATTTAATTAAACTAAAAACCTTCAACCTATCTTACAGATGGGACTCAGGATATTTTTTTAACCTTGTGTTTATAAGTTTATAAAGAAAAAGCACGTGCAAAATACTTTATTAATGGATTATACTCGGTAAGTGAACCTTAAGTTCATTCTTTATTATCATTGTTATTAGTTTTATTACACACCTCTTTATTATTACATTTAGTTTTCCTATTACAATTAAAGTATTAAAGTGTTAATACATAAATATTTTAAACATTAAATTGCTATTAAGAGCATACCACATTGCATTAGCACATACCTATTTTGAAAGGAGTATACTGATATATAGCAGGAAATTGTTTGTAATATAAACTTTTCTTTTTTTAATTTATAGGTAGTTTATTGATGGATACAGCCTGTAATGGAGCCAATACCTAGCAATAGCATAATAAATATTTATTGTTTTCTATTGGATAGTTAGATGATAATAACATTAGACGCCCCCCAAATCTCCTCAAGTAAAAGGGTCAAACGATCATATTCGTGAGTAGTATGGGAGAGTAATCTTTTGTTCCGGAGATTTATGTTTAAAAAAAAAAAAAAAAAAATTTCGTTGAGTTGAAGATATAATCGGGAAATAGACAAAATCTTATTTCTATACAAATCTAGAGAAAAATTTCCTATGGGAAGAAGGAAACCTCCCAATGTAAAACCAATCTTTGCTGGTAATAATCTTCCTATTCATCACAAGGATCTTCCTTTGTATCTGAGCAGGTGATGATATAACCCATTAATGGAATCCAGTACTGGCTTCTCGAGTCCTTTAGTGTTCCCGACAAATAAAGAAGTAAATCCATAAAAAAAAACAATAACCAATAACACTGTGTTGAATTCTGGCGCAGTAAAATCTGATATTTTATCCGTCGTAGCATGCATATTCATTTTGTTCCTGACCGGTATCGGATTTTCATCCATCGTCAGAGCAAATTCACCAAATCCATGTAGAAAGTTCACTTCAACGTAATGTTTCTGTTACACTCACACATGAACCAAATTTTCTTCATTACCCCGATTAGAATACACATTATTTGCATGATATATTTTTAAAATCCCCTACCGTGCCCTATTAAAAAATATCTTAATGCCACCTCATCTCTCCAAACATATTCTTAATGTAATTTAAACACAAATTAATATCATTTAAAAATTAGCATGATAAATAAAAACGAAGAAATTTGATTTCCTCTATTATTTAGTTTAATATCATCTCCAATTTGCCGTTTGCTACGAACGTTCTTACATATCAATTTACTTTCTATTTCCTGTCTTCAAACTTTATCTATTCTTATTAGTACAGTATACTTCTGAAATGTGATGGGGGCCTGGCTCTTTCACGGACCTCCCTCAGATATCTGGTTGGTTTCATCACTGGGCTTTATGGTTTAAGGAGACATCTTATGCCTGACCCCTTTTGTAGAGTATGTGAGACGGAAGAGGAAACACTCACACATCTCATGACGGATTGTTTGGGCTGTGAGGAGATTAGATTCAGGATCTTTGGCCGGAATAGGATATCGGTAGAAGAGCTTAAAGTATGTCTTTTCAAGGTTATGGGCCGATTTGTACGGACTGTGGTAAAACATAGACGGGTAAATCCTGGGCCTGGACTTTTGTACCAAACCCAATAGTTGTTATTCTTTTGGGGTAGCTATATGGGCCCAGGGAGGCTTTGGATAGCGTAGAGGTTTTAGCCCTCCACTTCTTTGAATAATAATAATACTCCTGAACTAACTTAGACCCCCTAATAAAAATGACTTGATAAAACACTGAATATACTTAACAACACTATTAAAATTTAGTTATAAAGTATTCTTCAAAACATAAAAGCGGAGATATAAATACTGTTTCAAATTATAGGGGTATAGCATTCGAAAATACTGTGGGAAAAATTTTTTCAGGTTTGCTTTTACGACGATTGTCATACTGGGTAAGCAAAACAGAATTTTGAAGGAATTTCAAGCAGGTTTCCCCGGCTTGGATATTCCACTATAGACCATATTTTCACCCTTTCTAGTATAATCAATCTAAAATTGGCACAGAAAAGACAAAAAGTCTATATCTTTTTTGTAGATCTGTCTACGGCCTTTGATCGGATACACAGGTACTCTTTGATCTATAAATTATATGAAATTGGAATTTCAACTAAAATAATAAAGTTAATAAGGGTCTTGCAAAAAAAATACCGAGGCGGTAGTGTGGTGTAAAAATGCTTATTCTAGTGTATTTCAAACAACTATGGGTGTAAACAAGGTGCGTTATTAAGCCCATTATTATTTACCCTTTTCATAAATAATATTGAGGAAGAGTTATTAGGTGGAATTAATATTAATGGAACAAGAATTAAATTGTTAGCTTTTGCAGATGACTTGGCATTGATTAGTTCGGATAGTAAATCGTATAAACAAGTAGAGCAGCTGCTGACTTTTTTTATGTGGCATATTTTAACGATAACTTTACAATAGATAATATTAGTTGTATCATTAAGCTATAAGAGGGGATTTACTTAATTTAAATTATAAGTGATATAATAATGATTTAACCACACAGCTGTGTACTTTATGTAATATGAAAGAATTAGAAAATGTAATACATTTCATTGCTCGCTGTCCGATATACAAGGAAATTAGATTAAAATATTTCAAAAATAGTTGTATTTCAGAAGAAAATTTAGTAGTATATTTAAATGGAAAATGCTGGGCTAGATTTTACTGAAATATTATAAAGCAGCGTGGTACCTCAGAAATATGAAAATTGATAATTCACAAAGTTAGATTCATTTTTATTTAATTTTGTAAAGTAATAGTTGTTTTTTTATTATTTATATTTTGCATCTAGTTTTGTTTATTATGGAAATATGTCCTTCTTTCTTTTTAATATAAATATGTATGTTTGTATGTATAATGCACAACAATCTCCGCGGATGGTCCTTGACCTTGCGTACGTCTTTTATTTAGATATTGTAATAAATAGGATGTATTTTTAGTTCTTTTTTAAAATATTTAATTAATTGTATAAATCATTCATTTTGAAATGTGTATTTACTTTTTAAAATTTGAATAAAAGACTTTACCTACCTACCTACCTATTCTTCAAAATATACTATTTATTATACACTATTTTCTAATGTCTAATCATAATTTATAATAATTCCATTTTGTCATTAAACATACACACACAGTCCCACAGACATCAACAAACCAACAAGTGTGAGTGTACCAGAAATATCACGTTGAAATTAACACTTTAGACGAACGTGGTGAATTTGCTCAGACGATGGATGAAAATCCGAAACCGACCAGAAACAAAATGAATATGCATGCTACGACGGATAAAATAACAGATAATAACACTATCATTAAGTTCCTCTGCGCCAAATTCTCATAATAAGTATAACCTAGTGCTATAATTAAAAAACTATACTTAGACCTAACTTAAAACCCTCATACAGCCTAAAATTAACAAGCCTTAACCGATGTCACAATCTCCTTTTTAAGCTTCCGAAACTTAAAAGAATTTCGGAAAGTTTTCAAAATAACAAAAGAGTAAACTATAATCCCACTCATTAAAACCACTCTGGATCTGAAGGATGTGTAGTTTGGGTTCAACTAAGTTATCCACTTCCAAGTGCATCGAATCCTTCCAATCCAAGCCTATCACAACACACATCCTTATAAGCTAATGTACCTTAGATTAAAAGCACTAAGCTAATTTTGTCTAGATTAAAAGCACTTCTGCTTATATTAACTTTCTCTGACTCCTGGTAAGAGGAAGTATTGTAATCGTGTCAAATTTTCGATATCGAGTTTACACCGGAAATATCCGCTTTGAGGATTTTCGCCTTTTAAGATTTTTTGTTTTTAAAGTGGCTTTTAGTAAATGGTCTGTGTAGGTTTGTGTGTGTGTGCGCGCGTGTGTGCGCGTATGTATGTATGTGAACAGCATAGCTCAAAAACGAAAAATCGTAGAAAGTTGAAACTTGATATTCTGTTTGGGTATCACCATGGACTCCGACTGTAGGTCTCTGTCAAAATTCTTCAACCAGAAGTACCACTTTACTGAATGTTTTTTTTTTCCACTTTTTTGCAATTTTCTCAAAAATGGCTCCGACGATTTTCTTCAAACTTAGTATATCAACTACAAGTATACAAAGATCTACAATGTTTATTTGTAACATTTATCCGGAAAAATGCATTTAAGGGCACGTTTGGGGGAGAGGAGGGGGTTAGGTTGTCTTCTAAAATGCTATTTCAGTTTATTACACAATTCTATCATCTAAATAATATAATTAGCATTAAATATGTTGTTGAAATTCCAAATTTGAAGAATATCAGATAACCGGAAATGCGTTTTTACAAAAAAATATTTTTCAATATTCTGCTTTTTTTCTAAAAAAGGCACCAACGATTTTCTTTAAACTAAGTATGTGAACTATACACATAAAGAGCTACAATACTTATTTGAAACATTTCTCCAGTTGAACTTATTTAAGCGGGCTTTTGAGGGAGGGGTAGAGTTATGTTTGCCTCTAAAGTGCTATCTTAGTTGATTATACATTTCTACCATATAGACAAAATTAATAAGAAATAAATAGTTTGCCAAAATTCCGAGTTTTTAGAAAATTAGTAAACCGGAAGTCCGTTATTCCTGAATAATTTTCTCAGTTTTCGCGATTTTCTCCATAAAAACACCGACGAATTTCATTAAATTTGATATACTAACTATAAAATTTGTCAATTATATTTTGACAACTGGAGTAAGAGAAAGTTGTGTGACTGTTTCAAACCAGATTTTTTTTTTTGCAATATACATGTTATGAATAAGTTTAGTGAGGATCAGTCCAAGAAAAAATATTCAATTATGCCAACATTTCAACAGAGTTTTCTGTGTTTATCAAGGCTTTACTCTAAAATACAATTACTCATTGAACAATATCCCTATATTAAGACCTGGACAAAGACAGGATATTCTGTCGAAACATTGGCTTAATTCAATATTTTTTTTCTTTGATCCATCCTCTCGCTAAACTCATTCAGAACATCTTATTAAAGGTCAACAAAATCACTTTTCTATTTTTACTTATGTTTACAAATGTAGTGGAATCAATTATTGTCGTGATTCCTGAGGTATGAAGTTAGATGTCTTGAAGAGGGATTTAATAGGCAGAAGTTAGTTATAGATTTTAGACTTGAAATAACTAAACACTGATTTTACAAAAATAGGTTATATTTTTACAATAATTTGAATGAGCGAAATGGTAACTACAATTAATATGAATTGATAAAAATAAATAAATAACTTTAAGAGTTAAATAACAAATAATTTAAAATGATTAAAATAAATAACTAATATGCACAATTATGAAATAATTATAAGTTTAACCTTGTATAGGGACGCGCTTCGCGGAACTCAAGTATAACTGCTGCTGTAAAATGATGTTGTAATGATTCTGACATAATGATCCCCTCCTCCAGTGGCGCGAAGTTTATATTAGCATTTCTCACACACTGTCAGATGTGTAAGTAAGTACTCACACTAAGACATCTCTCGTAGCGTGCGACCTTGGTTAGGTCGGTGACCAGTGATTTAGGTTAATGGCCAGATTTGGTCGCCCATCGGTGATTTTCAAAGAACGGTAGCCTTGAATCGGCCAGGTGGCTTCTGTTCAATAAAAAGGGTTTTTATCGGTGCTTGTCTTTGATACCCTTGTATTGAAAAAGGCAGCGGCCGGTTGAGGCCACTAGTTATAAATTATTCTTTCTTTTGTTTTATATTGTGAAGGTAGCGGCTGGCTGGAAACACTTGACATTACACAAACATTTATCTTGCTATGTCATTACACAAACATTTATCTTCCCTGGATTAATAATAACATGTATGTTTAATAAAAAAATCTGCTATGAAACACTCACACAACTTTCTCTTACTCCAGTTCTCAAAATTATAATTTACAAATTTTATAATTAGTATACCAAATTTAATGAAATTCGTCGGAAACTAAAAATAACTGTTCAGTAAAAGCGCACTTCACGGTTATTGATTTTCTTGAAACTCGGAATTTTGGCCACCTATTTATTTCTAATTAAGTTTGTTTGGATGATAGAATTTTAGCTATCAACTATGATAGCACTCTAGATGAAAACATAACCCTCCTCCCTTAAAAGTGCCCTTAAATGAATTTTCCCAGAGAAATGTTTAGAATAAAAGTTGTAGGTCTTTGTATGTGTAGTTGATATAATAAGTTTTAAGAAAATCGTCAGAGCCATTTTTGAGAAAATCGCAAAAAAGTAAAAAAATCAACTGGTAAAGTGGGACTTCCGGTTGGGGAAGTTTCAACTTTCTACGGTTTTTCGTTTTACATACATACGCATACATACACACACACACACACATATACACACACCATTTGCTAAAAACCTCTATTTTGGACTCGGGGGACCTCGAAACGGATATTTCCGGTGAAAACTCGATATCGAAAATTTGACACGATTACAATACTTCCGCTTACTAGGAGTAGGAGAAAGTAAAACAGGGAAAATGAACTCTTTTATCTCTATTATCTCAAGTTCTGGTAGGCACTGTACAGTAAATACAGGAAAGATAATTAATAATATAAATTGTGGTGAGATATCTCGGGTGGGTTCTGATTAATAGAAAACAGCAAAAATAGAAATTGAGAGTAAAAAATATTGAGTGGACCATATATAATAAATGTACAATATTTAGACCAATTAAACGTATAATGAAATTCCAATTTGAAATATAATTTTTGCCATTAAAATTATAATAATAGCACACACAAAAAATGAGTCATAAATGGTTACACAGCTGTTATATTTTTTTTTTAAAAAATCTTTTTATCCCATTTATCTATTATGTTTCATTTATTTCACAATTGGAAAGCGAATAAATTCATTGTTGAGTTTTTATTATTGATTATTTCATAAAAGTAGAGGCCAACAATTTATTATAAATGGCAATAACATAAAAGTAATGAAAATTTAATTCAGTTAACTCCATTGAAATAGGCAGTTATCTTATACCAAATTAGGCAGGCTAATGATTTTTGTTTTTTTATTTAACCGCTCAGATATTGTACCATATATAGTTAATGCACATTATTATCTACTACTAATATTACCGTACAGTACAAAAATAGAAAAAAAATCTATCAACTTATTTAATAACTGGTAATGTGCTTTTAATAAACTAATTGATTATCAACAAAGATTTCTAAATTATTACAAAAGCTTGCAACCAACACAATATAAAAAAAGAAAACAATCTCATTTTAAACACCACCACAAAATCCACACCCTATATTCTTAGAAATCTTAAAAATTTTTAATAATATAGAAAACAGGTAGAATAAATTATGTAATCTTAGAGATTATATAACTTAAATAATATTACAGATTTGTAAAAAAAATTTCGTGTATTTTATATATTTTGTAAAATTGAAAAACTAAAAATTTTTAAAAGATAAATCTTTCTTTAACTAAACAAGAAAGGAAATTATTATAGGTTTTTACTCGTACATAAACATAGAAGGTTTTTTTAAAAAATTTAGTTTTAGTGGGACAAATTTTTATTCCAGTTTTTAGCTTATCATATCTAGCTGTACCTTTTGACCGTATTCTTCTCAAAATTATAATTTACAAAATTCAAGGCACTTCTTAAAAAGGCTTTGATACATAGGACGCGGATTTGTCGCGGTGAGCAGCGATCGTAGCGATATGGCAACGTCACATACAAAGCGATCTAGTGTCGTGTTATCTACAGAGCAGGATCACACTATTGTTTTGCACTAGTTATAGTGTTTTGCTGCTTATTCGGGGAAAAATGAGTAGTTTTGATGAGGAGGAATTCCTGTTTCTTCTAGCAATACAGTGCACCCGAAGAAAATAGACGATATTGGGTGCACCCAATTATTGAAAAACAGAGGAGAACTTGGTGAAGGGAAATGCAGTCACATGAAGACAGCTTTTTTTTGTATATTTCCGCCAAGACAAAGTTTCGAGGAACTACATGATCTCCAGCAGTGTATTGAAAAGATCACCACGAACTGGAGGAGACCTATTGAAACAGTATTGTTTTGCACTAGTTATTGCGTTTTGCAGATTTTGGGGGGGGGGGGGGGAAATGAGTAGTTCTGATGAGGAGGAACGCCTGCTTCATCTAGCACTACAGTGCAGAAGAAATAGACGATATTGGGTGCACCCAATTAATGAAAAAAGAGAAGAACTTGGTGAAGGGAAATGCAGTCACATGAAGACAGCTTTTTTTGTATATTTCCATATGTCAAGACAAAGTTTTCGAGGAACTACATGATCTCCAGCAGAGTATTGCAAAGATCACCACGAACTGGAGGAGACCTATTGAAACAAGGGAAAAATGGGCCGATTGTTTGAGGTAAGTTAATAAAAAATATATAAGTACACGCACCTATACAGTATGAACGGAGTTATTTATTTCACTAGGGAACTGATGAAGATCGGCCTAGAATGCGCGACAATTTTTGTAATTTTTGTACAACCAGCTCGCCTACTACGGCGGTCAAGACTGTGTCGCTGAGATAGATCGCCTCGTGTGTGACAGGGATGGTGCATCATACATCAATATCGTCGGATCGCGATGGTCTGAGATCGCTGCCCGCCGCGATAGATCGCCTCCTGTGTGTAAAAACTTTTAGTCTTCTAACTAACCTATCCATGCTACAATTCCACAAGAAAGTGTTTTAGCTCCCCTTCTTCATAATAATCAAGGCAGCCAACTTATCCTCACATCTTTTATTTCCAAATAGATTGAACAATCAAACGACTTTCTCATATTGCGATCTTCATAATTCTAAGTGACAAATTCTTAGAACTATAAATGCAAAACAATTTAAACAAATTTATATTTTTCCCACAGTAGTTTTTCGGCACTTAATGTTGGTTTTTTATTTATTCATGAACATAAACTATATAATTCTTCGCATTATGTATTAATATAAACTTTCATGTTTCTCGATATATTTTATTCTACTTATGCAATAATATATACTTCGATAACCGTCATTATTTAGTATTAACATTTTACAAAATGTTTGGCGCAAATTTTGTTAACGTCCTATTTTGATTTAAACTTGATATCATAAAAAAGATTTAAACAATTCTTTCTATTTTATAAATATAATTTTTAAACTTTCCCACTTCACAAAAAAATAATGTTTATCAATTAAAGTTGGATAATTTCGCTTTTATTAAAATTCTAGCTCTGTGAACCTTTAAAAAAAAAAATCTGCAGACAGTCACTGACTTCGAATATCTAGGATCGGTGATCAGTCGGGATGGCAAACTGACCAGGAGGTATTAAATAGGATAAAGAAAGCTAACTGCGTATTCTACCAAATAAGCAACATATTGATTGGAAAGCAGGAGTTGAGCCTCGGTGCTAAATTGGTACTGCATAAAATGGTGTTCTTGTCTGTGCTACTTTATGGTGCTGAAAGCTGAACGGTGCTGGACAGCATGCCAGTAAGCTGTTGACGGTGGATGCGTCCTGGGTAGAACTAGGAAGGATTGCATCAGGAATGGGCGAATTAGAGAAGACACAGTCAGCGCGGCAAATTTTGGAGGCCTGACAGTTGGGATGGTTTGGCCATTATTTGAGAATTAAAAATAGGCACAAGGCCAAACAATTGCTGGGTGCCAGACCCATTGGGAAGAGAGCAAGAGGTAGACCTCAACTTATGTACGAAGAATATATTGAAAGCCTCGGCCAGGCAAGAGGGGGAATCTCTTACGGGGATGAGAAGGATGGCATGGGATAGAGACCGATGGAAGGGTCTGCTTCTCCACGCCTCAAGGCAGAAAGGAGATAGGCAAAGAAGAGAAGAAGAAGAAGATATTACTGAAGTGACACTTTTAGCTGTAAGCTAAAATGTTATGAACTTGCAACTAAATAAAGTTTCAGATGAAAGCAGTAGATTATTTACATAGATACTTGCAAAGTTTAGGAGAATGTAGGAGTTAATTTTGAGAAAATCGTGAACAACTTATAAAAAAAAGACGTGCTTTTCCGTTTTACGGACTTTTGATCGAGACTGGGGCGAGGGTGGTTGGTCCAAGGATTAAACACTCGGAACCCATATGGGCAAGTTTCCCAGCATCTTCCAGGCGGAGATATACGCTATTGGAAGATGCGTTCAATTTAACCTCGATAGGGGATATAGGATCAGGAGATTGTAATCCTTTCTGACAGTCAAGCAGCCATTAGAGCATTAAGTGCATCAGTTATCAGCTCTAAAATTTTCTGGGAATGTCTAGGTAACCTCAATAACCTAGGCAGGAGGAATAAAGTTACCCTTTGGTGGATGCCGGGGCATGTTGGCATTGAAGGGAATGAGATGGCCGATGCCCTGGCCAAGATAGGTGCTAAGACCCCGCTTTTATGGCCGGAACTTTTTTTGTGGGGTTAGCGACCAGTATCTGTTGGAGGAACTTAGGAAGGTGGAGGAGGCGAGGAGATCTCAATTCTGGTACTCCCTCCCTGATCTGCCTGAGAAATTATAACCAACGGAGATCGGAGAGCTTGAGTAAGAACAAGCTCCCGCGTTCTTACGGGTTTCCTCACGGGGCATTGCCGACTTAGAGGACACCTGGTGAAGCTGAGTTTGGAAAGTGACAGCTCATGCAGACTCCATTACATCTCCTAACAGACTACGAGACTGCCACTCAGAGAAGATTTAAGAACCTGGGTAGCTACCAGGTAGAGGAGTGGGATATACCCAGGAGCCTGTTGATCAATAACTGAACCCAAGTACTTGAAACGGCGAACGGACCTAGTGACCTGTGAGTTCACCTTCAGATCCTGGCCCTCTCCTCCTACAACCAAGTACTCGGATTTATCAAAATTCACTCTGAAGCCAGCTTCATAGCTTTGGAGCAGTTTCCTCATTAGATACTTAATATCCTCGCGGTCCTGGGCTAAAATAACTTGGTCATCCGCGAATAGAAGGGAGTGTACATTTTTGCCTCTTATTGGAATGCCCATTCCTCTTCAGGAAGCATTCCAATCCATCAATACACTCTCCAGATAAATTTTGAAAATTGTAGGGGACATTCCACAACTCTGGCGCAGGCGTTTAGTTGTGTTGAACTTCTGTGAGAGCCGCAATCCTTGCTTCACACATGCCCGACAGTCCTGATACATTCTTTTGATTAGCCCGAACATATTTGTATCAACTCCAAACTTTTGCAATGCTGGCCAAATCCTAGAGTCATAGGCTTTCTGAAGATCCACAAAAACCATGTGGACTTATTTACCTTTCGCCACCATTTTCTTTGGCGCACTGTAAAAATATGATCAAGGCATGATCTTCCACATGTAAATCCTGCCTGGTCCTCGGTTTGCATTGATTTTCTCATTTCCTCCAGACGCCTTTTAACAATACTACTTAATATTCGACTGAAAGAAAACATTACACTAATTCCTCGGTAATTCCTCGGATCCTTTTATTTCCTTTTTTTCATTAGCAACATTAATTTTCCACGAAATATAACATTGCAGAAAATATGTTTTAGTAACATGTAGAGTGGGAGAAAGTTGAGGGTTTAGGCAAGAATGGTGAAAACTCTATGAGATCAGGACAGCGTCTGGGCGGTAGAAGAGGAAATAATATCATCATGATATGGTGATGATAATAACATGTTAAACCAGTTATTAAAATATTAAATACAAATTTTATAATCTTAAACTTAAACAAAGAAAAAAATCTGGTTTAAAAGACTCTAAACAACTTTCTCTTATTTGGTTAATTACAATTGTACAAATTTTCTTAATCACTTTAATTTCATTCATTAATCTATTTGAGGTAATGGGTGGTGCAATTACCTATCCAGCAGTAGTAGAAATGATTACATGGTAGTCTAGAAGAAAGCGATAATAATATTGAACCATTTCCTATGTAACTTTGAAATTTAATGCCACCAAATTCCTCAGAACTTCCCTCCCCCCCAAAAAAATCAATTTATCCAGGATTAAAAATTTCAAATAAAAGTGATAGATATTTATGTGTCTATGTAGTAAACAAAGATTAAAGAAAATAAGAAAATCGTTGAAATAGTTTCGAGAAAATCGCGAAAAGTAAAAAAAAAATAGAAAAAAAATAGAAAAAAAACTAAAAAAAATAAAATAAATAAATCAGTAAATTCTTACTTTCAGTTGATGAATTTTGCCCGAAACCTTCCTGTCAAATGCGATTTTTATAATTCCTAATCAGAATACCAAGATGGGAGCTTGCCTGCTGCTTTTAGTTGTTGAAACATTTTGTTCACACAACACCCACACACAAAACACTTACAGACACATACATTTCAAACATCCAACTATCCATCACTGACTAATTAAAAAAAAAAAAAAACTTACGTAAATTACTACAATAAAACCCATCTTGAGACACGTGACATTAAACTTTGTTTAAGGTCACCCAATCGTTTTTAACACCCACCAAAATTGTCAATGCTCCGAAAAAATTATGTTTCCAATCACACCATTCATAGAGATATTAATATCCCGTTTATTTTACTAAGAAGTGGCCAAATCCCCGTTATTCTACGTTCCAATTGAACCAGTTCACCCACTCCAAGTTCCCGTTTATCCCGCCGTTTGTCCTCCAAAAAAAAAAACAAATCTACCCTGAAGGTTCAAGCGGCAATAGCCTCGTGACTGGCTTAATACACGTAACTAGCGAATTTCAAGGGAGTGGGGACCAATGGGTTGTTTCTTCCCTACTTTAAAATATGCTAGTGCTAGAGAATAAAACTGAATACGCGAAATTGGGGTAGACATCTATTTTTACTCAGATCTAGGATCTATGAAGCCCATCTCGAACAGTCTATGAGCCGCGCGGTCTCCTCAGTTAGATTCCTTTTATAGATAGATAGATAGATGAAGATGTTTATTGAAATTAAATCACACAAAAATTCTTTTAAAACTAAATAAAACAATCCAATATATCAAAGCAATGGTATATAATACCGTCTGTCGAGTTTGCCTTTCTAATAATATCTATATAAATAAACAAAAAATAGTAATTTCTTTATACTAAACAATAAGAAGGATTACAAATAATGCGAATACATTACAAACAAAACATTCTAAACTAAAGAATAATAAACATAACTTTGATTCCTTTTATATAAGTACCTCATTTGTGAACACAGAAATCAGGTAACAGCCATATTATCACACAACCTTAATTTGAGCGAAATGCGTTGGTTGTTTAAGCTGAGAGGCGAACTTTTATTACCGTGTAAATTTCAGGCGGTGGATCGAAAGAGACTCGGATCTGGAAAGATGCCAGCTTTGTAACTTTCAGATTTGTACCATTTCCTGGGAGAGTGCCCCCTTTTGGCAGAATTTCGTTTGCTTTACTTTAATACACGTACTTTCTCAAGGACAGATATAATTTCTTTTTTGTCTGGCCAAGAACATCTTCGTCCTTTGCTCAAATATGCCCGACACGCCTGGAAGGTTAGATACAGTTGGTTAGCTGAATACTGATTTTTTATTATTGATAATAATATCACTAATATTATTTTTATAGATTTCGCGTTTTCTCTTATCTTTTGTTCTCTCTCTTATTTACAAGGTGTGATTTTCAATTTTGAAAGCAATGTAACTCTTTGATTTAATTTACCAGCTCGGATTTTTTTTTTTCGCTGTTTTGTCTTTTCTTTCTTTTTGAACTTATTTCCAGCATAGCTTACTGTTCTTTAATTTATATATTTTTATGTTTCTAATTTTTCTTTACTGACAGTTAAAACTTGAGAATAATTATATTATTTTTTTTTTTTGTTATTTTTTGCAGTGAACTCTAGCAGACGGCTGTAAAGCCATTGCTATGTATATTTTATATACATTATTGTATTTGGTATACTCTTTTTAAATAAATGTTATTATTATTATTATTTTTATTATTATCTTATTATTATTAAATTGAATACGCCAAACAATCTGAAAGAGGCACTAGATGATGATGATGAATGTAAGCAAAACAATACAATTCCTTAGAGACATTCAGCTATTTAATTTGATATGATAATCTGAGCATGTATCAGAAATTCCACTTGGAAAGATTAGTCGGATAAAAGGTGTGATTAAGTGCATACACTGACTGAACGTCAGGAGCAAAGGACCCTTTCAACAAAACAAAACAAACAAACCTACTTTAAATCCAAGTGACTTTTTCCCCCCTATATCATTTTTTTATTATTATAGTTTTTTGTACGAGGGGGTAAAATTCAAAATAAATAAATAAAAAAATATGTCAAGAACGTCACAAATATCAATATTCTGGAAAATATTTTTAATGTATCAAAAAAAATTGGCGAAGTATTTTTCGACAAAATCACATTTTCGGCTGATCGATTATCTTCGGACCCCCATCCCTGGGCGCATCTTCCAGCAGCTGAAAACTGCTGCCTCAGTTTATTGAATATCTAAAATGCTTCTAACGGCCACACTCTTGCTCAAAAAACTTTTCATCATGAAAATTTGTATAGTTACGTTGAAGTTTTAGAGTTATGACTTTCCATAGAATAAAGCAACCATTCATGTATAAATACAATATTTCTGGTGTTCAGTTGGAATGGGTGAGTCAATACAAGGATCCGGAGTTCTTATGGAACGTGATCTCAGATTTGTGGCGCATATCATAGGCAAGGCGAACAAGAGTCTTGGATTTATATTAAAAGTTGGATCATGCAAAAGTTTCAACAACGTAATGACTCTCAGATCGTTGTATCTGTCCCTTATTCGACCAATTCTTGAATACTGCTGGATGTTCTGGTCCCCTTATTACAACAGCCACCTAAAAAGATTTGAAGCGGTGCAGAATCGTTTCCTCCGTATCGTTCACCATAGATACTTCCCAGCCGACGCCATCAACTATGAAGATCTTACGTTGCACCTCAAAATTCAAAATGTAGATTTGCGTAGACGACTTGCTGATTGTATTTTTATTTTCAAAATTATTCACCATTTTATTGATTGCAATAACTTATTATACCTCTTAAATTTTTATATTCCTAGATGTTCCACTAGACAAAAAATAATTTTTAATATTTCCTATTATGATTGTGATTAAGTTAAATGGAGTCCTCTTCCTAGAATGATGCGCCAATTAAATAACTTCTCTATTGATATTTTCAGTACAAACTTGATAAAATTTCAAAAATTATTAGTTAATAAAGGTGATTTTATTAAATTTTAGTTATATATAGTTTTAAGTTACTGAATCTTATTTGCTATCATGAATTCTTTAAATTTTATATTATCTATTTTTATATTTTATATTGTATATTATATTTTTGTATAGTGTATTATTTATGTTTAATGTTCTCTTATCACGTATTTTAATATTTTATTGACTTTTGTATATTATTAATATGTATTTCCATTTGTATGTTTAAATATGTAATTAGGTTTTACCCGTTTAATAAATAAATAAAGAGAATAAAAAAAAAAATGAATGAGTCTTTTGTTTATGAATCAATGAATAAACACACACGCACACAAATATATTATCTATGATTCAAACATTTTCTCTGAGAGTGTAGATAATCCAGCTGCCTGGAATGTAATAATAATTCATTGCACTTATAGAGAAGAGATTGTAAATAAATAAATATTATATTTACTTAAAATGTCTTATTCTTGTTGTATAGTAATGATAAATTTATTGCACATTATATTAGATAGCAAAGTAAATTGGAAATAAACCAGTATATATAACCATTATTTAGAATATTTATTGATATTATAAATTTATATTATTACAATCCTGGATATTAACTGTTCCATAAAGAAATAACATTAAATAAGTTATAAAATATTATTAAATACACTATCAAGTTATATCATACAATTATTATAGAAAGGCATGTTATAAACATATATCAAATAAATAATTTTATTAAAGGAAATAGAGTACTCTGTTGATCACTTTTGCTAAATTATAACATAAATTTGCTACTACTAGAATTGCAATAATTAACAGCAAACTCCAATTAATACAAAAATGTTCGAATCATAGGAAGTAATTATAACTTTCTATGTTATATGTATTACTTTCTCTTACTCCAAGTGAGGGGAAGTCTTGCGATCATGTAAAATTTACTATAAATAGAGTTTTCACCGGAATTATACGTTCTGAGGTCGCCTAAGTCTGACAAAGTATTTTTAGAAAAAGATTCTGTGTGCGTGCGTGTGTTTGTGGAAAGCATAACACAAAAAGTGAAAATCACAGTAAGTTGACGCTTGCTATTTTATTTAAGTTCCATCAAGGGGACTTGGCAATAAAGTTTTCGTACAAACTTTTAGTAAAGCCCTCAATATAATAAAAATTATAAATTTGAAGAAAAATTCATCACTTAAATCTGAGTAAACGGCAGTAAGAGAAACTCGTGTGTATATATATATATATATATATATATATATATATAAACTGTATCTACTCTGTGCAAGTATGTGTTAACGCACTGTTTTATCAAGATTTCCTGATGATGTGCCCAAAACCTAACCTAACCAGTGCTGTCTGTTTTCTCTCATTACAGACAACATTGTCCATCACCTGACAGAGAGCTGTAGAGGTTCCTAGGAAGAGAAAATCTAAGGGGCGCACAGCTGGACTTGAACCCGGGATCTCCGCGTGGGAGTCCAGTTCGCCACGTACCACCCAGGGTATACGCGTACTACAGGTTGGGAACCACTGATCTACAACATATGTATGTTTTGGTTAATATTTTTCAAAAGTTACATAAAAAGTGTATTTTTTTTTTTTTAATTTAAGGCGCGTCAACATCTACCAGCCGTCAGGCCATTTGCGCCCGGAGCCTTCTCAGTGCACTGCCGGCCTCCGGACAATGTTCTCTCACTACAGACAACACTGTCCGTCATCGAACAGTGAACTGTAGAGGCTCCTAGGAAGAAAAATCTTCGAGAAATATGAAAAATACTCCAAGTCACTCCAGCTCTTAAATGCTTAGATTACTAATCGGTATAGATTCAATTTTTTTTTTTTCTACATACACTTTCAAATCAGAATATGTAGATTGTTGTAGGGGATTATTGCACTGACACCTGAAAGATCTATTGTGCCCCAGGAACCTTCTCCAATGCATAGCCTGCCTCCAAGCAGTGTTCTCTAGCTACAAACAACACTGCCCATCAAACGGACAGTGAGTTGTAGAGGCTTCTAGGGAAAAAAAAATCTATCGGGCAGCATGCTGGATTCGAACCCGGAACACAGCGTTGCTAGTCCAGCACGCTAACACTGAGCTAATTCCTTCCTTCTTCCTTGGCTTTCGCCAATTAACTGGAGACGGAGACCCTAGTTTGTGTAGTGTGTTAGTCCTTGCCTGTAAAGTGTAGAGTCTATGTTGTTTAAGTGTATTGTGTACAGTTGAGATGAAGTGCATGAGGTACTGAGCTGTGGAACTCGTGGGGTCGCTCCTCTACAAGTAACTGCATGCACCAGATTACCCCTTGCGGACTTTATCAGCATATACAATATAAAAATATTACTTACATTATGATGGCACTTCTTGCATGCCACATAATATATTTGTCAAATCACATGACAGAAAAATAAGTAGGTATATATATTTTAGGAGAAACCCTAAAACTTTTTAATGCTCTTTAAATTCAAATCAGCGATAACATTATTAGTATTCTGCACTGTTTGACTCGAACAGGGCTTCGGTATTCCGAATCCAGATAATCCGCCCCTATGTTTTTTTTTTTAAATTAGGGCGTGTCAATATCTATGGACATTGGTGCCCAGAGCCTTCTTAGTACACTGCCGGCCTCCGAACAGTTTTCTCTCATTACAGACAACATTTTCCATCACCTGACAGAGAGCTGTAGAGGTTCCTAGGAAGAGAAAATCTAAGGGCCGCACAGCTGGACTTGAACCCGGGATCTCCGCGTGGGAGTCCAGTACGCTAACCATTGAGCTAATCCTTTCTCTGACTTAATTATTATTAAAATTACATGTGCTCCTAATTGAGGATTTTTTTTATATCAATATTTTGATTGTAAAGTTGTCATTGCAGAACTTATTCTTGCCAGATGTAAAACATCACCGGCAGTGAAGGCTAACGCATAAAAAAACATGTTAAAAATTAGGAGTTATGAAAATTATGATAAGTAAAAATGTGGCGTAATTGTCTTAGTTTTGGAATAATATATATATTACAAAAACATAATACCGTCACGCTACAATAGCATACTATAATAAATAAAATATCAATATGTGTAAATGTCAGATGTTTTCTCTAAACCAATTGTTCAGCACGTAAGATGAAGAAATCTTAGAGCAATTGTTAAATTTCGAAAAGCAATCACATAAATCCAAATATATAAATTTCACCATGCAATGAGAGCTACTTGTTTTTCATGAAATCTATGTATCTCGTATTTCCAGTATAATTCGTTTCCAAAAATTGCCGAATTTAACATAAAATATTATCTGTTTCAGTTTCAAAAAAGGAAAATTGATAATTTAAAGCTAAACTTGTGGTTTAATGAATTTGATATCATTTTGATAATAAATTTATTTCAATAATCATCTTCAATAGATTGAAGAGATTAGACAACCTGCCTGTTCCGTCTTCACAATTATTATTCTCATGGAGGTGAATGTACATTCGTCTCTTTTGCCCTGAAGCCTGTACTTATTTATGATTGATGGTATTCTTGTGTTGGCCATACAATATTTATATGCTCTCTCATTTTTCTTTATGTTCCTCTAATAACCATTTCTCTTCTGGAAGATGGCCCGAGCATGATCGTTTATTTTGAGTAAGAAAACAAGTGTGCACCTCGCGATGCACCAAAAAAGCATTTGAATATCTTTGGACAAAGAACTAGACTTGGCCTAAATTGATTTCCTATGGCACCCCACTCCACGGTAACTGCTGCAATTGCAACATAATCAAAACTGCCCTACCTTCTCAACAGTCAATCGTAGATTAATTTTGAGAGAAAAATCGAGATCCATCCCTAAAGATGATGATAACAGATTTTTGGTCTTAATCTTTCTTGACACTACAGCAGCCTAGCATGCTTTATGGACCCGTTATCGAGATCTGTAATAGCAGCTGGACAAGGACAAAATCTCTTTCTTACACATTTTGTTCGGCTAACTTATATAGTTAGCTCTTCGAGGTATAAACGATGATGCTAAGGGGCCTTCCTCAGACTAGCATTTTCATAACCGAAATATCGGACGAATGGTTTCGATACAAAAATCAAATTCTCCAAAAAGATACCAACTTCATTCATAGGTGCAAACACTTCTTTTCCATTTCAATGGTTGAATAACTGCTGACAACTGCTTAATTATACAAGTTCATTATTTTTCGTTCTCTAACTAACTAATTTTTGTCTTGTTTTTTTATTTTTTTTTTAAATTCTTGAAATGTGGGGTTCAAACTAACCGCTTCAATTCTCAGAAAATCCAGGTATTGTGATTCAAAATACTCCGGCACATGCTCCATTCTATATATCAAACTCTACTTTCGATAATGTACTCAACATCTCAAATATAACTGAAACTGCACAATTTAAATATCAAAAGTTCCACGAAGTTATTCCATTTTGCTCTATTCCTTTAATTGAAAACCTTGCCTCCACTACTGTTCCGAACAACCACCACGCCGGCTGAACTGCCTCTGACCCCACAACCTTTTCCAAGTCTAAAAGTCTGATAGTGTGACTAAATTCGTACAAGTGTTACTAACTTCTCTCCTCAAAACTGTCACGCCGACTGTCACTCCTCAAAACTGGCGATACTCTTTATCATCTTGCATTATACTCTTTACTTATCGAATTGCATTATACAACTTGTAAATAACATATAAATTTAAAAAAAAATAAATCCTGACTGGACTTTGTTTAGTTCAATAAAACCTTTATAAAATAAATTAATTCATTTATTTACCAATATGACTGTTTTATCATACACTTCTAACAAATGGATAAATTATGTTGTGAACATTTTACTATACCAAATTTGCCCATTTAGGGTGTAGTAATTTATTGACACGTACGTAATTTAATAAACAGTAAGAATGTACATACGATATCTGTCAGATTGTTATATTAATAATGGAAAAATTATAATAGCCGTTAATTTTCTTCACTTATCTAGTTTTTTTGTTTAGATATGTAATAGTAGTTCAGACGGTGAAAAAATGATTGATTTGATCCTTCATTTCTTTTGACCTCACATTTATAAAATATAATCACTATTCTAAGATGTAAGTTTTTGTACAACCTTGATCGGTTATTAAACACTTGTTTACAAGTTGTCATAATAAATATTATTATAGCTTATATTTAATTTCTTTTTCCACAGTTAAAAACGTTTAACCGTTAAGTAAAGTTTATTAACAAACGTTAACAACTTTTCGGCTAAAATTGAATTTTTTTTTTTTTTTTTTTTTTAGATTCAAGTCCTTCATAGATGTTAATTTAACGATCTGAGATTTGTGCGTTTAAAACATTAGAGGTGTAACCTATTATTTCATCTGTGAAATAAATATATTGCTAAAAAACCACCGTTATTAGTTGTTTTTTTTTTAATATGTAGTCCAGTATAATAATTCACGCATACCCCACCTGTGGTCACAATATAACGTGATTAATTATTTTACAAGGACGCGTACACAAAAAAGGGGTGTAGCCTCCCCACTCTATGTATCTTATCATGATTTTTACAGGGAATCCAATAACCACAATCACCGGTAGTTAACAAGAAATAAAAACTATATCCTAAAGTAAAGAAATTAACTTAGATATTTAAAAGAATTGTTAGTAATTAAATGTTAACAAACTGTGGTTATGTTAGAATTTCCTAGGTTTTGTGGGCGAGAATATTATACCTGGTTACAAATATAGTGAAAGGCTTAATTGGGGTGATAGGGAATATTAAATTCGGTTTGAAAATATACATTCTTTAGCAGGGAGTAGTACTTCCTATGAAACACTTTCGCATAGAAATATTTTAACAAGTATTAATCTTCCGCTCTCTTTTTCTCTTATAAAATTGACATTATATGTTGCAGATTAAAACATTTCTTTCTGCATATCTTCATGATTATCTATATATATTAAAGCCTTGATAATGACAGGAAACTCTGTCAAAACGTTGGCCATAATTGAATGTTTCTTTCTTTACCGATCCTCGCCAGATTTCTTCATAACATAAATTGTAATTATAATGGAAATAAGATATGGAATTTCCCCATACAAAGACAACGCCCCGGCGATTATCTGCAACTATCGTTGAATATGCCACCAGAAGCTGTGTATGCGACGTTGATATCTCTAAGAGAATGAAGCGTTCAAATTGGCTGTCAGATTATAAGTTAGTCACAAAGTCCCCACTTTGAAAAAAAAAAATGGCCAGATTCCGAGCTCAAAATTAGTCTTAAACTAAGAAGTTGATAAAGTAGGCTCATTTTTAAAAGAATGTTATACATGGAGGTTTTCAAAAAAATATTTGAGCAAACAATATCCTACAAGCAAGTCTTTAACCATCAAGCTAACAAACGTTTTAAACGAGCACTAACAGCCCAATATCAAGAAATCACCGTTCGCCAATGCTACCAATTCGATTTTTTATCGCTGATCTTTAATTATTCTCCTCATTAGTTAAACAGCAAATACATTTTGTGAATTAAAAGATGAATAGTGACTCTCATTTAACAACAATCACCACCAACATTTTCAGATATTACAATTTTTTCAATATAAATACGTGGGAACGGAATAGCTAAGTGGTTAGCGTATTGTACTCCCACGCGGAGGACCCGGGTTCAGGTCCAGCTGTGCTGCCCTTAGATTTTTTCTTCCTAGGAGCCTCTACACCTCTGTGTCCGGTGATGGGCAGTGTTGTCTGCAACGAGAGAAGCCCCGTTGTGCCCTGAGAAGGCTCCGGGGGTGTTATGTGATGAGTAACGTTTCTATACATATTTTGTTCTAACACATTCCCTGTCTTCAAAGGCTTTCGTACCCACTATACATTGAATAATATAAATATAGCACCTGATATCAGAAAAATTATATTTTTGCTCATCAGCTACCTCGCTAGTGTTTATATTTTAAGTGTGACCCAAGACAGTTCTTCTTCTTCCAATGTGGCCCATATAATCCAAAAGGTTGGACACCCCTGGAGGCTAGAATTTTTGCCCGACATGAACTGTATACAAGACATATGGGATAATTATTAGAAGACGTGTTAGACATCGTTTGCCAACCAACACAGAACAACTCCGAATTGTTCTTTACTTAAGAATGGGATACTGTTTCGGAAGATGAAATCCGATTACTTATTTACTGGATGGATGCCTATGAAATTTAAAACTTTGGCAATACCAGAGGCGGTAATTCCCGCTATTAGGAAGAAAACCAGGTAATAATCATCTATAAATTTTAATTTATCGCTCTAACGCTTTTCATGTATATTTGGGTGACTTTTCTTTCAAACATTTGATTTTAATAATTCCCATAAAAAGGAAGGGAATAGTGGTAAGCGTACTGGACACCCACGCAGAGGACTTGGGTTCGAATCCAGCTGAGTTACCCTTAGATTTTCTCTTCCTAGGAGCCTTTACAGTTCACTGTCCGGTGATGGACAGTGTTGTCAGTAACGAAAGAACACTATCCGGAGGCCGGCAGTGCACCGAGAAAGCTCCGGGCGCCAATGACCATAGATGTTGACGCGCCTTAAATTTAAAAAAAATATGTATATATAAATACTCTCTGTAACTTCAGAGAGAAGATGTACACGCTCAAAAAACTAGTAATCCTAGTATATTCCTAAATAATCTGGAATATATTGATTTATATATCTATTCAAATTATTCTTTCTTATATCTTGGCGTTTTTATAAACAAGACAAAATATATAATCATTATATATAATATTACTTCTGTTTAACAAGTGTTAAAAAAAAAAATTATATGAAACCATTGACAGTTATCAAATAGAATCGTCTATAAATAAGGCAGGTATTGTCCTTGACATTTTGAAAAAAAATAAAACTATAAAAGAAATTAAGGCAATTATAGAAGTTTCCTAGACAAACAGAAATGATTTTAATTGCTAGTTTTGTAGATAATAGAATACCATCCATTATATGATTTTATTTTTGGTTTATTGTAACGTACTTGGGAGAAGAAAAATAGCACATTATAAAAGTAACTAACATTTCAATAAGAAATGTCATAAATAACTTATTTCACTGTCTCAGATTAAATCTATATTTTCCACATTTCATAGATATCTGATATTCTTTGACCGTACAGGAAGTAACTATTTCTTTTCCACCTGGTTTGATTGAAGTTATTGGGTAAATATTTTTCAACAACAATACATTCACCTGTGTAATATATCTATTTCTTTGTCGATATTATTTACATATAAAATAGAAAATCTCTTACATTCTTTAACTGAACTGAATCTTCAAGTATAATGTATGAAAAGGTGTCGGTAGCGAGGAGTATTCACATGGGATTATTTATTTATTCATTTTTTGCCTGTACATAAAAAAAATACAGAATAATAATATACCACAATGTAATCAGTAATAGATAACAAAATATAAACAAAATACAGTGTAAAAAAATCTGGTGTGAAGCACTCACACAACTTTCTCTTACTCCAGTACTCAAAATTATAATTGACAAATTTTATAGTTAGTGTACCAAATTTAATGAAATTCGTCGAAAAGTGAAAACACTGTCCAGTAAAACTGTCCGGCTTACTAATTTCCTTGAAACTCGGAATTTGGGTCATATATTAATTTCTAGTTATTTCAATTTGGATGACAGAATTGTATAATCAACTGTGATAGCATTTTAAAGAAAAACATAACCCCCCTCCCCCAAAAGTCCCCTTAAATGAATTTATCAGGGGAAAAGTTTCAAATAAAAGTTGTAGCTCTTTATATGTATAGTTAACAACGCTGGTTTAAAGAAAATCGTTGGAGCCATTTTCGAGAAAATACCAGAAAACTGAAAATTATATTTCAGTAAAAACGCACTTCCGGTTATCTATTTTTTTTCAAACTCGGAATTTCAACAACATATTTAATTCTAATTAACATTATTTAGATGACAGAATTGTCTAATATACTGAAACAGCAGTTAAGATGAAAACCTAACCCCACCCCTCCCCCAGAAGTGCCCTTAAATGAATTTTCCTGGAGAAATGTTTCAAATAAAAGTTGTAGCTCTTTGTATGTGTAGTTGATATACCAAGTTTAAAGAAAATCTTCGGAGCCATTTTTGAGAAAATTGCAAAAACGTAAAAAAAACAACTATAAAGTGGCACCCGTTTGAGGAATATTGACACATAACGCACCGTCAGATCCCATGGTGATACCTAAACGTAATATCAAGTTTGAACTTTCTACGATTTTTCGTTTTGAGCTATGCTGTTCACATACACACACACACACAGACCATTTGCTAAAAACCTCTTTTTTGGACTCAGGGGACCTCAAAAAGGATATTTCCGGTGATAAGTCGATATCGAATATTTGACACGATTACAATACTTCCTCTTACTAGGAGTAAGAGAAAGTAAAACGTTTAACACGAAACTGAGTGGACCGAAATATTTTTTCGTGTTCAACGATAAATTGCGGTTTGTTTTCGTCCCAATTTCTCTGCCATTGTACAAGTAAAAAAATAAGTTTATTATCTGGTATTTTATCCGTCTTAGCATGCATATTCATTTGATTCCTAACCGGTTTCGGATTTTCATTCATCGTCAGTGCAAATTCACCTAGTTCGTGTAGAGAGTTCACTTCAACGTAATGTTTCTGTTACACTCACACTTGTTGGTTTGTTGGTTGTATACATGTGAGGAGGTAACAATGGTTATGTTACTATATGTGTGTGTTTAATGACAAAATGGAATTATTATAAAATTATGATTAGACATTAGAAAATGGTGTATAAATAAATAGCATGTTTTGAAGAATACGTACTTTATAACTAAATTTTAATAGTGTTGTTAAGTATGCTCAGTGTTTTATCAAGTCATTTTTATTAGGGGGTGGGTGGGTGTGGAATAAGTTATTTCAGGAGTAAACTGTACTAATAAGAATAGATAAAGTTTAAAGAAAGGCGATGCAAAGTTTATGGACAGTCAAAAGCTTGTACAAGTAATAAAAAATTGTAAAATATAAGCACGGTTAATACAAGAAAATATGTAAATAAATTGATATGTAAAAAGGTTGGCAGCAAACGGCAAATTGGAGGTTTTGTGTAATTTTGTGGAAATATTTAAAAATAAATTAAACCACTTAGCTTGACAAGCTGCATTGTTGAATATGTGGATAGGTTCGCAATGCTGGATAACTTCTGGTATTTTAGCATACACATTTATAGTTTTCCTGACCGGTTTCGGATTTTCAACCATCGTCAGAGCAAATTCACCAAGTCCGTTCCTTCCCACATGTATACAACCAAGAAACCAACAAGTGTGAGTGTAACAGAACCATTAGTTGAAGTGAACTCTCTTACACGAACTTGGTGAATTTGCTCTGACGATGGATGAAAATGCGAAACCGGTCAGGAACAAAATGAATATGCATGCTACGACGGTTAAAATACCAGACGTTATCCAGCACTCGGACACATCCACATATTCAAATAAGTTTATTATTAAAATTACCAAAAAAAAACAAAAACAAACAAAATTCACTGATTTTAACGCAAAATTCATTCACCAAATTCGAAAACTAACTGAAATGTTTTGACTTTACCTACTCAAACACAAGCGGAAACCCAGCAACAATGGCCACCATTGTTTATTTTGTTCCGTCTAACGAAAAAAAAATAATGCAAACAGGTATATTTTGTTCGTCCGGAAAGTGAAATCTTTTCGTGTTAAGCGATATTTGTTTCGTGTTGAAAGAAAAAAAAAATGTATGAAATTACATAGTATTTTGTCAGGTCTGCAATATGATTACTTGTGGTAACCGATTTTTCATATTAAGCGTTTTCGTGTTAAACGTTTTTCACTGTTCTTCAATAAATGGAGACTTTGATATACTCATAAATAATAGACTATTTTTGTAAACTATTATATACAAAACTGACCTTTAAATAATAATAACTGTATAATAATAAAAAAACTGTATAATTTAGAGAAAAACATTATTGTATCCTAATGTGTAATATTTGCTAGGACTTTGTGGAGAAGAACTTAGAAATAAGGAGGAAGTGAAGAGAGCACAGTTCTGGAAAACCCTCCCATGATGGAATGAAACAACTTGCAATAGGCAGGACTGAAGAAAAAGTATTTGAAGCGTGCATCAGTCTTAGTAAAAATAGACTTCTCATCCTGACAGGTTTCCTCACCGTAGCATTGCAGACTGACTCTGACGGTACCTGAAGAAGCTGGACCTAGAACATGATATCATCTGCGGATTCTATAGAAAGATGGAAGAGACTCCAAGACATCTCCTTATAGATTGCGATGCTATCGCAGAAGATTTGGAAGCCTGGATAGTTATCAAGCGTTGGAGGAAGATATACCTCCTCAGAACTTTCCGGTAGAATCTAATAGTGGTAGGTTAGTAGCCTCACCCCTGGCAATAGTATCGTAGCACAATAGACCTCTTTTGGTCGCAGTGCACTACCCATTCAAAAAAAATTAAATGTAGACATAATGGGGGACAAGTACCTAAAAGCAGGTAGAACATGTGTGTGATTAGATTAGAGTCCAGTAGATTGTAGATTGTTGTAGGGGGCTTATTGCTCTGCGACCTGAAAGATCAATTGTGTACCCCGGGGCCTTTACCAATGCACAGCCGGCCTCGAAGCTGCGTTTTCTAGGTACAGACAATACTGCCCATCACCGAACAGTGAGTTGTAGAGGCTCCCAGGAAGAAAAAAATCTAAGGGCAGCATGCTGGATTCGAACCACCCGGGACCTCCGCGTTACTAGTCCAGCGCGGCTACTACTGAGCTAATCCCTTTCTTCTTCCTTGGCTTTCGCCAATTAACTAAAGACGGAGACCCTAGTTAGTGTACTGTGTTTGCCCTTGTTTGTAAAGTGTAGAGAATATGTAGTTTAAGTGTATTGTGAACTGAACTGATGAAGTGCTGAGCTGTGGTAACCCTGGGGTCGCTACTTCCCAAGTAACTGCATGCAACAGATAGATACCCCTTGCGGGCTTATAGGCCAGTAAACAGTGCTAACATTGAATAAACCAATTAATATTCTGGCAATCTCTCGAATCACTATTTTTGGAAAAATGTTTCAAACAAAAGTGATATTTTTTTTTGTATCCATGCTGTTAGCTATACCGAGTTTAAACAAAATCGAAGCAAAGTCGTTTTCGCAAAAATTGAAAAAAAAACTCAAAATTCTATTGTGTAAAGTGGCCCTTTCGGTTAGCCGATTTTTTCAAAATTTGGAAATCTAGCGATACTTCTAATATATATTAATATTGTGTATTTGGTAAAATCATACATTGTATTTGACGTGGTACTTAAAAGGTAAGCTTAACGTTATTATTCCCTAAGAAAATTAATTATCCAAGGAAATTGTTTCAAATTAAAGTGATACACATAAAAGAGGAATTAAATTTAAAGATAGAAATTTATTAATATTTCAAGTGATTTATGTAGATGATGGTATACGAAGTTTAATGAAAATCTTTGGAGCCATTATAAATAAAATCGTGAAAAGCTGGAAAAAAACAAACATCGCAAAGCAATACTTGCGATCAATTCTTTTTTGAGTTATTCGTACCACCTATTTATGTATTTATTACTCTTGAGGTAATAAATAAATTCTAATGTATAAAATGTCTAAAAATTTACACTTGACAGTACAATTTTTTTTTATTTATTTATTTTTTTATTTTTTTTTACTTATAATTAATTATATAAAATGTATAGCAATTGCCTACGTAATGCCACACCCTATTTTCATTAGACTATACCACTTTGTATGTACGACCTTTCTTAATAGAGAATGTGCGAAGGCCGACGCATAACGCAAATTACACAAATATGTAAATTCATAATATAAACGATCCAGTTGAAAAGCTAAATGTCAACAATAAAAATTATCTGTATAAGTTAACCCTTAGAAAAGTAGCCATTATAAATTATATTTATTAAAAACTATAACATTTTTTTTTTGTACAATATAACAGTGTATACAAATTTATGTTTAAAAATAATAAGTTATTTATAAAATCTAGAATATAATAGAAAAGAAAGTATAGATTTTATTAATAAAATCAGTCGCGGGTCAAGCACGAGTTAATTCGGCTCCTGAAGGAAAAAGGATATACGTGCTTTGAGGAAGTTTATTGCATCGACTCAGCGGGATCGACGAGGTATGCCGATATAGTCGCCCTTCATGACCGCGACAGATCGGCTCTAGTCCTCGACCCGACCGTGAGATTCGAGAGCAATGACCCGGACCAGGCGGAGAAGGTGGACTTGGAAAAAAAAGAGAGTTGTGTCCCCTTCTTGAAAGAGAGGTTCCATGACTTCGGTGATCGAGAGTTTCGGGTTCGGGGTCTCTGGTTCGGTGCCCGAGGTGTCATCCCTAAGCTGACTTTCAGCTTCCTTCAGGAGCTAGGGATTGATCTGAGGGAGTTGGAGGCCTTGGCGGAGTCTATCATCGTGGACTCGATTGGCATTATCCACCACCACATCTACGGGACATGAGTTTGATTGTTCTGCCCGCTTATTTGTTGGTATTGTATGATTATTATTATTATTTGGATGTCTCTGGTGCTAGTTTGGTTTATTTTGTTATTTTATTTTGTTGACATATTGTATTAGTGTTAGGAACGATTTTCTTTTTTTTGCCTGACGAATTGAGGATCTCTCAATAGTGTAGTATTGGTTTTGACTTCTTTTTTTTCCACTTTATCTATATATCTTGACTGACTGATTGGCACGCTGTGTGTCTAGCAACCCGATCTATTTGGGCAGCACCCTTTGTATTGCAAATATTTGCATTAAAGTGTTTCTCTCTCCCTATTAAACTTTCAAACATTAATTTTTTTTTTTTTTAACACAAATTATTCCAATTTATTGAGTATGTGAAAGGAAATCCCCCTCCCAATTAAAGCCACTTTAAAATTCTAGTTATTCTTGAAAATATGTAGCATTTGTTTTATTATATGAAAATTGTAAATAATAATTTTTAACATGTTATTTGTTACTAAAAAATAAAAAAAATAAATGAAAAAAAATTAGCAGCAATAAATAACTTAAAAAAAAATATTTAAATTTACTTGTATAAAGAATTGCTAAAATTATAACATTTACATTGTAAACAACTGAAAAAACTATAGTTTAGTGTAAACGATTAAAGAAAATCTTCCTGCCTGATCGCCTGATGTGACTGAAAAGAATAAGATAGATGGGATTAGATGGATGGAGCATAAGCGGAGCTCACACGTTCGATTCCAACAAGTATAACCCTTAGATTTTCTTTTCCTAGAAGCGTGTAACAGCAACCAAAGAGAGTGAAGAGAAGAGAAACGTACCCAATCACTCTCTCGGACTGGAGTGAGAGAAACATATATATAGAGTGACGGACAGTCCAGAGGGATACAGTTCATATTACTGAGTTCATACAGCCAATCACTACGTGTCATTACCCATTTTCCACTCTACCACACAGTGTCATTACAAGTGTAAAGTCCAACCAGACTGTGTCACTCATTATTATTACACATAGTCAAGCTAGTGTTAACCTTGCCTTCTTATTTCATCAACCAGACAAATTCTCTCCACCTAACTCATCCATTATCTATAAAATGTTCTAGCGTTATGCTCTAGCGTTACAGCTCTTTTGCCTGCAAGGGTAATCTGTTGCATGCAGTTACTTGGGAAGTAGTGACTTCACGGGTTACCACAGCTCAGCACTACATACACTCGTCAGAACAGTGCAAAATACACTTAAAGTACATACACTCTACTCTTTACAGACAAGGACGTGACACACTACATAAACTAGGGTCACCGTCACTAGTTAATTGGCGTAAGCCAAGGGAGAAGGAAGGGATTAGCTCAGTGATAGGGCTCTGGACTAACACCGCGGAGGTTCTGGGTTCGAATCCAACATGCTTTAGATTTTTTTCTTCCTAGGACCCTCTACAACTCACTGTTCGGTGATGGGAATGTTGCCTGTAGCTAGAGGACGCTGCTTAGAGGTCGGCAGTGCTCTGAGAAGACCCCGGGGGGGCACAATAGATCTTTCAGGTGGCAGTGCAATAATCCTGTACAACAATCTACAATTACAGCTCCTTATGGCTTCAAGTATAAATTGTAACTAGAGTACATTTGTCCGGAGGCTAGCGGAATGAGAAGGTGAATTCTCCAGGGGCGCAATAAATCTTTCGGATCGCTATAGAGTTACACTCTACCCTACTTCACAAAAAAAAAAATAAATCCATGATCACATACACATAAAAGCGAGCACACATTCACACACATACAAACGCAATTTTCTGTAAAAAAAAAATTCTCCTAGGGTCGTCACAAAATTTTCGTTTCACAATTACGAAAAACTGATAAAATCCAAATAGTTAAAAAAAAAATTCTAGAAATAAGAATTTCAGCTTGCAGATATTTCCAATTTTGGAACACTTCAAAAAAATAAATAAGAGAAAGCAAAAAGGAAACCAAAAATAATTAACATCAACTTTTTTTCAAAATAAGGTGGGTCATTCAAATTGCGACACTATACATGCGATTCCTCCCTACAGTGTAATATAGGAATAATAATATTATTTCCTTTTACCAAAGAAGAGGAAATAAAAAATAATTAAATATACTAGGTTTTGAAATATTCCTAATGTATGTTCTCATTCTTGTCCGATAAAATTAAAAAAATTGGGCAATTCAACCTTCATTAACAAACTTCCGTTGCATGCTTGTCTTTCATTCACTGTACAGTTCAATCTCACGAAACCTTTTGCTTTCGAAAATACCAAGAGTTAATCAAGAAAATCATATATTTTAAAAAAGCAATTTTGGGCTCTTTACAGTTTCCCAAGGTCTTCATTTTGATTTGTTTTAAAATCAATATTAAAAAGCCACATTTATCAAAAGAAAATATTCATAGAGGACTTCTTGAACAAAAAATACGCTCACTGAAGGCAACCAGTAATATTTTTCCACATTTGAAATTTCGACAATTAGAATCCGCTAAGAGCTTATTAAGGAAGCCAGTCATGTTTTCTTAAGGAAGCCGACCCGTTCTATCTCACCTCTCCATCTTCCCTAAATAGGTTCAATGTGCGTGAGCATAACGACCCTTTAAGAGTAACCTGGAGTGCCTCACTTCCACCAAACCGCTCCTCTGAAGAGAATCCTTACCTTATTTCAATAGTCTCAAAAGCGGTTCAAGTCAGTGGTACTTCCCACTGATTTGTTTATTCCAGAACCAGCTTCTTCTCCTCGCCTATGGATGGATAAAAATCGGCTAGGCAAAGAAACAAAGGCAAGGAATGTTGTTTAACATCTCCAAACCACAGTTGAATATCAAAAGATAACGTACCTGCAGGTAAGGACGTGGGATGGAATTATGATACGATATTCCGTAGTGCACCGAGAAGCACCGTAATGCTGGTAGATTCTCAAGCTGCCATCATTGCGGTGACTAGTTCCAGCGACTATGACTCAGTCGGCTGTTCGTGACTGCCGACTACAAATCCGCAGGCTCCTTCAATCGGAGCATGAGTTGGTCTTTCAGTGGGTGCCAAGCCACTGTGTACTGAGGGGTAACAAGAGGGCTGATGAATTGGCAAAGAAAGGTTTATTGCTCTCTCAACCTGACTTAGTTGTTCTCTTGAAACAGCTAAGTGTCTTATACCCACTACATTTAGTCACCAGGCAATACGGACGAGCTCAGAAGCCGTCCAGGGCAAAAGGTATGGGGCCCTTGCGACGCCCAACGGTCGAATCCAGCCGGACCTGCCCAGAGGAGTCTGGGTGGCTAATATTCGAACGTTGACTGGTCACGACTAACTACAGAGGCATTTGCATCGTTAGGGGCTCGTGGACAGCACCATATGCCCTTCATAATGGGACTACTCGCCAGCGAATGGATTGCCATGCCAACCCAAATCGGCGTTGCAAAAAAAACTATATAATGAAATAACGCACAAACTACAAGAACTTTACAAGTATAATAGAAATTAGGTATCGGTAGATATACATAGAGAACAGACTGGCTGAGTGATAAGAAGGTTGCTAACTGATTGTAAACTTATGATAAACTGTTCCCTTGTAGGGCTAGCCCCGCTATATATTTACAGAGTCTCCCATTCCAGTCTAGCCTAAATAGCGAGTAACTAGATTGTCAATGTTGTGTTTCTCTCTGCTCTTCGGATTCTATTACATGGTCTCTATTGGGTTTAATCTAGTACTGAGTCATTAACTTCTACGCTTTTATTTATCCATATGATCATAAAGCACATAAATAAACAAATTCACTATGTATCTATAAAAGTTTGTTTACTAAAAAGGAATGAAAGATTTATAAACAAGTTGATCCAGTCTTGTCGGCGGAAAGATATTACGAAATATAGATTTCGTAAAATCAACCAAATATTGGCCCAGTTGCAGTCCCAAAGTAGTATAATAATTGATGATTTCTAATTAGTTTTTTAACTATTTTATAGCCAAGATATTATTTAGATTTCACACGAAAAAAAACAACATTAATTTCCATAATTAAATGAAAAATTTCATCAGCTAACCTGTTATTGATAATTTTTTTTTTTTTAAATGGAAAAAATCATATTGAAATATAAAATTTATTATATAGGTGTAAAAGTAAGTCCATCGTACTTCTTTTCATTGAATTTAAATGGCATTGAAATGATAGCTGAGGATAACCAGCATGGAGAGACATAACGAAGAGGTTATGTTACAGTGAATTGTTGTGATTGTTGAAAATTAGTAAATTAATAGCTTTTAATGTCGTTTCTTTTTTTACAGGTAAGATTGTATAATAATAAATCAAGCCCGTAATGTAATTTAATCTAAAGATTGTGTTATTAATAAAAATAAAACTTTTTTTACAGAGAAACTCAGTATAGCTGTTAATTCATAAAAATAGTTTTTAACAAATCACATTATAAAACGACATTTCTACAGCTGTTCTTGAAAAAAATAATGGATAAATTAAAGTTTGAATTTCTAGTAAAAGCTGCGGATGACCCAAAAACGAATTTAATATGTATAACCTCAATCACCACGGTCAATAAACAGACGTTCATCCTTCCAGAACAGTTTCAACCAGCAAAACTACATGAAGCAGTTACAAAAACTCAAGCCTACCAGAAAGTAAAAACTACCTTGCAAAAGAGACACGATAAAAGACAGGTATGGATTTCGATTACAGATGAAATAAAGGATGATTATATAGATGTAGACGGAAATATACAGTTCAAAGGTTATTTCCTAGAGGAAATTACAAGTATTCGGCAACAAAATCCTACTACGGGAATTACAGAAGAGGCCTTAACAAGAATCCTGGAAAATTTTTCTGAAAAAAAGAACTCTACCACTGGTCACCATAACATAACAAAATTGTCAGCAAAATTTGTATTGGAAAACTTTACAAGAAAAACCTCAAATGTAATCCAGTGGATGACAACTTTTGAAAGGGAATGTACCCGTTTGGGAATAGAAGAGGACATTGAAAAAATTGAAGTTCTTAGGCTATTTCTGGAAGAGTCATGTCTGGACTGGTATGGTTCCATGCTGATAAAACATACGATAAATTCAGCGTGGTCAACATGGCGACAAAACTTTTGTGAAACTTATGCGGACAAAGGATGGATGCCAATCAGGTACGCATTTTCATTCAAATACATGCAGGGTTCATTATTAGAATATGCTTTAAAAAAAGAAAGACTATTATTGGAAATAAATAAATCAATAGATAAGCCCACTCTAATTGATCTCATTGCAACGGGGCTGCCTAATTTTATATCTGATAAAATTGATAGACATTGCCTGAAAGAAACTAGTGATTTATTTAATAACCTTAGAGGTTTAGAACATTTAGTTAATAAAAAGAATTCGGAAAAACAGATGGTTACAAGTTTTGAAAATAAAATTAAAAACAAAAGTGGAAGGGACAAACCGTGCAAAATTTGTCAAAAAGAAAACAAAGGTATTCGTTACCACCTTGAATCATTATGTTGGTTTAAAAACAAAAATAATAACACACCACAAAGAGACCAAATAAAAATGGTTAATAATTCCGAATTAGAAACAGACTTAAATGAAATGGACCAAAAAAACTAATAGTTCCGCCATTAATCAAAATTAAATTATTGCTAAATGACAAATTAGAAATATTGGGAATTTATGATTCAGGTTCAAATATTTCCCTAATAAATTCTAGATTATTACGTTTAAAAAATAAACAAATTAGCAATAAAAAAAACTTAAATTTAAAGACGATTAATGGCGTGAAAAAAACTATAGGAATAATTCCTGACTTCTCAGGTAAAACTAAGGTAACTCTAAAGATAAAAATTTTTGACATTGAAAAAAATATTAATGTTTTTGTAATAGATGAAGATTTTGATTTCGATTTTTTAATTGGACTAGATTGCATACAAAATTTTCATCTAATTCAAAATGAAAAACTAGAAATTACACAAAAAACACAAAATTTCACACAGAAATACAATAAACAGGAAGTAAATTCCAAAAATAAAGAAATAATTCCTGACTTCTCAGGTAAAACTAAGGAAGAAAAACAAAATTTACAAAATATTAATGAACATGTTCACATCCTAGGGAAAAATATAGATAACATAAATGAAGACTATAAAATAAACTTTAATGAACACACAGAAGTGGCAAATTTTAACATTTCAGTAAATCATCTTGATTCCCATCAACAGTCTCAAATAGATGACTTAATATACAAATACAAATCACTTTTTGCGAAAGATAAATATGATATAGGCACTGTAAAAGGTTATGAAGCACGTATTGATTTGTTAATAGATAAATATTGCAGCAAAAGACCATATAGGTGTACTATTGAAGATAAAAAAGAAATAGAACAACAAGTATCATCATTATTACAAAAAAATCTAATCGAAGAATCATATAGCCCTTTTGCTGCCCCGGTAACACTGGCCTACAAAAAAGAAGAAGGAAGAAGATCAAGATTATGTATAGACTTCCGCGATTTAAATAAAATTGTAATTCCCCAATCACACCCTTTCCCATTAATTGAGGATTTAATGGTTAAAACAAGAGGTTGTCAATTTTTTTCTACACTGGACATAAACTCAGCATTCTGGTCGATTCCCTTGAGGATTGAAGACAAGCATAAAACAGCATTTGTTACTCAGGAAGGCCATTATCAGTGGACTTGTTTACCTTTTGGTTTAAAAACTTCACCAGCAATTTTTCAAAGAATTTTATGTAATATTATAAGGAAACATAAACTATCAGATTTCGTTGTAAACTATATAGATGATATACTTATTTTTTCAAAAACATTTCCACTACACATTAAACACTTGTCATTGTTACTGGAAGCAGTTTTGACGGAAGGCTTCAGATTAAAATTTTCAAAATGTACCTTCGCACAAGATTCAGTGAAATATTTAGGCCATTTAATACAAAATAATACAATTAGTCCACTGAAGGATAATTTAGTTGCTATAAGAAACTTTCCTGTTCCCAGGACACAAAAGAATATCCGACAATTTTTAGGGAAAATAAATTTTTATGGAAAATATGTGCCAAATATAGCAATTATATCAGATCCTTTACATAACTTATTACGAAAAGGACAAAAATTTATTTGGTCGGAACAATGTCAAAAATCCTTTGAAACAATAAAAACATTACTTTGCTTAAAACCTATTTTAGCAATCTTTGATCCAGACTTACCGATACATATTTACACAGATGCAAGTATACACGGAATAGGAGCTATCTTGAAACAACCACAGCAAAATCAAGAAGAGAAACCATGCGCCTATTTTTCGAGGAAATTGAATGACACGCAGAAAAGGAAAAAAGCCATCTATCTGGAATGTCTAGCGATAAAAGAGGCAGTAAAATATTGGCAGCACTGGCTCATCGGAAAGAAATTTAAAGTTTTTTCTGATCATAAGCCCCTCGAAAGAATGAACATTAAGGCTAGAACGGATGAAGAGCTCGGAGATTTAGCGTATTATCTATCTCAGTTTAATTTCGAGGTCATATACTCTCCAGGAAAATATAACTTAGAGGCAGACTGTTTGAGCAGAAATCCAGTATAAGAACCACATGAACATCAGGATGAAAGTTTAAAAATTGTGAACTTAATAAAACTAGAGGACATCCAAAATGATCAAGAAAAAAACGAAGATATAAAAAACAATAAACATAAACTGAAATTAAAAGATAAAATATATTATAAAAAGATTGGAACAAAAGAAAAGATTATATTGTCGGAGGAATTTAGTAAAACTTTTATCGAACATATACACTATCGTTATTGTCACATAGGAACAAAACAAATGCAAAATAAGATTAAACCATTCTATACAGCAAAAAACTTAACATATAATATAGAAACGATTTGTGAAAGATGTGAAACCTGCATAAAAAAACAAATCAAGGGGAAAATATAAATTTGGATCAATGTCTCACTTAGGCCCCGCTACTTATCCTTTCGAAATAATGTCCATAGATACCATTGGTGGATTCGGAGGCTCACGTTCTACAAAAAAATATTTACACCTTCTTGTTGATCACTTCACAAGATACGCCTACATTTTGACTTCGAAGACACAGAGCTCAAGTGATTTTATAAAACTAATTCATCCAGTAGTAAGTCAAGGTAATAAAATTGGTATCATTCTATCAGATCAATATCCAGGTATAAATTCAAGAGATTTTAAACACTATTTACAGAAAGCAAATATATCAATTATCTTCACTGCAGTTAACGCACCATTCGCAAACGGTTTAAATGAAAGACTTAATCAAACTCTAGTAAATAAAATTAGATGTAGAATGAATGAAAGAAATAAAAAAATGGCCTGGACGAGCATAGCACATGAATGCACTCAAAGATATAATGAAACGGAGCATACAGTGACGGGATTTTCCCCTAAATATTTGTTGGAAGGGAAAGATATGGACATTTTACCGGAGGAAATGAAACAGGAAACAACATATAATAAATTACTTCAAGATAGAAAACTTGGCTTAGTCAATACAATAAAGTCCCATAATTATAATAAACAACAGTTTGACAAAAACAGAATAAATTGGGAATTTAATGAAGGAGACTTGGTATATGTAGAAAACGGAAATCACTTAAACAGGAACAAATTGGCTGAATTAAAAATTGGACCATTTAAAATTTTGGAAAAAATTTCAAACTCAATATACAGAATAGATACAGGACACAAGAAATCAGAGTCAAACCTTTTCCATATCACAAAGCTCGTTCCAGTTCCACGATTCTTCCGCGAAACATAACTTATATGAAAAAAAAAAAAAAAAAAAAAAAATTCTTTCCTCTAAAGGGGGGAGATGTAAAAGTAAGTCCATCGTACTTCTTTTCATTGAATTTAAATGGCATTGAAATGATAGCTGAGGATAACCAGCATGGAGAGAGATAACGAATAGGTTATGTTACAGTGAATTGTTGTGATTGTTGAAAATTAGTAAATTAATAGCTTTTAATGTCGTTTCTTTTTTTACAGGTAAGATTGTATAATAATAAATCAAGCCTGTAATGTAATTTAATCTAAAGATTGTGTTATTAATAAAAAATAAAACTTTTTTTACAGAGAAACTCAGTATAGCTGTTAATTCATAAAAATAGTTTTTAACAAATCACATTATATAGGTATTACAATTATAGGCATTATTTAAAAATGATATATGTCTATTTTGAAATTGTGTTATAATGCTGAAATAATAATCAACAATAAACACACTAAGGCTTATTGCTAGCATATCAATAGCACATGTATTTTATTATGATCCACTTATAAGAATGTTTACTTCTATTTTCGTAAAGCTTAATACAACTATTATTGAGACTATAATCACATGTTTCTATAAGCAAAGATATAAATAAATGCAATATCAATGCTTTGCACTAGGCGCAAGGTATGCATTCTTTTCTCGGAAGTTCTTTTGGTTTTATATTCAAAAATATTTCGATTATAGCAATATTTCAAAATGAGTTCTTATTTGTAACATATATATATAAATGTGTATATATATATATATATATATATATGAGGCTTTGAAACGAAATTTTTTTTTAAAGGAAAATTTGTCAGTTACAATTCTATAAAGAAAATTGTATGAGTGTTTCACATCAGATATTTTTTTCTCTGTAGTATCATGAAGTAACATAATTGAACTCGTAACTAGCCCAACATCTAGCGGCAATACGCGAAACAAACACTAGATATAACATATTTGAAGTTTCATAGATATTTTCCGCGATAGCCTGCATCTTTTTGTGGTCATCGGCCGGTTTTAGGCGTTCGCCCATCATCAAGATACTTTTTTTTTGTCAAAACAGTGTGATAACACATAGACTTGCACAGAACAAATTCCGTTAATACATTTGAGTGACAATTGCATTTAATTTTGCAGAAAAAAATGTAATATTCAACGCGTGAGTAAAGTATTTTTATATTCTTGTTTAGTTGCCACACTCGCTGGAACTCGAGTGTAAAAAAGCATTGCCTATTGTACTCAATGTTTGATATATAATATCTATCTTCCGGATATTACTATACATTAAAAATTTATATTACCCATAAATTTAGGTTTGGTGTAAATTTGTTGCAAAGCCTGTAACAGGCCAGTTTAAAGTTAGCTTATATAGAATCCGCATCTTTCCCATTTACATACGTTTATCCTGAAAAATGTTTCCTGTAGAAGTTCTACATGTACATGAGCTATCTAATTCCAAGTTCAAAGTTAATCATTGGAGTTATTTTCGTGAAAATCGAAAAAACTACGGTATCCCAAGATATCCCGAAACTCCAGCTCATGCCGACAATCCTGCGAGAGTGATGCCCTCCCAAAAACACGAAACCTAGTTCCAGCGAAACGGGGACACTGACAAAGGTAGTGGTACACCGTATCCCTGACTTCGTCGCCCCAGTTCTGGCAAATGGGACTAGACGTCCTCCCTATATTAAACAAGTGGCTGGACACTCAAGTGTGTCCAGTCACTATCCCTATCACGGTCCTCAGACCCATCCTACTAAGGGACAGGAGATACTTCGAAGTTCCCTGCCTACTTGTCTTTATAAATCTTTTGGCTTGGAGGCACCCTTGCGTGTCCCCCCAGCGTTTCTCCGAAACTTTCGTCTCCCAAAGTCTAATCTGTTTGTCACGAAACGTCTTTGTGACAGCCAGGGCTGGATCAGGACCGCAAAATAGTTGAGATGATCCCTCCCTAGCCAACTGGTTTGCCCTCTCATTCCCCTCTATTCCCGCGTGTCCGGGTATCCAATAGAGTCGCATCGTACCCGTCCGAGCTAAAGCATTGAGCTTCCTCCGACATTGAGTTTCTTCCTCCAAATCAAGTAAAACTGAAAAACCAAAACATTCAGGCCTAGCGCCCACTAGCAACCTTTTCCAAGCAACTTTTTAATCACCGAAATAATACATGTTACTTCTTATAGGAAAGCGCCCACTAGTGATTTTTTAGTTGCGGCAACTAAAAAATTGAAACATGTTCAATTTTGCGGGTGATGAAACTGTTGCCGGTGTAAATGGGGCAAGCATGTTTAAACTGGCAATTAGTTTGATCTATAGTTTAGTCTGAAATCAACAAACCAACTACAACGATGTCGCTAGATATAGAATTATTTATATATGAAATTCAAATACGACCTGCATTATATAACACAAAATTAAGAGAATAATCGGTCAAAAATTGCAAAAGAAATGGAAAAAAATCTAAGCACATGTTTCAGAAGAAAATTCGAAGTACAGAAAAATTTACCTTCTGGTTCTGCTGGTAGAAAAAGGCGCAAATACGTATATTTTGAGCAACTAATATTTTTAACAGATTCTATTGAGTACAGAACAATGTCAAACAATCTCGATAATAATAACGACGATGATCTTGGAAATGAATTGGAAGAATGTGAGGAAAGACATATCAATATTTTGTCAGACACATATATTGAAAAATCGGCTAATCGGAAGAAGGCTCCTCGAATGTCTTCCGAAGAGTCTTTTCTGCAGTTTCTAAGGGAAAAAAGAGATGAAGACAAATATTTTCTTTTATCTCTGCTCCCTTCGTACAAGAAATTTAATGAAGATCCAAAATTCATTGCGTGGACAGAGATAATGAATGTAATAAGGCGTGTGCGTTTATCGGACAGTCACCAAAGTGAAACTTCGTATTATCGTCGTCCTGGATCCAGTAGCTCTTTACATTCAACAATTTCTCCCGTGACCACCGAGGCTGAGAGTTGAAAAAGTCTTTTATTGATTATTGGATGAATCAATTCTCTATTTCTGGTCCTGTTTTTTGGAACATGGTTTTGGATGAGCTACTCGCTACTGATATCCCTGGAGTTAGCAGTAAAATTGCCTACGCTGACGACCTGGTTTTGGTAATTGGCGGTCACAGCCGGGTGCAGTTGGAGACAAACGCCTCCACTGCCATGGAAAGATTGACAACATGGTGCGCCGCAAACAAATTGAATATTTCTCCTGAAAAGACAGTTGCGATGTTGTTTAAGGGTAGGCTTGCTTTAACCCGGCAGCCGGTTGTTTACTTAGGCGGTCGGAGACTGAGTTGGGTTCAGCAGGTTAAATACTTAGGTGTTATTTTAGACTGCAAGTTGAGTTTTATTCCCCATATTAAAGAAATAAGAAGGAAGTCTAAAACGCTTACAGGGCAGCTTAGGCACGTTACTCGTAAGGACTGGGGTCTTAAGAAGAGGACGGTCAAAGTAATGTATAGAGGCATATTACTCGCGCAGGTGCTGTACTGCTGTTCCCTATGGGCCCATAAAGTTAGTGATTCGGTTTTTCAGAGACATGTCTCTGCGACCCAAAGGTCTATTTTGCTACTTATGGGTAACTTAAGTCGCACAGTGTCAACCGAGGCTTTGCAAGTTCTGACAGGTTGTCTTCCCCTGGACTTAGAGATTATTCAAGCGGCCTTAAAATATTTCTTGAGAAAAGGTGAAACGGTGAGCCTGGGTGGCATAACTGTGGAACCTTTCCCAGAGGTGGACGCTAGCAATGATTACATGATTTGGCTGAGAAATAGTAGGATAACAAAAATTAAACAGTATCTTTTGGACATACGGAAAGTCCGCTGGGCGAGTTCTGCGAAGGGAAGGACAACTTATAGGTATCTTCCGGACGCGACGGCTGGTCATAGAAAATAGTCCCAACGGATTTTTCATATGCTGTCTCCAGACTTGTAACCAGGCATGGGCAGATAAATGACAAGTGGTTTAGAATGGGGCTAGTGAGCGAGGGTCGATGTCGCTGTGGCGAAGAGGAGACCGCTGAACACATAGTCTTAGACTGTGAGCTTTACGAAGATCTCCGCACAAACTTGTGGCGAGGAATCGGTTTTCATGTTAACCTTAACAATGACACTCTGCCCTTGCTTCTTGAAAATGAGACGGCATATAATGCCTTCAAGATGTTTGCGGTAACTGCTCTGTCGCGGCGTATGTCCTAGGGTCTTTCCCTTGGGTAGGCGGAGTAAATGTTTTGTTTGATAGTAATTTATTGCTTGTCTGTAGTCTGTGTGCGTTAGATTCGGGTAGCTGTAGAATTTTAGATGACCTCTCAGGAATATCGAGTTCTGAGAGGTTCCTTAGGTTAGTCTTGTATGGATGTGTAGGTATGACTGTATTTATTGACTGTGTGAGGTTTGTATGTGTAGTAGGTTATATTGTAGTTAGTCTAGGATGCGTTAGTTGTTATGTTCGCTTATGTGCACTTTTGAGTGCCCTTCCCTCGTTTATTTAGTGATTATTTAAATATAGAAACAGTTCTGTTTATAGTAAAGTCGATTGCGATGGATGAATAGTTTGCGGGCTGGGATGAGCGCGAGCTCAGGTACGCCCTATAGTGTGTCTTGATATAAAAAATTGGATGAATCCAAAATCATCTGTTTCTTTTTTTGCTTTCGAAAAACGAGAGCACAAACACATGCTATCAGATGTATCGGGCAACTTTCAAGTGAGTAAACTATTTCAACGCCGAGACTAAAAAGTTGCTAGTGGGCGCTAGGCCTAATTGGAGTCGTACTTTTGATTACTGATTTTGCCCGTAACCTTCGACTTAGAGAATGCTGGTGGTGGTATCTAAACGGATTTCTGAAAAAAATTAGTATCATACAAGAGACTTCAAACAAGTATTTCTGGAGAAAACTCAATTTCAAAAAATACAACACGATCGTAATACTTCCTCTTACGGCTGTAAGAGGAAGTAAAAAATAACTGTATAGATTAAATGACATTTTTTTTTTTGTTTATAAATACTGTTAAATTTGATCAAATAGATTAAACAATTAATCTACAGATTTAAAATGTTTCTGACTAGTGAAAGGGAATATTTAAGCGGTCAATGTCAATAATTATAAACAGTTTATTCGCTAATATTGAAGGCACGAGCCTCTAATTAAAATCATATTAAAATTGGTATATGGTATACTCTTATTTTTATTATGTATTTCAAGAAATGATAATATTTTTCACCCCCAAAACTTTTTTCAGAGAATATTTAGAATTCTTTCTCTACACAATTGCGTGATTTGAAACATGATATGTCATTAATATTATTATCGTTTGGTTGAATTAATTTTACGCTTAATACAATTAAGTACTTGTTAATTGATAAAATCAAAATTGAGTAATATTTAAATGAGCTTAAAGTAGAAAAAAGTAAATCGATACACTTTATGTCTGTCATTTTATATATTAAAATATTATAATTTAAAATGTTACCTTCAAATATTGTAGATGACAATTTAGGTTGAATAATTTTTACCTAATGACTATTGTGCATTCATGCGCTAAAATTAATGTAGGCGTGTGCGTATGTATGTTATTATTATAACTCCAAGTCTAGTTTGGCTGACTACACTGGAAGACCTCCTTTCCAAATTGACCCAATTTAATAGTAAACCAAGCGGTTTTGTTAGAATACTGCTGTTTCGTATATAGTTATATATAGTATCGAAAATGAAAGTTAAAAAAAAACACAAGAGATATGGCATACGCCTACATCAAAAACTAATATAATACCACTCAGCTACAAAAAAAAATTTATATAATTTTATCGATTATGTTATCAGCTTAATTTTAACGAATTGTTTTAAATTTTTTTTTTTTTCAATTTACAAAAAGACAGTTTTGCAAGTTGCAAGACATCCAAACGAAAAGATGGCGGTCCTGGAAAGCTTTTGCAGTGATATTGCAAGGGAACAATCATTTTTGAAGTTTTAGCAACTATTCTTGTGATTTAAATTACACTACTAAGTTAGCTCCCAGAAATATAGAAATATATATTGGCAAAAGAGAGATATGTATTTTAGGTAGATTAGAATTATTTTCAGGGTTAGATGTATAATACTTCTGCGGCTTGTCCAGGAGCCTCATCCAAACTTCTATCAAGGGGTGGATAGAAGATCAGCGTCTGCGTTGGTGGGAGGGAACACCAGGACAGAGGCAGGCAAAGCTCTTCATTAAAAGACATTTGCCTAAATTTACCAAAGACCTACTGAGCCAAACCCGAAGGGATATAAGGTTAATTGTGGGTCTACTAACAGGGCATTGTAGGCTGAATAGACACATGCACCCACCTACAACTTGCGGATAGTGCAGTATGCCGATTCTGCAAGGTAGAGGAGGAGACCCCGGCGCACATCCTTTGTGATTGCGCCGGCCTGGCGAGGATTAGGTTTCTTCAATTGGGGACGGGCAATCCCGAAGCTGAAAGCTTCATGACGGAGCCGCTCTCAGCTTTGCTAGGATTGATTAGGAGGGCAAAGCTGGGGGCTGTTCTGTAATTTAAGGGGATCCACAATAGACCTCAATTTGTAGGTCGCAGTGGAATGAGGCTCCCCCCCCCCCCGATTCTATTCTATTCTATTCTAGATGTATAATAATGAAAACCCCTAAACGGACGGTGGACCAGATAAATGAGGCGATTTTGGACGCATATCAGGAAAACTGTCCAGACAAAGATTAAAAAAAAAAAAAACGAAAAATCGATGAAACTCAAATTGACGTAACGGTTAGGACCAACCCGGATCCAACATGAAAGTTTGATAATATCCACTATTTGAAAGTGCAACTCTGTTGATTTTTTTTTTCGGGTTTTCGCGATTTTCTCAAAGTGGTGCCAACTCGAAAACTAATTTATTAGAATGATCAAAATTACATATTTATTATTATTTAGGCTGTATCATTAAGCTTTCCTCTAAATGCCAGTTTGGTACAATGTACGGTTCTACCAATTACATCATATTGAAGTACTGCTAGAATGCTAAATTTGAGGAAGTTAGAATATAAATAGCTCTCGGAATTTTCTCAAACACGGCTCCAACTATTTTCACTAATGTTGGAGTGCTAAATATTTATAAACCTATCACTTTTATTGCTTTCTTTTACTAATTATAGTAAGAGGAAGTATTTCGATCGTGTCAGATTTTTCGAAATTGAGTTTTCACCGGAAATATACGTTTTGAGGTCTTGTGAGTCTAAAAAAGTGGTTTTTAGCAAATGGTCTGTGTGTGTGTGTGTATGTATGTATGTGAACAGCATAGCTCAAAAACGAAAAGCAGTAGAAAGTTGAATCTTGCCATTACGTTTAGGTATCACCATGGGATCTGAAAGTACGTTATCTGTCAAAATTCCTCAACCGGAAGTACCACTTTACTTTTTCTTTTTTTTTTTTTACTTTTTTCGCTTTCCTCAAAAATGGTACCGACGATTTTCTTCAAACATGATATATCAACTACACATACAAAGAGCTACAACTTTTACTTAAAACATTTCTCAGGGAAAATTCTTTTAAGGGCAGTTATGGTGGAGGAGTGGGGATAGGTTTTCATCTAAAGTGCTATTTCAGTTTATTAGTCTATTCTGTCATCTAAATAATGTTAATTAGAATTGAATATGTTGTTGTTGAAATTCCGAATTTGAAAAAAAAAATCGGATAACCGGAAGTGCGTTTTCATTACTACTTTACTAAATGATTTTTTTTCAATTTTTCGCGATTTTCTCAATAATGGCTCCGACGATTTTCTTGAAACTTCTTATATTTTTTTGTGATTTTCTCCATAAAAATGCTGATAAGTTTAAACACTAATAAGAAAAGTAAGTGTAAAGAAAATTTGTCATTTCGCAGTACGAGAAAATCGGTGTGAGTGTTTCACAGCAGATTTTTATGAAACAGTATATATTATAGTAACATTTTTCGAAAAAAAAAAAAAATTTTAGATTTTTCTGCGGAATTTGTAGATTTCAAATTTTGGATTCTTTAAAAAATGTTATTGGCGAGGTCTATTGGATTACGATGTAACTAACTACATTTAACTGATTACCTTAGACCCAAGCTTTCTTACCAGCATATAAGTTCATCCACCCTTTCTATATTATGTTAAAGCTCTGAAATATGACTTTCAATTTTAAAGAAAATTTGTTATTTTTATAATAATTGTATTAACTGCATTAAGAGAAAGTGGTATGCGTGCGAGTGTGTGTGTGTATCACATTAGACTTTTTAACACGGTGCTTTACGTCCAACTCATTCATCAGTTGCCGGAACGGAGATAGATTCAATCATAGTGTATATATCTCACTTCTATTTAACAAATCACTTAGAATCAAATGATAATAAGACCGGGAAGCAAGCCTAGGGCCACGCAATATATCTTTACTTGGCGATTCACATCATTAATCACTCGCTAATGTTGCGCCTGATATTGTTATAGTTGTTTTTTATAATTATTTAGTATTCTCTTAATCTGTCGTACGTGCTTTGTGAATTGTACTATAATTTGGATTATCTTTTTCTTTTTCACGCGCATACACACACACACGAATACGGACCAATCACTATACTCATTTTTTGTAGCTGAACCCACCATATGTGCATTTTTACTTTCTCTTACTTGTAGTAAGAGGAAGTATTGTAATCGTGTCAAATTTTCGATATCGAGTTTTCACCGGAAATATCCGTTTTGAGGTCCCCTGAAGCCAAAAAAGACACAGAACAAGGTCAATGTGTGTGCATATGTGTGAATAGCATAGCTCAAAAACGAAAAATCGTAAAAAGTTCAAACTTGATATTCCGTTTAGGTATCATCACAATGGGATCCGACAGTAGGTTATCAGTCAAAATTCCTCAACCGGAATCTAGTACAACTTTACTAGTTTTTTTATTTTTATTTTTGGCGATTTTCTCAAAAATCGCTCCAACGATTTTCTTGAAACATAGTAAAGTACACATATAAAGAGCTAAAACTTTTATTTGAAACATTTCCGCGGGGAAATTCATTTAAGGGCAGTTTTGGGAGAGGGGTGGCATTAGGTTTTCCTCTAAAGTGCTATTTCAGTTTACTATACAATTCTGGCATCTAAATAATATTAATTAGAATTAAATATGCTGTTGAAATTCCTAGTTTGAAAACAAATCAGATGACCGGTACTGAAATGTATTTTTCAGTTTTCTGGTATTTTCTCAAAAACGGCTCCAACGATTTTGTTTAAAGTAGGAATACATACTATACATATAAAGACCTACAACTTTTATTTGAAACATTTCTCTTGATAATGTCATATAAAGGGGCTTTTTGGGAAGGGATAGGGTTACGTTTTTCTCTAAAATTGCTATTGTAGTTGATTATACAATTCTACCATCCAAACAAAACCAGTAAAGTTGCTATTTGAAGCATATGAGAATGCTTATCATTATGAACAACTTACTTTTTTTTTTCTTCTTTTTTTTTTGCGTAATGCCTTATTTTTAATTTTGAAGCAAATGAGACAATTTACGCAAGACCAGACGGGGACAGTGCATTACCACATAAAATCGTGAGTATATTATTTATTTACATTGAAAATGTAGGAGTGCGTCGAAAAAAAATGACCACAGGAGAAATAGATGGCCAAAATTCTGAATTTTAAGAAAATTAGTAAACCGGAAGTGGGCGCTTTTACTGAACAGTTTTTTTTTTTTCAATTTTCGACGAATTTCATTAAATGTGGTACACTTTAACTCTAAAATTTGTTAATTTCAATTTTGAAAACTGGAGTCGAAGAAAGTTGTGTGAGTGTTTCACACCAGATTTTTTTTTTTTTTTTAAACACATTTTTCAAAAATTTCAAATAATCGCCAATACTTTTTCTGTAGTAAACACTCGAAAGACGTATGTAAAACTTTTAGGTTTTGAAAATATCGCGTGCTGACACTTGTTCAGGTAATAAAGCTTATGTAAGATATTTCAGAACGAAATGTGCAATCGATCTTATACAGATAAAACATTTATAGGAATTCCCCTTAAGTAAATATATATATATATTTTTTAAATAAATAAAAATTAACTATAAGAATTCTTTAATAAGCAGCTGTCTAAATTCTAAAAAGTAGTTCACATAAATAATATAGAAAGTGGTCTCCTGTAATAAAATCAAACCAGTTAGATTGGCTAAAAAAAAAAAAATAGATGAAAAAAGTGATTTAATAAAAATTAATTAATCTCCGTTAATTCTAAATTAATTTATGAATAAAAAATTTTCAATTAGAACAAAGGGGGAAAATATCTCTCTTAATCAGGTGTATGCATCAAATAATTCTTATAGATTAATGATTCGGTTAATTATTATAGGCATGGGAAAGTATGTGTGGAGAATGCGTACGATTATGAACAACTTATTTTTTTTGCATTTTTTTTTTTTTTGCGTAATGCCTTATTTTTAATTTGGAAGCCAATGAGACAATTTACGCAAGACCGGACGGGGACAGTGCGTTACCACATAAAATCGTAAGTATATTATTTATTTACATTGAGAATGTAGGAGTGCGTCGAAAAAATGACCGCAGGAGAAATTTACAACATTATTTATGATTACAAATTATAGCGGATATTTATGAAAATTTACTAAAAATATGAGAGAATGTTCCTTTCAGTGTAAGTCGGCATTTGACTCGCCAAATAGAAATAATATCTTTTATAAATTATATACGATGGGTGTGTCGACTAAATTCATAAGTGTGGTGCAAGGTTTGTATAAACAGACACGAGGCCAGTGTGTGGACTCCGGAGGGCGTTACGAGGAGCTTTTTCACGAAAATGGGTTTGAAACAAGGATGTTTATTATCACCCCTATTGTTCTCGTTGTACATAAATGATATACATGAGGCCTTGGAAGGTGGTATACGTATAGCGGGTATAAGCATTAGATGTTTATTATACGCCGGTGACATTGTTATAATTGTAATGACATCGAAGGTCATACCAATGTCAAAGTGGTTCCAGCCAGCTGCTATCTTAACAAAGGATGGCAGTAATAAAAGAACAATTTATAACCAGCGACCTAGTTGACCGCCGGCTTCGAGACAGCCGCGGCCAAACAAACAACAAAGCCTTTTCATCAATACTGTACATCAAAAGCAAGCACCGAAAAGGTTGGCCACTGACCTAAATAAGGTCAGCAAACTACGAAGGTCGCACAAGGTTGCACACTAGGACAGATGTCTTGGTGTGAGTGTGGCCAACACCAATATATAAACTCTATCATATACAACGAGATGATTATTATATCTTATACGACGATACGATCATTATATCATCTACGGCCAAACGAGCACGTCTATATACCCGAGCGGCAATTTACGCGTCTATACACAGTTATATTCAAACTTATCATTCTCTTAGTTGTGCACTTTAGTTCAGTTATTTTAGTCATTCTAATTTATTAATAATTTATCTTCTATTTATTACTAAGTATTTTGCTAGTTATTAGTTACCATTTCTAACGTTCAAAGTATTGTTCAAATACATTTTATTTTTATAAAATCCGTTTAATTATTCGAGCACTAACTTCCAAAATCTCTCAACTACTTCCGCCCTCTTCAAGACATCTACTACATCAGGAATCACACATCAAACGATTCCATTACATAATGGCTGATCACCCCTCAATATTTCAAAGAATGATAAATAATCTGTCTCTTTATTGTGAATCTTGGAACTTATCAGTGAACCTAAGTAAGTCGAAAATAATGGTTTTTAGAAATACTGGAAGGATAGCGCGAAATGAACACTGGTCATATTTAGGAGAAAAATTAGAAATAGTAAATGACTATAAATATCTGGGGATTCGTTTGTCGCCAAGGCTTTCTTTTAGACAGCATTTCCTAGAAAAAGTATCGACAGCCAAAGTTGGAATAAATTTGACCTATGGTAGTTTATTAAAAAATTGATGCCCCTATATCTGCGAAATTGGAAGTTTTTAACGCTGTCTCGAGAGCAGTTATTTGTTACGCTGCCCAAGCTTGGGGTTTTATGCGGTTTGCTTCAATTGAAAGAGTATACACCTTTTATTAAAAAAATATTTTCTCATCCTCGAAATTCTCCAGACTATGTAATATATTTGGAAACAGGGGCTAGCCCGTTATATATCTTTACATTATCCCTGCATATAAAGTATATTAATAAATTATTGTCATTAGATAATTCCAGGTTAACCAAGTTGCTTGCTCAGGAAATTATTATTAATAGAAAATTGTTTTGGCATAGAAATTTTATAAATGTATGTAATAAATATAATTGTGATATAAATTACAGCAACACATCTAATACAGTCAATTTACTGGATAAAATTAAAGAAGAATTTAAATGTAGTTTATTGACAAAAGCAAATGGTTCTGTTTTTCATACCATATATAAAGATTTGTCACTGACTTTACATAACCATTATATTTCAGATGATAATAATTTTATTATGATGAAAAATATATTCACAGTTAGAGGACAGCTCTTAGGATTGAATGTTAGAGTTGGGAGAAACGATCAAGAGCATTTGTGTTGTCTATGTAATCTGGGTCAAGTAGAGGATGTTTATCACTATGTTGCCGATGTCCTGTATTGCGGGAATTTAGAGTTAGAAGTTTTGGGAAAATGCAGTAAAGTAAACCTCAATTCTTTGAATATTTAAATGGTAAGAATTGGAAACGTCTTAATATGTTTTGCAAATACGCAGGGAGGTACAGACAGTTTATGATAGATAATATTAATTACTAGTTTCTTTCTTTTAAATAATTCTTTTTCATAAACCGAAGTGTGAGATATTGTATATTTTCTCTTATTCTCCGAGGTCATATTGATTTGTATGATTTATATATTTTATATTTTTGTTTTATTTCAATAATTGTATGTATATAAATTGTAGTAATTTCTTTTTTGTTTTTGTATCGAATATGAATTTTTTGTTTATTTATGAGACAGTTGTGCTACTCTGCTGATGGACTATGTCCATGCAAATGTGTTCTTTTTTGATATTTATTTTCATTGTCATCATCATATAAATGAAAAATAAACACTTTATTATTATTATGTTCATTTCAGTAGAATTGTAGGTATTGATATTTTTTTTTTAATTTTAAATTAAGGTGCCCAGAGTCTTCTTATCTCAATGTTTTGCCGGTCTCCGGCCATACTTCTCTCGTTACAGGCAAACTGCCGATTACATATTGCTGAGAAGCTCCTAGGCGAGTAAATCTAAGAGTAGAACCCCAGGACCTGGCCGTTCCAATTCTAGCGCGCTACCACTAGCTAATTCTGTCCTTTTATTAATTATTATTACTTTTTTAAAGCATGCTTCGCGGCGTAGGCAAAGGAAACACTCCCTCTCGCTAGAACACACATACGAATCCACCTCTGACGCATCCACCACAATCACAGGCACACGCACACTCGCCTGCGCCTGCATGCACCGCACAAGTAAGTAGATACTTCATCGTTGAACATGTGAATGGGTCAGCGCAATGCTGGATGACATCTGGTATTTTATCCTTCATAGCATGTATATTCATTTGGTTCCTGACCGGATACATGGTTACGAGCATTGACAGTCAGACTAAGTCAGTCAAGACTATCCATTCCCAATACAGTAGCTTGGGGGTGTCCTCAAGTATCTGTCGCGCATCGTATCTATAGTGGCCCCCAAATGTTGTTACACTGGTGGAAAGCCTCGGCGATTCCAGTGGAGCAGCGAGCCAACCCTAACGCCCACATCGTGGGGGCCGGGCAACGTGGCACCTGGGTTTCTCCGGGTCACGGCTAACTAGGGCTCTGGCGGGTCAACGATCACCCCTCGTTGGCCTCCTGTTTTATGTCTTACCCTCCTTTTAGATTCCTGTTCACCCTATCCTGCCTCTATATCCGGCTAATCCTACGGTGTTATGCGATCCGTGCCCAAATCCCGGGGTCGTTATGGAGCCTCTGGGATACCAGGCCCCCTCCCAGAGTAAGTAGCCTTACCCGGTCATTGCGGGACTCTCACCGGGTGGACTTCACTTCCCCAGCTACTCGTGGGAACAACATGGAGCAGCATAAAAATTTTAATTTAAAACAAAGACCTTCGGACGAGCGGGCGGATGCCCCCACGTCCGAGGTCACTACACAGCCTCCCCGGAGAGCCCTAAGGGCGCTATCTCTAGAGGAGGTTGATGTGATGTCCGATATGGACATTCTTGCAGTCCGTCTGTTAGGCGCGTCCAACAGGCGGGTGCAAAGGTTAGTCGGTCAGGGCACTGATTTGGCAGTCGCAAGACGATCCATAATCAGGAAGAATCTCGTCCGACAACAGGAAGAAAGGGCTCAGGCCGGAAAAAGGCAGCGTTCGGAGGAAGGTACCCCGAAAGCATCGCGGCCAACGAAGAGGGCGAGACCTCGTACTTATGGGGAGGCTTTGTCCTAGAGAAGGTTGCGATTGCCGCGCCGATTACCCGGACACGCAGTTGGAGGCGGATAGGCTGAAAGCCATCCAAAAATCCCTGCTGTCTACCATGGCGGCCTCCATGGATGACCGCCAGGTGCGCTAGGGTCGAGCCTAGCCCCCTAACCCCCTACTACATCTTAGGATGGGGTTACGGGTCCTGCAAATCAACCTCCATCACGCCAAGGCCGCTTCGGAGACACATGCACCACCTACAACTTGCGGATAGTGCGTTATGCCGATTCTGCAAGGTAGAGGAGGAGACCCCGGCGCACATCCTTTGTGAGTGCGCCGGCCTGGCGAGGATTAGGTTTCTTCAATTGGGGACGGGCAATCCCGAAGCTGAAAGCTTCATGACGGAGCCGCTCTCAGCTTTGCTAGGATTGATTAGGAGGGCAAAGCTGGGGGCTGTTCTGTAACTTAAGGGGATCCACAATAGACCTCAACTTGTAGGTCGCAGTGGAATGAGGCTTCCCCTCCCCCCCGGTTTCTATTCTATTCTATCGTATCTATAGTAAGGTCAGGGATTATTGTTATTATTCAAAACTTGTCAAAATGTTAAATAATAGCGCGATAAACTTTCCATCTTTACTAGTTTGTCCAGCTTCAAATGGTTTCTTTCACTTTAAAGCAGACGAAAATTTGATTTCTTTTTTAGTTTGTTTACAAATAGACAGCTCTGGCTGTGGAAAGAGTTTTTTAATAAAAGATATACTCTTTCAATGTTGAGTTATTAGTTTGTTTAGAATTTTTTCAAGCGAGTGTTCAAGTTTGTTTCAACACCAGAATAAATTTCTTTTTACACCCACATGTTAAGAAAAATGTCTATACATTTATCACTATCAAAACCAGTAAAGTTACAACAACTGGATAAAGTGATTAAGTAATCTGAAGTGAACTGGAAGTTTTTATATTCGATCTGTAGAAAATGAATGAAGTAATTCCACATAATGATTTTTAAAATTAATTAATAGAAATATCATTTAGTTGAACATATGATATCATAAAAAATACTTTATTAAGACATGTGAGTTAAAAAGCAATAAAACCTATTTTCTATTCAGTTGATTTACTTATTTATTAATTTCAACAATTCGTGACCCCAACTTGTTCAGAACACTAATATTTTATTGTCAACGCGTCATCAACCTTTCTCTTTGCCTCTCATTACTATTTTATATATTATATGTGTCGTGAAAATTAGAGTGGAAACTATAGCTAGCTTATTATCCCCAAAGAAATTGGAAAATAATTGAACGCTTCCATCGTTCCCTAAAAGCTGCTATTTCTGTCCATTCCAAAATTACATGGACAAGCATACTGCCTATAATAATCCCTGGGTTTAGATGCATCCTTCGGGAAGACACTGAGAGCACCAAGCTGAGATGGTCTATGGAAAAGCGCTGAATCTTCTTGGCAATTTCCTCTAACTCATCCCGAAGGATCAATGGAGATCTTTCAAATCTTTTATCTCATCCAAATCGAGAATGCGCTCCAGCCACCTCCTAATAAAAAATACTTTATTAAGACACATATTAAAAAGCTATTAAAACTTGTTTTTTATTTTGAAAGATATATTTACTTAATAACAGATCTAATTTACTTTTTTAATATTAATTCTTGAACTTAAAATTTGATCTGTATATTTTATTTGAGCCAAAGCAGAGAGAGAGACGACAGGATCAGTCTCTAGTTTAGGCCAGACTAGAGTGGGAGAAACTTTAAATACAGCAGTGTCAGCCATAGGAGAAAGTCTACCGACAGTCATGCAGCAGGGTTCATACAGCAGTGACAACGCGTTATCAACCTCTCTCTTTACCTCTCACTACCATTTTATATATTTTATTGTAAAGTCGAGGTCCAGTTTGTGCTACTTTTCTATTATACAGTTTAGTTTATTTATCTATCTAACCCAACTTCTCTCCTTCTCAAACATATTATATTAACATCAGCTAGTTCATCATCATTGCTAGCTTTCAACATCACTGGCTAGCTAGCTCGCAACAGCATCATCACTAGCTTTTTGCAACAAAAGCTACTTTTCATCAACATCGCTGGCTTCAACATATATATATCTAACGGCAAATTCGGCACAACAAAAGTGTTGCAATTAATGACAAAAGATGTACTTAGCTCGGCAAATTAAGTGTTTTTAATGCAAATACTTGTAGCTGGATAGCTACGCAATACTGCAACAAATTACACTGTCCACAAAGAAAAATCAACTTTTAATTTTAAAAGAAAAATCGAGGAAGCTCAAATTGGGTATCTGTTTAAAAACCGCATCTGACAAGAATGTTTCAGACAAAATCCATCAACCAAAAGTGCGAAGTTTACTGAATGATTTTTGCAGTTTTTTTTGTGATTTTCTCAAAGAAAGCTCAAACGATTTACTTGAAGCTTCGTATATACCACTCTAAAGACATAAATATGTAACGAGCAGTAAACGTTAAGCTTTCCTCTCTTCAGAATAATACATGGTAAAGTACTAACTTCAGAATAATATATGGTTTTACTACTTCTCTAATATTAATATATATATATATTTTTTTTTTACTTTCTCTCACTGCTAGTAAGAGGAAGTATTGTAATCGTGTCAAATTTTCGATATTGAGTTTTCACCGGAAGTATCCGTTTTGAGTTCCCCTGACTCCAAAAAAGTGGTTTCTAGCTAATGATCTGTGTGTGTTTGTGTGTGTGTGTGTGTGTGTGTGTGTGTGTGTGTGTCTGGTGTGCTGTATGTATGTATGTGATGTATGTATTTTATGGATGTATGTAGTGATGTATGTATGTATGTATCGTATGTATGTCTGTAGTATGTAGGTATGTATGTATTGTATGTATGTATGTATGTATGTATTGTATGTATGTATGTATTGTATGTATGTATGTATTGTATGTATGTATTGTATGTATGTATGTATTGTATGTATGTATGTATTGTATGTATGTATGTAATGTATGTATGTATGTATTGTATGTATGTATGTATTGTATGTATGTATGTATTGTATGTATGTATGTATTGTATGTATGTATGTATTGTATGTATGTATGTATTGTATGTATGTATCTATTGTATGTATGTATGTATTGTATGTATGTATGTATTGTATGTATGTATGTATGTTATGTATGTATGTATTGTATGTATGTATGTATTGTATGTATGTATGTATTGTATGTATGTATGTATTGTATGTATGTATGTATTGTATGTATGTATGTATTGTATGTATGTATGTATTGTATGTATGTATGTATTGTATGTATGGATGTATTGTATGTATGGATGTATTGTATGTATGTATGTATTGTATGTATGTATGTATAGTATGTATGTATGTATTGTATGTATGTATGTATTGTATGTATGTATGTATAGTATGTATGTATGTATTGTATGTATGTATGTATTGTATGTATGTATGTATTGTATGTATGTATGTATTGTATGTATGTATGTATTGTATGTATGTATGTTGTATGTATGTATGTATTGTATGTATGTATGTATTGTATGTATGTATGTATTGTATGTATGTATGTATTGTATGTATGTATGTATTGTATGTATGTATGTATTGTATGTATGTATGTATTGTATGTATGTATGTATTGTATGTATGTATGTACTGTATGTATGTATGTATGTATGTATGTATGTATGTATGTATGTATGTATGTATGTATGTATGTCTGTATGTATGTATGTATGTATGTATGTATGTATGTATGTATGTATGTATGTATGTATGTATGTATGTATGTATGTATGTATGTATGTATGTATGTATGTATGTATGTATGTATGTATGTATGTATGTATGTCTGTATGTATGTATGTCTGTATGTATGTATGTCTGTATGTATGTATGTATGTATGTATGTATGTATGTATGTATGTATGTATGTATGTATGTATGTATGTATGTATGTATGTATGTATGTATGTATGTATGTATGTATGTATGTAGGTATGTATGTATGTATGTATGTATGTATGTATGTATGTATGTATGTATGTATGTATGGATGTATGTTAGCTCAATCGCATTAAGTTCAAACTTGATATTCCGTTTAGGTATCACCATGGGATCCGACAGTGGGTCATCTGTCAAAATTCCTCAACCGGAAGTACCACTTACTAGTTGGTTTTTTTACGTTTTGCGATTTTCTCAAAAATCGCTCCAACGATTTCCTTCAAACTTGTTATATCAAGTGCACATAACAGCTACAACTTTTATTTGAAAATTTCTCCAGGAAAATTCATTTAAGGACACTTATGGGGATGGGTGGGGTTAGGTTTTCATCTAAAGTGCTATTTCAGTTTATTAGACAATTAATCATCTAAATAATGTTAATTAAAATTAAATATGTTGTTGAAATTCCGAGTTTGAAAAAAATCGGATAACCGATCGGATAATCGTTTACTACTTTACTAAATGATTTTTTTACTTTTTCGCGATTTTCTCAAAAATGGCATCGACGATTTTATTGAAACACTTAAAACTAAACATACAAAGATCTATAACTTTTAGATAAAACATTTTTCTGGGAAAATTCATTTAAGGGCACTTTTGGGGGAAGGGTGAAATTAATTAGAAATAAATAGGTGGCCTAAATTCCAAGTTTTAAGAAAATTTGTAAGCCGGAAGTACGCTTTTACTGAACAGTTTTTTCAGTTTTTTCAGACAACACTGTCCACCACCGGACAGTGAGCTGTAGAGACTCCTAGGAAGAAAAAATCTAAGAGTAGCACAGCTGGACTCGAATCCGGGTCCTCCACATGGAAGTGACCACTTAGCTATTCCCTTACCTATTTATATATATATATAAGACGTACTTCAAGACTTTATAGAATAAGTTTTTGAGATTTTTGGAATTTTCTCGAAAATGATTATAGAGGCATTTCTTAACTTGGTGTGTACTAATTGCACAGATTTTAACGAGTCATTTCTATTTGAATTTTTTTTTTTTTTTGGACAAAATTGATTTTATGGAGTTCAAAAATCTGTGGTGGAAAAAGATAGATTCACTTATCTAGAATTTCAAATTTTTATTCGGTTAATTTTTATTATTATATTTTTTGTAGAAGTTAACACTTTTTTATTTAATAATCGTTAAGTTACTAAATAAAATAATGTAATATAGTTTTGAATAACATTTTATAATGTATTGGGGTTCCGGCAAATAAATTCCCTTTTTACTTCCCTCTTAGGTGAAATTCAAGACAGACACGCACGGACACATACACAGACGCACACACACACAAAACCTTATAGCAATTACAAGAATGCTACTGACTGTAAAATAAGAGAAAGTAAATAGTGATCGATACAGGGAATGTAAATAGCCAAACTGAAACGATTCAACACATCATTGGAGTCAATTTTCGGCTGGCATGGATTTGTAGTAAATAAAGACATGATGACGTGGCAAAAATTATACTATAGATTTGTGTAAACTATGTGCTTTAACACAGAGTAATGAGCCGTATTACAAATATAATCCAGCAAATTTTCTGCTAAAAGAAAAAAAAAAATATAAGCTGCATTGAGAAAGAACAATTTTTTTTAACAGCCCGATTAGTAATGCATAACAGATCTGATATAATATTATTCAAAAAAAAAAAAAGGGGGGTGGGAAGAATTAACTGTATCTTTTGTGGATATTACAGTACCCAATAATCATAATAACAATAATATTTGAAGTAGTCACAAAAAAAAAGAAATTCAAGATTAGCATCTGAAATAAATAAAAAAAAAATAAGAGGGTATTAGCAGAGTGGATGACTGGAATCATTCTTAAACGGGTCATTAAAGAGTTTAAAATTTAAATATGGATCTATTATAAAATGTTCCTTATTTTCTAAAAAATTTGTTACAATGTACCAGCTAACCATGTAAAAACTACACGGTTAGTTTGTAGGCGGTTAGCTGTATTATTACTTCTTGTATAATGTAATGGCAGCCAATTGATGTGATGATTAGAGAAAACAGAGACACATTACTGACACTGTTACTCAAAATATTTGTTTTTACCGTTTTACTTAGTAAAGAGGAAAGTCAAAGTAAAGATTAGAGAGTGCGACATGGTGTAGCGTTGGTCGAACTTAACTTCTTCTTAATACAGTGCTGATACAGTGCTGTTCACTAGATGAAATTGTTTCTTATTGTTTAGAGACTCACTTATTTATTATAGACTTGTTTATTTAAGGATTGTTTTAAATCTCCTAATTATATGAAAACCTTTGAGGAAGTTGAACGGAGCTGGTTGCTTAATCTGGGTATTTATGTCGAGCATTGCTGTTTCATGAGCCTATTGGTTGCATAAAAACAGTGGCACTGTCCTGTGATAATGATAATAAATATTATATCGGTAGCGCTTATGTATGGTGTATATCATTTCCAATTTATCATGATGAAATACTACCTATCTCATTACGCAACAGTGCCCCCACCCCCAATCATTAAACAACAAGATAGGTGTCCAAAATACAACTAATCCAAACAAGAAGTCTTTAAGTTGTTTAACTAACAAGAAACAATATTCGAAAAAAAAAATCTGGTGTGAAACACTCGCACAACTTTCTTTTATATCAGTTTTAAAAATTGTAATTGACAAACTCTATACGAGTTAATATACCAAATTTAATGTAATTCGTAGGCGTTTTTATGGAAAAAATTGCGAAAACTGGAAAAAAAAACTGTTCAGTAAAAGCGCACTTCCGGTTTACTAATTTTCTTGAAACTCGGAATTTTGGCAATTTATTTATTTCTAATTAATTTTGTCTGGATGGTAGAATTGTATAGTTAACTAAGATAGCACTTTAGTGGCAAACATAACCCCACTCCTCTCCCAAAAGCCTCCTTTTAAACGAGTTTGTCCGGGCGAAGGTTGCAAATAAAAGTTGTAGCTTTTTATATGTGTAGTTCACATACTTAATTAAAGAAAATCTGTTGGAGCCGTTTTTAAAAAAAAAAAGCAGAAAATTGAAAAATACTTTTCGTTAAAAACCCACTTCCGCTCATCTAATTTTTCTTCTAAATCGGAATTTTAACAACATATTTAATTTTAATTAATACTATTTAGATGATAGACTTGTATAATAATCTGAAATAGCACTTTAGAGGACAACCTAACCCCACCCGTCCACCAAAAGTGCCCTTAAATGCATTTTTCCGGAGAAATGTTACAAATAACAATTGTCGGTCTTTGTGTATGTAGTTAATATGACAAGTTTAAAGAAAATCGTTGGAGACATTTTCGAGAAAAGTGCAAAGTCTATTCAGTAAAGTGATACGTCAGATTGAGCAATTTTGACAGATAACACGTATGGCCGGAGTCCATGGAGATACCGAAAGGGAATATCAAGTTTGAACTTTAAGCGATTTTTCGTTTTTACGGACATTTCCGGTGAAAATCTCGATTTCGAAAATTTGACACGATTACAATAATACTTCCTCTTACTAGGAGTAAGAGAAAGTATAAATAAGCAATATTATCTAACCAACATAATATCAAGAAGTTACCTCCTTCAGGCTGACGCTATCGTTCGTCGTTTTCTCTACTTCTATTCTTTGATTTGTTCCTGGAGAGGAACATAAGCCAGAGGGTGGATAAATTTAAGTATCTGAATTCTGTATTTAATGAAGAATTGCTCTCTATAAGCGCCAAACAATTTTCTGTATTGTACATGTTGAAGAGTATTTTAATATATTGGAATGTATGCGCCGTATCATGCTTATTTTTGGTTGCTTCTGACCGGTTGCGCACTCTCACCCACCATCGTCAGATACTATCAAGTTTGTTAGAGAGTTGGTGTAATCAAGAAAAACTAAACAACATTACGCTGATGATCGATGAAAATCCGAAACCGTTCGTACAGAAGCAATCAAAATAAGCATGCTACTCCGGATATAATCCCACATAATATGCAGCCTTGCGGACCCCAACCACATATTCAACAATCTTTAGTTTCCTTGTTTTGTTAGTTTTGATATTGGAATTGTTTTTTTTTTTTTAAAAAAAAATCAAGTTTTTATATACAGCTCACAACCTTTATAATTTAGGTTTAATAAAGGTAGGAAATGGACATACTTTCAGAAATATTGGTATAAATAAAATGTTTTTTGAATAGATCATTAGTCAACTTTTCAATCAACTTTCAAAAAAATTGAATAATGTCAACAAATTCTCTATTCCCTTTTAGATTTTGTCATTTTTTCCTTGGTGAAAGCATTTAGTGTTTAAATTTATATAAACTATGAAGAAGTTAGTGGTGAAACTGCTTCTTCAGGGTGGGCCAATTTTTTAGCAAGCAGCTTGTTTTGGAATAAAGACTTTAAGTCTCTCCAATAATATAAAATATACTACTACATCAAAGAATCTGTGAAAAAAGCGCATATGCAAATAAGGAGTTAATCTAATCTAATCTTTAGTGTAATAAGAATTTATTTGAATTCTTCTAATCTCTGAAGAAGTTTTATTTGAATTTTCTAATTGTTTAAGTCCTGAAATTTCTTATAATTTTATTTTTTCCATCATTTTATAAGTTTGTTATTTCTAGTTAATATATTTCTACAGTTTTTTTTTTACCTTCTCATACTCCTAGTATTGTATTGTAATCGTGTCAAATTTTCGATATCGAGTATTCGAATTTACCGCAAATATCCGTTTTGAGGTCCCCGAAGTGGTATTTAGCAATTGGTCTGTGTATGGGACAGCATATCTCAAAAATGAAAAATCGTAGAATGTTCAAACTTAATATTTTGTTTAGGTATCACCATGGGAATCCGATAGTATGCTGTCCGTCAACATTCCACAACCGGAAGTTCCACTTTACTGAATGGTTTTTTTTTTTTTTTCACTTTTTTGCGTTTATCTCAAAAATGGCTCCAACGATTTTTTTTTTTTTTTTTTTTACATGAAATTTCAGTTACTTATATTAAGAGCTATAATTTTCATTTGAAACGTTTCCCTGGAAAAATTGCTTTATGGCGAATTTCGGTGAAAGCGAGGCGTTATATTTACTCATAAAGTGCTATTTCAGTTTATTACACTATTCTCCCATCTAAATTATATTAATTAGAATAAAATATGTTGCCAAAATTCTGAGTTTGTAAAAAAAAAACCCGGTTGACCGGAAGTGCGTTTTTACTGATCAGTTTTTTCTGCGTTTTTCACATAAAAACACTGTCGGGATTTCTTTAAATTTGATACATTAACTATGAATTTAGAGACCTATCAGTTATCTTTGAAACTTATTTTCCGAGAATGTTTATTTAAAAAAGTTTCGAGTGTGGTGGGGGGGGAGTGCATGGTTCCCTCAAAAAAAGTCATTTTATTAAGCTTAGTTTTTCCACTTAATTTTATGATTACTTAAAGTAGTTTTATGTCCATCCAATTTAATTTTTATTTTATAATTTAAATCTATATTGCAACATTTTATTTCTTTTTCTAACCAATATTTGTATTTATACAATGTCTCTAGACTTTCCAACTCTGATATTCTAAGACCTCCAATAATGCTTCTACTTTCAATAATTTATTTGTTTAATTGCACTAATAATTAGTTCGATTCCTTTTTTTATGTTGTTGCGAGAAACTAGATTTTGATTGAATTAACTCTTGCGTATATTTCCATCATTAAAGTATTCTTAAAAAAACTTTAAGATGACTGCGCCACATATATAAAATTAAGAGCAATATAATGAAATAGCCACAAACTCCCAGGCCAAAGAAGTTTTCGTGGCCAAATACAACATGGCGTGTCTTGCATTTCTTTCTGCCTAATTCTCTTTTGCTTTCTTTCTCAAAAATAGAATAAAAATGCTGAACTGTTTCTTTATAACTCACATTAATTATATAAAAAATTGTAGAAGTGAAGATGTGAAATGTGGGTGTATGTTAGGCCAATCAGAAATTTAGATTTATCATTTGACACCTTTTCTTTTACACTGTGATTGGTTAATTATTTATTTGTTGTTATTATTTGTGTGAAAAATCTAGTTTAGATTTTTTTTTTTATTAGTTTCCCTTCGTAGGTATTTTATAAGTTATCTAATTCTGCAATCAACTTTTTTAACTCTGGAATAGCGCACTGATTTTAGAAGACTCACAGGATCCGGATTCGAGTCCTGGCATTTAAATTTCCTCGTCTTGGTGTGCATCGGCTTAGTGACAGATAATGGGCTTGTTGACTACCTTGAGGCCGACTAATGTGAAGGTCCGAGCGCCAATGACCTCAGAGTTGACGTGCCTTAACAGGATAAATAATAATAATAATCAAATAAAGTCATTCAAATCCTTTAGTTTCAAAGTCTTACAATGCTTTCACCCTGAATATCCTTCACTGACGAAGGCTCACCGTATCCTCTTTATTATCTAATGGTAATTTAATAATGGTAACCTAATGAGTCAATTACCAACCAGAATAAAACATACTTTTTGCAAATTTGTTCACCTGTTAACGCCAAAACAAAATGTAATAAAACAAATTATTAAATTTAACTCAAGATTTAATTAAGGTATAGAAAACATTATAGTACAAGAAACAAATACAATCAATGTATGAGCTTAATCAAAGTTTAAAAATCAGAAAAACATATTGAATGAATAATGAAACAAAGTTCTGTAGTGCATACTAGGAAGTCATCTCAGTACATCAGCTCAGTCATCTTGTTAGAGCAATAATATAATTACGTAGTGTTTTAACGTGAAATGATGGTTAACTAGCATAAAATAACTGTTATTAGTAAGCGCATGGAATTTTTGGGAATGAGGAGGTGGATAGGTTTGCCAAATTAGGTGCCTCTCATGTGCTCTTGGTGTGTTTTCTGGCACATGTTTGTCGGGCTTTCAGACGTGGATGACCTCACAGCACTCATCCTTATGGATGAGTGCAGTGGGTTGTTGGCAGTCTAAAATGCTCATTGGGGGCCCGGACGGAGCTTTGAGTAGCGGCGTCCGATGTCTTTCACTGACCTCCCTCAGACATCTGGTTGGATTCCTCACTGGGCATTGTGGTTTAACACTCTATATTGTGGTCTCACATTGTGGAGACATCTCTATATAATGGGACTCGTGCCTGACCCCTTTTGTAGAGTTTGTGAGACTGAGGAGGAAACACTCATGCATCTGATGACGAATTGTTTGGGTTGTGAGGAGATTAGGTTTAGGAACTTCGGCCGGAATAGGATGTCGGTAGAGGATCTTAAGCTGTGTCCTTTTAAGGTTTGGTCCGATTTGTTCGGTCTGAGGTGAAACTTAGATGGTTTAAACCTGGGCCTAGATTTTCGTTCTAGACCCAGTGGTTGTTATTCTTTAGGGGTAGCTATATGGGCCCTGGGAGGCTTTAGATAGCGTAGGGTGTGCCCTCCCTTTTTGTGAATAATAAGCGCAAGGATGGTGTCGGCTTCTCCATTGACATATTAGATAAATAACGAGCGGTCTAGTACGTTACTAATAAATCATATCTTTCAGTTGATTTTGTCCTCACAGGAATGTTTAGTGGTTATATATTGACGTCCAAATATTCACTTGGTTGTGCCAAGAAATTTTAAACGAATTTTATTAATATTATTATTTTGAAAATATTGAATTGGACTGCAAGTGTAATTGCTGTTTTTAACTGTTAAGTTTAATAGCTCAGTGCTAACGCTCTTTCTTTGGTGCGAGGGATCTCTGATTAGATCGGTCTGAAATGGTTGAATCACTTCGTGAATAAAAATTGGACAAAAATTTTGAATTGCCAGAAATCAAATGGCCAAAGTGGCTCTCGAAATCGCTGAGAAATAATACATTTTAATACAAAATCTCAAACAAAACCAATATTATAATTCAATAGAGTAACATGTAACTTAACAGGTGTAAAACATGATTACAAAGAAATAAAAGTTTATTCCAAATCATGGATTTAATGTTGAAAGACAATTAATTTTATACTAGTTCGTTCGATTATATCAAAATCTGAACATGAATTTATTATAACTCATGCACAATTAATAATTTCCAGCAGATCGTACAGTAAAAAACCAAAGGTTAGCAGAACGCATTCATGACTTTGTTACATTAATGCAAAATAAATAACTCGAAACTGCACAAAAGTAAGATTGTAATTATTTAGCTCTGCAATTTTAAACTAAAATTAGGCCAGCGGTAACGTTCTACTCTTCTCTCTTTTAGGACTATCTCGGATTAAGACCCATTTTTCTGAGCTCATTCTCATGCCATATCAACCTGGTTTGCCTTAATCTAACGATTTCCATAGATAATCAATATTCATGGTTAGGCCGTAATGCTGGAGAAAACACGAAATTTTTTCCTTGATTACCTGATTCATTTTGTGGTCATCGCCTGATTTACAGTGTCACAGTTAAAGAGCATCCCAGTAAGCCTCGTGTTTTGGAAAGTTGGCGCAACACACCCATGACATCAAGGCCTGTTAATCAGCAAATAACGGTCTGATATAATCGGTATAATTGTTCCTATCGTGCTGGTTGAAAAAAAGGGCTTACTACAAAATGTACTTCTCTAATTTTACTCAAGACGTCAGCATCGATGAACTCCCAAAAGAATCGAACACAAAGGCAAGAGCGCTAGCCATTTGGCCGAAGCTTTCTTCTTTTCGTCTAAATTAGCATTTCAGCAGACAATCTGCGCATAACTAGTCCAATAAAGGAAACAAATAGATAGATTTTAATTATCCATGTTTCGGCGCTACTAAGAATTTTTCGTACAGTTTTTGGAGAGATTACTGTGATATCAAGCATCCGGTTATTATGAATACCTTCTCAAACTGTGTTCGCTCGAACTGGGGATAGCACATTTCTGAACGAAATGGCATCGCACGCAATACATGTTCCAGCAAGGCTGAGTGGAGCCCTAATTAAGTTTAAAATATTTTCCAAAACTCAATGTAAAATGTAACAGATCAAAAGGTTTCCAGTTTAAGGTTTCATTACAAGTGTTTACGTTCCCCTTTCTTTCAGACATGTGGAGAATTTGCGTTCATTTCAGTGTTTCAGCATACATGTTGAAAAACCCTGTGATTAGTCTCAGTACTTGCAAAAATATATTTCGTTTCAGTACCAACAAACTTCCAAATTTCAGACAAACTGGCTCATCCAAGGTGCCAGTCTTATTGATCAATTGTTTTTATGCTTTTGCCACCTTAAATGGTTTATTTAAATGTAATACTCCATACAAATCAAAACTATCAATGTACGAAATTTAATGAAAATCGCCAGAAACTAAAAAAACATTAAGTAAGATCGCATTTTTTTTTGTTTTTGAAATATTTTGGTGACACACACACACACACAGACCTTTCGCTTTTTCGTCAGAGATATTTTCCGTGATAACCTGCTTCTTTTTGTGGTCATTGACCAGTGTGTAAACTAACTTTGCTCTGTGTAAGTCTGTGTATCACAGTGTTTGGCAAGCGCATCCTGAAGATGGGCGAACGCCCAAAACCGGTTCATGACCACAAAAAGAAGGAGTCTATCACGGAAAATATCTCTGATGTTTTCCAGCTCTGCGGAACCAACCACAACAACATTTTTCGTATCCAGAGGACCTCAAAAACATGTATGTCCGGTGAAAATACAATCGAAAATTTGATACGGTTACAATATTTGCTTTTACTAGGGAGTAAGAGTAAGTCGAAATAAAAAGTATTACATAAATTGAAGTATATAATGACCTGAATTAAATTTATATCAAATAAAATGTAGTTTTATTTATTTTATGTATTTAAAAATATTTTACTAGCTTGAAATGAATATATTTTAATGTATAATATAAAATTCCAGATATTATTCAACTACATATTCAATAAAATAAAGATTTTTGAGGATATCTTAGAACTTCCTATAAAATTCTAGCTGTAGATAAAAAGGAAAAGAACCATATCTAATGTAGATCATAAGAAGTGAGTAGATCTTAATTTAGACCTTCATCGAATGTTCTGACTGTTCAGCAAGTAGAGTTAATCAGTCTGTTTAAAGTGTTGTGGTAAGGAATTTGAATTCTAGAGTGCACCAGGTTTATATAGAGTAAAGTTCAAAATCATTTTACCATTGTTGTTGTGGTGGTTGGTTCCGCAGAGCTGGAAAGTATCAGAGACATTTTCCGTGGTAGCCTGCTTCATTTTGTAGTCATCGACCGGTTTCGAGCGTTCGCCCATCTTCAGGATGCGTTTTTCAGACAGTGTGACACCAAAGACTTGCACAGAGCAAACTCAGTTTGCACACTCACAACACAGTTTACACATGTGTGTAAACTGAGTTTGCTCTGTGCAAGTCTATGTTGTCACACTGTCTGAAAAACGCTTCCTGAAGATGGGCGAACGCCCGAAACCGGTCGATGACCACAAAATGAAGCAGGCTACCACAGAAAATGTCTCTGATCATTTTACCATCGTTTATTAGTATTTTAAAACATTATTGCTTTATTTAATAAAAGTTAATTTGTTTATGTTTATTGCATCGCCTTGTGTTTTACATAATCCAGTGATCGGACTTACTATTCTAGAAGTCAGGGCTTCTCAGGAAGAAGATAATGCACCTAGGCTAACACCAAGGGCCTATTGTGCCTGATCAAACGTTAATAAAACAATTAATAAAGTAACTCAATGTCATTGAAGGAAGGAATTAGCTCAGTGGTATCGGCCTGGACTAGTAACGCGAAGACCCTAGGTTTAAGGCCAGCATTGCTCTGCGGATTTTCTCGTTATCGTTGGTACAATAGATTTTCTCTTTGTAGTAGCCTCTACAGCTCACTGTCCGGTGTTGGAGAGTGCTGTCTGTAACGAGAGAAAACTGTCCGGAAGCCGCCGTTGCACTGAAAAGGCTGCGGGCGCCAGTGACCATAAAAATCTCAATACTTAAACAAAATAACTTAGTCATAAAATTTGCCTTACAATACATATATTTTAAATCACTTATTCAATCCAGCAAAAAAGCACTAAATACTGGTTACATAATTTTTATCTGTCATTAAAAAAAATAAAGACATGTTAATAATAATAGATATATTTTATTACAGTTATTGTACCAAAGATAAGATTATTAAAATGTAAAATTAATTAAAATGTCATGTGATATTATTTATTATAGTGATTTACTATTATCATTAACATGTATTAACAGCGATTATTCAAGAACAGTGTATTTTTTATGAAGTAGGAATAAAGTGTAGACTGTTAGATTTCAAAGGTTAAAAGATTTTTTCATTTAAAATAAATCTTTTCAATTCAAATTGAACTTAATTTCAAGCAAATTCAGCAAAAATGCCTTTTTCTCAGTTAAATTCAAAACTGATTAAATATAAGAAAAGATTTCTACTTTCTGTTAAGAGGAAATATTGCAAACGTATCAAATTTGGAAATAAAATTTTTCACCCTGAATATAATAAAATATATTTTTAGCTAATGTAGCTTGTAAAATTCTTTAAATTGCACTTCCGGTGACGGATTTTGATCGAAGCTTTCGGATCCCATGATGATATTACTATCTCAAAGAAATATGGAATTTGATATTTCTTCATATTACTTTTAGGGTATCACCATGGGGTCTGAAAGCTTCGATCAAAATCCGTCACCGGAAATGCAATTTGAAGAATTTTTCCGTCTTTTGCGATTTTTTTGAAAACGGTTTTAACGATTTTCTTTAAATTTCTAATGTTATTACACTTCTATTTATACTGTATGCCAACACTTTTATTAGGAACATGTTGCTTGGTCTCTATCTCGGTTTGTTGCTCGGTCTCATTGAGCGGTTTTGTAAAGGGCTTGTGTGTATGTTTAAGATAGAGATAGAAGTATCGAGAAATAATCAAGAGATCACCACTGTTTTTAAAATAAATATATTCTGTTAAAAAATAACTACAAGCTATTTGCAATTAATGTAAAAAGCTTATTAATATATAAAAATTAGCTAGATTGATTTAACTCAAATATTTTAACTTATGGCTGGCACTGATGTTGACTGGTAGAATGTCTAATTCAGACTGTCTTGAAAGAATGCCCACTCTTGGTAGTTCAAATCCTCTCCTTTGAGAAGGGCAAAAGACAAAGGTGACTGAGTTCTATGAACTTCTCTGTAACGGTAGTCTTCTACCTGTGTACTCCCCTTTTTTTGCCAGCGAATGTTAGAATATTCTTTATAATTTTTTATATCTTTCAAATAAAATATATTTCTGGCATCCATCACACTATCTTGAACAATTCGTACAACAATCTTTGACTAAAGCGTTCTCGATATGAATTTAGGTGTTTTGTAAATATTTTAAATAATCGTAAATATTTTTTTCCGCCCAATTGTACTACTTTTTATGGAGACTATCGAAAGAATACGATAAGCCCCCCTAGAGCCTTTAAAAATAATCATTTAAAAAAGTTGTTAACCTTAATATAAAAGATTTTCTTCTCCTACTAATAATTGAATTGGAATTATTGCTAGTTCCCTTTGCAGCTGTTGTGGGTGCCTGGACATGCAGGGGTTGAGGGTAATGAAACAGCTGATTAACTGGCCAGGAACGGGGCTAACACTCCGTTCATTGGTCCAGAGCCGGTCCTGGGAATAACTGGCGGAGCAATTCGTGCAGCGATTAGAGAGTGGGGTCGCAGTAAGCATGAAGAGCTCTGGAGGAGAAGCCCGGGTGCTATACACAGTAAAAGGATGATGCCAGGACTGTGTAAACGAAGAACCCGAATGACCCTTGGTCTGAGTAGGAGCCAGATTTCTCTGGTGACGGGACTGTTTACGGGTCATGGCAGGTTCAGGAAACATCTGTACAAGGTAGGACTCATTCGAGCGGAACCCTTGTGCAGACTATGTCAGGAAGAGGAGGAAACGGCCTCCCACCTGTTGTTCGATTGCGTAGCAATAATCAGATTGAGGTATGAAACCTTCGGTACTTTGCGACCTGAGGAGATAGTAGCTCAAAACGACCTGGTGATGAAGGCCCTGAAACTCCTTAAGGAGGGAGGGTTTGTCTACTAGGAACCATCGGGGGTGGCACAATATGCCTCTGTTGGCTGCAGTGCCGGGACATGGCCCACCCGAGATAGGATAATAATAATAATAATAATAGTTCCCTTTCTTTCCTCAGTATAAACTAAGAAAAAATTCGTAGAATTCGGTCAAGGTAGTATGAATCATAAATTCATATTCAATTAGATGCAACTAATAAAAAGAGAAAAAACGAAATGAAGCTTATTTTGTTTATAAAATAGAAGAATAAGGGTTTGGCATCAAATTTGTTGCCAATAATTTAAACTGAAATTTTTCTATTATACCAGGTGTGATATAATAAATAACATTTGCGGTTGATACAGCATATATTAAGAAGTTCACTAATATTAAAAAACAGAATAATGGCAAACTCCCCTAAGACTGGTATGGCTGTGGTTTCCTTGGTAGTAAACAAAGAATATTTTTAATCACAAAGCTGGCAAAAGAAATACTGAAATTGTTAAATAGCGATCGATTGTTAATTTATCGATCGATTACATCTGAACCCTTTTAACAATAATTATTGTATGTTTTAAACAATATTTTCTTGCCGTTACCTAATATAGTAAACTTTATTCTAAGATAAAATAATAATAGTAACAAATGAAATGTCTTAATTGAATTGAGTGGTTTTCTGAATGGAAGGACGCAAAGATAGTGGAAATCAAAGAAAAAAATTTTCTTACTGATGAACTTTATATTGGTCCATCAGTATGAAAACATTATTGCACAAAAACATTTTAATAACTTCCCAACAGTATGGCCTCTTATTTGAACTGATTACACCATACAAAATCGAGTTTGAAACACTCCACGACTGTTTCTTACTGTAATTTAATATTTATTATTTATTTATTTATTTATTATCAGAAATATTTTCAATGATAGCCTGCTTGTTTATGTGGAGATCGACCGATTTCGGGCGTTCGCCCATCTTCAGGATGCTTTTTGTCAAACAGTGAGATAACATAGATTTGCAGAGAGCAAATTTATTTGATACGCTGGACTTTAAATGTTTTTGTGCAACTAGGTTACAAGGGTTGATGCCTTGGTGGGAAAAAACACATGTTTCGGTCTTTAAAGGGGGCATATTGTTGTACCTTTTAAAAATGGAATTCTCCACAAACTAGACCTCATACAAGCACCACTTTACTTACAAGCAATACTGACTTCATTTCTAAGCGGACGTACATTTGAGGTAAGAGTAAATTCTACCCTCAGTACTCGCCGAAACATTAACGCCGGGTTCCCTCAGGGATCGATTCTTAGCCCCATCCTATTTACAATTTACACACACGACATACCTACATTCAATACTTTCGTTCTGGCTACTTATGTAGACGACACTCTCCTCCTTTCAAGACATCGCAACCTTATGGACTCCATAAATAACTTACAAACTTCACTAGACCAGATATCGGACTGGTTCCACATATGGAAGCTACACATCAACGTACAAAAGACACAGGCAAAAATGTTCACTCTTAGACGAATACAACCAGCAAAAACACTGAAAATTAACAACAGTGACATACAGTGGAAGAAAGTAGACGGAACACTTAAATATCTTGGTCTACAGCTCGACACAAGACTCACTTGGACTCCGTACATAACATAAAAATTAAGACAAGCCTCTCAAACTCTTAGACAGCTCTATCCATTGCTTAACAGACGGATGCCACTTAAACCGCAATGCTCCAGACTACTCTATACCTCCACACTTAGGCCTATACTGACTTACGCCTGTTCCGTATGGATAGAGGCTTCGAAGACTGCAATGTACAAATTACAAACCTTCCAAAATAAAGTGCTACGCATCGCCTTGGGAGCATCATGGTTTATACGTAACAAGCAAATCAAAATGCCAACAATTAAAGACTTCATAGACAAGACAGCAAACAGATTTTTAGAAAACCTACTAATACCGAAGCTGGAACAGAAGACAGCCCGACGACGACTGAAACCGAGACTAGCACAAGATATTCTGTATCAGACAACAAATTCATAACTTATCTTATAAATAATATTTATTAACAATGTACTATTTTATTATGATTTATGAATTCCAGTTTGAAAGACAGAAGTAAGCTGCCGGGCAAATAAAAGTATTTTTCTTCTAAAAATGGGAAGATCCAACATGTGGGGGGTAAACAACGTTTTCTGAAGGAGATTTACTTTATAATCAATTAACCATACTATCGTATTATTACATTTCTTTATTTATAACACTGTGTCAGCCGTAGGCTACTGTGAAATAGTTACTGACAAGAAATAAATAAATATAATTGTAAGATAGTAAGGATAATTAATTATAAAGTAAATCTCCTTCAATAAACGTATTTTACCCCCACGTGTTGGATGTTTCCATTTTTGAAAGGTACAATATGCCTCCTTTAAAGACTGAACATTTGTTTCTTCCTAATCAGGTACCATACCCTCGTAACCTAGTTAGGCCCTAACCAAAACATTTAAAGAACAGTGTATCAACTAAAATTTGCTCTGTGTATTTGACAAAAAGCATTCTGATAATAGACGAACGCCCGAAACTGGTCGATGACCACAAAAAGAAGCAGGCTGTCACTGAAAATATCTCTGATGCTTTCCAGCTCTGCGGAACCAATCACAACTATTTATAGGACTACTATCATTATCTCGTTACAAATTTCACATATAACTGAAAATGTTTATATATGGATCCGAATAGAGAATAATATGGAAATCTTACTTCCGGATCTTCTTAAAACTCGAAATTTTACCCATACATTAAATTCTTTTTAATTTATATTATTATTATTATTATTCCGTTTTTTTAGCTTCATAAACTCTTAATTTATATTTTAGTTCACATTGATCCATAAGTAATTTTCAAAATAAATCTGTTTAAAGTTACAATAAGTAATATCCATTAATAATAAACAAAATATAACAAAATAAATAAGAAAATCATTCACCAAAACTTTATAAGATAAAATAATAAATTACAAAAGACACAAACTAAATAGTATATACTCCATTTCATGTTGAAATTGTTCGTCTATTTATATTGAACCTATAACAAAAAATATTAAACAAACATGTTCCCCTTATATTAGGCAATATATTAATTTACTGGAGAAAACATGAATTAAATTTTGATAATGTTCATCAAAATAAAAAGAATTATATAACAGAAGAAAGACATATTTGAAAATATATTTAAAGTGGTAAGTGATCGCAACGAACAGTAATAATATGAAAAAAATATACTAATATATTAAGTTTAATAACACGTAGATTAAATAACAAGATAAGAAAACAACTTTACTATAAACTATAATAATATACATATACAGCTTCAATAATATGGATAATTCAATTTCTTTTATTATATTATGTAATCAAAATTTATTTGAAAAATGTAAAGAAAACTTTTTAGCCTATTTAATAAAATTATAAACCTCTATTTGGTTGTTGTGGTGATTGGTTCCGCAGAGCTGGAAAGCATCAGAGATATTTTCCGTGGTAGCCTGCTTCATTTTGTGGTCATCGACCGGTTTCGGGCGTTCGTCCATCTTCAGGATGCGTTTTCCAGACAGCGTGACAACACAGACTGTTTGACAAACGGATCCTGAAGATGGGCGAACGCCCGAAACCGATCGATGACCACAAAATGAAGCAGGCTATCACGGAAAATGTCACTGACCCTATTTTTTTCATTTTACTGTTTCTATTATAAATATTTTTCAAAAATTAATAAACTTTTCTAGTAATACTATATTTTAATCCCTTAAATATAACCTTTTATATAATATACACAAATTAAAATAACCAATGCGAAACCAACTTTTATTTTATTTAATTATTTTAGGAGTTGTACTTAGTTATATTATGTATAAGTTAAACAATATAAAAAGGATATAGTACAAGTTGTGTATATTACAATAATATAATAAATAGAGCACATGTCGCCTCTCTACTGCTTACAATAATCTAAACAAAAACTTTAAAATATAAAATATATTATGGCCTATTATTATATTTCTATGTCTCACCAATAATAAAAAAATAATACAAATAAAATAAAAATAAAAATGACCTAAATAAAAAATCTTAAAAAAACTTGAAACCCCAAAATTAAAAAATAATAAAACTAGAAAATTAAAAGTATTATCCTTGAACAATGACATTATTTATGATCAGTAAAAAAATTGTATTTATAAATTTACACAAATATACGACGAAATCTCTCAAAATTGTTTACTACAAGAGGTGAGGAATATAATAAAATATTATATATTTTATGTAATAATATAAACAAATTCCCTATCTCTTACAATATAATATTTTAAGGCTATATGATTTTTTCATTTCATAATATTTATAATTTGTAAACTACAATATAATAAGTTCTGGTATTGACAAATAATTTGATTGTATACAAAATAATATTTTATCTCTATCATATCAACATCTATTTTTTGTTTTTTTTTTTATGAAAGAGTTTGTGAGACTAAAAAAGTCACCTTGCGAATAATCATATAAACGAATAAAATCTTAGCCTACATAATTATACTAATGAATGTTATATCCTTATTAATTTTATATAGACATAAACCATTTAAATGAATTTGCCGGGTAAACTTAGCTCTTTATTATATCCTTGGCTAAACCAAGTTTAAAGAAAATCATTGGAACCGTTTTTGAGAAAATCGCAAACAACTGAAAATCACTATTCGATATAGTGATACATCCGGTTGACCTATTTTGAAAATAAAACCTTATTGTCACATCCCCCCACACCCACCCAGATAGAACCTAAAGAAACACGAAGTTTCAGCATTAGAAGCGACACTACCTTGAAGAAGCCTATTGTAATATGGGCGAAACGTCGGCTTACAATAAACCACTTCAATAAACCAAAGACCCAAACTTGGGTCTCAACCCAAAGATCTAAGTGTTTTATAAGTTTTAGTCTCCTGCGATTTTCTCTCTCTCTCTCTCACACACACCCACACACACACACACATATATATATATATATCTCCATCTGTGCTCAGAAGGCTGGTCATGGAAGGCCAATCAGGACACATATATACATACGTATATTAAATAAGAATTAGAATTAGAATTACAACGTTGCAGGGGGGGGGACTAAAAGCCAGGCACCGCAGCTTATTATGACCAGGCATTGAGGCTTATTGTGCCAACCTCTCGAAACCTAGTAGTGGAAGCCCCCTCTTCATGAGGTCCAGAACCTTCCCCACCAGTCCTTCTTGGAGTACGATTTCCGTCTACAACCAACGCCCCCTGAGGGCATCCCCTGTATCTGTAGTTTCAAGCGTCTCGTCATAGAGGCTAGCTATGATCCTTCTAGTTTTGAGCACGCTGCCAATCCACCTGGTAATGGTCCGATTCACCCCGTGCCTTTCCAACGAGCATAATTGAGCTGAAGGCCGTGTTGCTGAAGGCACCCTCTATATCCAGAAACACACCCTCAGTCACTTCCCTGCTATATACTGCCGCCTCCAATTCTCCAACAAGGGAGTGGAGGGCCGTTTCGCAGGATATGCCCCTCTGGTAGGCATGCTGATTAGGCTGCAGGGGCCGCAATTGAAGCACCGTTCCCCTGATATACAAGTCTACCAGTTTCTCCAATACTTTTATCATAAATGAGGAAAGGCTGATCGGCCTATATCGTCCATCGGAATGTGGGGTCCTTCGCCTTCCTATTCATCTTCCTTGGGCTTGGATATTACCCGGAACCTGATGAGATCCATCCCGAGAAAAGCCTCGAGCCCAGACCTCCTCAGTCTCTCCAGGGTCTGATCTGCCACATCCAAGACCAGGGTTTGCCCCTGAGTCTCCACTCTTCTACTGATAAGTCTCCAGTCCGCCGTCTCCAAGTCCTCATTTTGAATGCGGAGCTTGTCCAAGACGACCGCTAGAGATGCCTCCCTTAGGGAGCCAGATACCCAAACGGATACCTTAGCTGACCTAAGTATATCCATGGCGAGCCCGACCATCAGCCCACCCTCCCCAACCTGGAGATAGGAGACCACCTGCTCCAGCCAGAGACGAATAGCCTCATTGTTGCAAACAACAACGAGTACGCCCCTGGACCAGTAGCACCCCCTGAACTGAGGCCTGCTCTCGCCAACTATGCTGGCGACGATCTCAGCCTGTATCCGCTCCGCCTGACTTACTGTCAGCCGGTCGCTAGGATACGCCTCGAGAGCGATCGCCATACGGTGCGAGCTAAGGGCATCCCTGAAGGAACACGAAGGAGCCTCTTACCTTCTCTTTCAGACCCTCTCGGATCGGTGCTTGACGTGCTCACCTCCGACCGTACCCGCTTGGGAGTCCGCAGGGATGCGGGGGGTGGCCACCTGTACCACCCTCCCCACAGCCCGCCGGCACTACCCCGGGCGGACGAAGTCCCAGCCACGCCACCTCTCACCAGTTGCTTGGAAGAGGCCCTCCCCCGCTGCATCCTCCTCCACATGGAATTAGGGATCCACTCCCTCTCTCCAGCAGCCGCCCTGCGCTTCGCCTCCTGTCTCCGCTGGGCTCCACTGGGCCTTTTGGGAGTAATCTTGATGCCCCCCTTTCTCGAAGATACTTCCCAAGGGGGTCCGCCGAAGAAGAGCCGGATAGCCAGACCCTTCAGCCACCCCCCTCTCATACCTCCCTTTAACCGGGGCGGACTGATTGCCCCCCGTAGTTTCTATCATGGCTGGTGTTCCTTCCCGAGGCCCTAGGGAATCACTACCTTCCGATTACAGAAAGCTGAGCGAGCCTTTAACCTCACCCTTTTTCTCAAATTCTTATTTTTGTTTTTGGAGTGGATGGTTTTGCATGTTGGTCCCACGAGTGTTGAAGAATTAGACGGTCGCCTGTAGCAGAGCCTCTTACCATAGGAAGGCTACATTACAATGGGGTGTCGCCCGGTCCCCCAAGGTGACCGCTACCGCACATATGTTTAAACACCCTGTACGCATCCAGCCTAGAGGCGCATCACTTCTCGGCTTGGGTGGGGATACCTATAAAAGGACATGACAGGATACCAAGGAAAGGAGGAGGAAAGTGGGCGACTGGAGGGGGTTCACTCCGGCCTGTCATTTCCCCGTTCGCCACTTCCCAAGGGAGACCTTGTCAACAAACAAAAATTAACATAAATTACAAAATTAATTACAATAAGCTCTCTATAAGTAAAAGTGATATAATAACATAATTGTAATATAATAAATTAATAAAAATAAACTCTTTAATTATAAGAAGTGTCATCTGAGAAGGACCGCATTAAGTAATCGAAAATGCATTTTGTAATGAAACTATTGTATTTTTATTAATTAAATTAGAAGGTAAAGAGTCCCAGAAAACAGAAGATTGCACAAGAAATGGACTTTTTGTAATTAACTGTTCTATATGTGAGATATAAAATTTAGTATTAACAGTTCTGGTATTTCTTAAATCTAATTGGTCCTTACTAATGAACAAAATAAATAAAAATTGGGAGCAATGAGTTTTAAAATACTAACGGAAACTTAACAAGAAATTGTTTCTTGTGTACTTAATAATTCAACCAATTAAGAAAGATAGAATGAGAAGTAATATGCTCATCTCTTCTCAGAGATGAAATAGAGAGAGAGAGAGAAAAAAAACAACTTAATTTCAACATTCCGTGTGGATATCACCTTATTGATCCGACAGGAAGTTTTCATATCAGTCATATTATCATATTAGTTATCTGACAGATATCTGCGACCGCAGTCATTTCAGTGTTAATAATTTAAACTTTATTTAATATCTACACACATAGATGTCTATCTGCCCGCAAGGGGTTTCTGTAGCAGGCAGTTCCCCATGCACCCTAGTCAGAACAGTACACAATACACTTAAACTACGTACACTCTACCCTTTACAGACAAGCACAAACACAGTACATAAACTGGGTTCTCCGTTCCCAGTTGATTGGCGTAAGCCAAGCGAAAAGTAAGGGATTAACAAAGCGGAGGTCCCAGATTCAAATCCAGCATGCTGCCCTTGAATTTTCTCTTTCTAGGAGCTGCAGAGTTATCTGAGTGCACTGGAAGGCTCCCGGGACACAATCGATCTTTCAGGTCACAGTGCGATAATCCCCTACAACAATCTGAAATGCCTATCTCTTTTATTTGAAGCATTGTTCATTAAACTTGTTTTTATGGGTTTTGGAAGCCAGCCAGTGGTAGGTTTTCCTCTAATGTACCATTTCAGTACATGGTAATGGTTCTATATACTACATAATAATGGAGATACATTACAGAATGTATTGATAGAATTCCTAATTTGAACAATATTACTAACTGGAGGTACGACTTTACTAAATTAGTTTATTAGTTTTTTTTTGGGTGGGGGGGGGGGGGATTTTTTCAAAACGCTACATCGAATTTCTTTAAAATTGAACTGTTATTTGCATAGAACACTTTAACTTGAAACTTTTTTTTTTGAAAAACTGATGATTTTTTCTGCAACAGACAGAATAAAAATCTTGATGTTATATTTCAAATGGTTCGCTGTTATTGGTACTCTCTTCTAGCTGCACTGGTATCGCTTCAACCATTATTGTATAATGTCTCGGTATAGTGTACCTCTCATCATCTCTGTATTATGTTGAAAATATGCCACATTAAAGAAAATTTGACGATTTTATAACAATTGTATTCACTACTGTCAGAGAGAGTCGTGTGAGTGATTCACATAAATCAGTTGTCTATGTTATTTAGACAAAATGTGAGAATTCAATCATTCACTCGCCGTCATAATTTGTTTTATATCCTAAGTGAAATCCTTTTCCTTGTTTAACGTTTTACTACTACTAATGGATTTTGTCCTTCCATATCTCCGTTGGAAAGACAGGGCGATGAAGATCAGGATGAGAAGAGGATCTGGATGCCTCGGGCTTTGGGTCCATGAATATCAAGCCTCCAAAATAAAAGAGATCAGGTTCAGAATGCTTAGGCAATGCCACTTTAGGGTCCAATAGCTGTTTAATAGTCTGAGAAAATGACGACTTTAATATTATAAGTCTCCATCTCTTTAGTGTGCTAAATAAAACTAGCTTTACATTTCTAACTTCAAATCGTAATATATACAAACAATCAATATTCGCTAATATTATATAAAATCTATTCCATAGCATACAAGCATAAATTATTATAATTTAACAAAAAAGAATCATCAACATAATCATATTTTTCAATGGAGGGCAGCTAGATAAATGTATATTAGCTGATTCAATGAAGGCAGCAGTAAATTTGGTACGAATTTCTGAAACCTAAACCAATCTGGAATTCTCATTGATTGAATCCCTGGAAACCGGACTGGACTCGATATCAGTGATGATATAATTAAATTTCATAGAGGAGTGAACGAATAAATCGATTCACTGAATCTATCCAATAGAAAACACTTGCAATTGGAACCGGTTCGGCAGACTCATACTAAAGTCAGTGTTGCCTGTAACTGAATCCACCTTTACATTTCTAACAGTAGAGCGCTCTCTGTGTACAACATTTCATTGCCTACATAATATCAAACGGCTAATCATGTTAAGTTAAATTTTATGCTATATTTAAGCGCTATTTTTAAAAATTTTATTTGATTACTTGTGAGTTTCATAGCAAAAAATATTGAGCTTTTTTTAAACAGTATAATAACAGGAGATGAAAAATGGGTTAGGTATGAAAATATCGTTTGCAAAAGACAATGACTTGATCCGTGGATCAATTGCCTTTACCACATTTTAAACCAAACATTCATGGAATGGAAATTTAATTGTATGTATGATAGGGTCGCCGAAGTATAATCCGCCATGAGTTGTTAAATCGCAGTGAAACAATTACTGCATATAAATATGTTCAGCCACTGCAAAGAGTTCCAGAGAAACTTCACGAAAAACATCCTGCACTCATTAATCGAAAAAATGTCACTCTCTTACACGATAATGCGAAACCACATACAGCAAAAGTGAATCAAGAAAAAATTATTGAACTTGGCTGTGTCAGTGTGAGGGACGTGTGTGGCTGAGCCTTTGCCTTTTTTTGGGGAGGAGAAGTTGATGCCTTCAGTCCTTACCCAGGAATCTTTCTCCAGACTTCTAAATGTAATTAAACAAACGGCACTGGCGAGGGTATTCTAACAAAGTGGCTGCCACAATAGACCCAAAAGTGTCGCGGTGACATAGGCTTGCTAACCAACCCCCATATTCCGCTTAGGTTACCGAAAGAAGTTAACCTCGGTTTAACTATATTTATCTGGAATCTACTCAGACTTGGTACAGCCACAAATTGAGACAAATTTTACGGGAACTCCATGTTCTCGCCATTAGACAATAGCGCATGTCCATTTATAATTTTGGCCACGCCTTAGTTGGAGCGGAGAACATTCTTAATAAAAATCAATAAGCCTTTGGAGGAGGGACATCTCGGCTCCCATAACACTCAGACATGCAAGATTGAGCCCATCCCCAATCGCATGCGCCATTTTGGGTGGTGCTTAACCCCAGCTATACCCATCCAGCCTTCTATTATCTTAGAATCGATTTTAGCCTTTTATATGGGTGTAACCATGATTCTACGTCAATAGCAGGCCTGAATATACAACTGTCAAACTGGGTAATGATAAAGTTCATATATTCATAAAGGAATAGAAATTCCATAATATTTTCAAATTCGCATAAACTGAAGAGTATTTCATTTAAAACTTCTTCTTTTTTCCAAATCATATTTATAACAACAATAAACTTTCTGTAATGTAAAAAATGTTTTTTTCTTGTTTGGTGTCCCAGCAAATCCTCGTTTTACTAGCAAAATATTTATTACTTCATTGAAAAATGTTGACACATGTCAACCCTTTAATTTTGTATTTAGCATTACATATAAATCTACAATCAAAAATGAGATACAGGCGACATAAATATTATTAAAAGCCGTATCTCACTTGTTTCACGATAAAATGTCTTAAACATTTATTTGCGGTAAGGAAGGGATTAGCTAAATGGTTAGCGTAATGGACTCCCACGGGGAGGACCTAGGTTCGAGTCCAGCTGTGCTACCCTTAGATTTTTTTCTTCCTAGCACCTCTACAGCTCATTGTCCAATGATGTAAAGAGCGAACCCTGTTCGGAGGCCGGCAGTGCACTGAGAAGGATCCGTGACGCTAATGACCCTATGGTTTGTCCACACTGGTGCAACTTTTCTTTCAAGAGAGGCATGCGTCATAGTGCATGTGTGATAACGAGAGGCATGCGTTATTGCATACCTCATGGAAGTTAAATGGGCCTTAATTTTCATGACGCAACCACAGCGCAAGTGAATCCAACTACTTGGATTTTCGTTCAACATTCTCTGCATCTTGTTGATCTCGCTACGTGTTGTGTGATATTTTTATAAGTTATATATTATGTAATTAATTTTAAATATTATTTAATTATTATTTTAATAATAATTTTATTAGTAATGATATTATTCAACTATTATTATGTATTAATAATATCTCCTACAACAGATTTCTGATTATGTCTGTAATCAAGAAACACTTGGTTTTATAGAAGATTATCGTCTTCAAACAGTTTTGTGGAATGTAAATTCAAAATTATATGCCGACAAAAGTGCGAGAAGTGATGCTTGTTCCGAGATACTTGTTGTAGAGGTCTCATACCATTATCACTGGAAGCAACTTCTCTACATATGCCTTAAATAACTTCACCAGCGCTTTCATCCTCGTGATCAAAACTTCCAGGAGATGAATACTGTCTTGCTGCACCCGGAGAAAATTATGAAGCAGAAGACAAGTTAACACTATATCAACCACACTCCCAATCACTGTAATTTCTATGGGCTTACGAAAAATTCAGAACGCTGGCGCCATCAATTCAAAAGCGTTTTCAACGATTCTTCTTGCTCTCGATAGCCTGTAATTAAATACTCTTTTCGGCGAGCCCTTATTAAGGTCAGTTGCAAATGGTTTCATAAGATGAGGACCCGGTGCTTTTTTCTTTTTCGTACACTTTTCAAAAACAGATAACCTGCACAAACAGCTAATGCCGCCTTCTGAATCCATCCATAAAATGCACACTGAATGGATGAAGATTGGACAACAAATTGAATGCCTCAAGAGGCATGCTTGAAAAGCATGCGCAACGCATGTTGAAATGGAAAGAGGAAGCGCAAGTTGAAAGGGAAGAGGAAGAGGAAAGCGCACAAATGTGGACATACCCATAGATGTTGACGCGCCTTAAATTAAAAATAAAATAAAAAAATTATTTGCGGTCCATATAAATCCTAGAAGTATGTTTCTTGCAATTACTCTGGCAATCAATAAATACGTGTTCATTAACTATCCTGTACTTAACAACTAACCAATTGTTATATAATCACAGAAACATATTATAACAAGTTTTATAGCTCTATAGTGCACTATACATTTCTTTTTTTCACAATAATTCGCATGTAATGATTTTAAAAAAAACTGCAACATTAATATGTAAGATTTTAAAACATGGTCATAATCGAGCACAACTTTCTAGCATAAAAAAAATTAATCCAGGTTACATTAAACAAAATAATAAAAATTAATAAAATAATAATCTTTCTTTTGTAATCACTAACCAATAAAAATTTCCAATGAATGCTTTCCAGACAGGAACTTCCGTAACCACACCAATGGCAAAAGTACCAATTACTGTCATAATTTTAATCATTTCATATTACTCTCACCGATAAAAACATTCTTAAACCATATCAAGCGTATTAAATTGAAATACTTGGAGAATTTCCTTAATGCATCTACATATTGCATGAAATGTTGTAAAAATACATTTTTCTTTATTTATTGTATAATATATATATAAATTATTAGTTACGATATAATTATAAATATTATTATGATTTCTGAAAAGTTCCTTATAGAAAGACATCAAATCATATCAAATCCACTCCATACCATTCATATTATATACCTCCAATTTGTACGACGTTTTATTATTAATCTATATTTAAAAATCTGGTGTGAAACACTCACACAACTTTCTCTTACTCCAGTTCTCAAAATTTAATTGACAAAGGTTACAGTTTGTGCACCAAATTTAATGGAATTTGTCGAAAACTGAAAGAAACTATTCAGTAAAAACGCACTTCCGGTTTACTGATTTCCTTCAAACTCGGAATTTTGGCCATCTATTTATTTCTAATTAATTTCATTTGGATGATAGAGTTGTATAATCAAGTATGATGCCACTTTAGAGGAAACTGTAACCCTACCCCCTCTCCTAAAGTGCCCTTAAATGAATTTTTCCAGAGAAATGTTTTATATAAAAGTTGTAGATCTTTGAATGTTTAGTTTATATGTGAAGTTTCAAGAAAATCGTCGGGGCTATTTTTGAGAAAATCGCAAAAAAGTGAAAAAATCATTTAGTAAAGTGTTAAAACAAAAGCACTTCCGGTTATCCGATTTTCCTCAAACTCGGGAATTTCAACAACATATTTAATTCTAATTAACATTATTTAAATGACGAATTGTGCAATGAACTGAAATAGCACTTTAGAGGAAAACCTAACCCCACCCTCCCCCAAAAGTGCCCTTAAATGAATTTTTCCAGAGAAATGTTTCAAATAAAAAGTTGTAGCTCCTGTATATGTAGTTGGATGTACCAAGATTAAAGAAAACGTTGGAGCCATTTTTGAGAAAAAAAAAAAAAAAAAAAAAAACAGCTAGTAAAGTGGTACTTCGGTTGAGGAATTTTTGACAGATAACGCACAGTCAGATCGCATGGTGATACCTAAACGGAATATCAAGTTTTAGCTTTCTACGGTTTTTCGTTTTTGAGCTATGCTGTTCACATACCCACAGACACACACACACACACACACACACACAGACACACATACACACAGACCATTTGCTAAAAATCACTTTTTTGGGCTCAGGGGACCTCAAAACGGATATTTCCGGTGAAAACTCAATATCGAAAATTTGACACGATTACAATACTTCCTCTTACTAGGAGTAAGAGAAAGTAATAAGAGAAAGTAAAAATAGGCTGGCGTGCAACCTTCACACGACTTTCTCTTACTCCTTATAATACATAATAATATATAAAATGATAAATTTTCGTTAAACTCAAATTTTACATATTTGTCTTAACATAAATGTAGAGATGGTGGGGGATAAAAGTATCAACGTACTAATCTTGGCAGGTAGAGAAGTGATGATTATATTGTGTTCCAAAGAGCGCTCTAAAAACACTGAACCAACTGTCTACTGGAGTCATAAATAACTTCCCGTGTTTTTATCAGATATTTGTTTTGCTTTAATAAAATAACAAAATTATACTAGTCCGTTATATATTCACAACTATTAAATATAACTTTATCCCATCTCTTAGTGGCAGCTGATCAAATTCCTTCCTCATAAAACTTGGTGGATTTGGACATGAAAAAAATGTTCGATAATCTGTTTGACGATGCTGAAGGTATTTCAATTCAAAAAGTTCTGTAAGGAACAAAAAAAGGTGGTAATAAGATCCGAGGAGTAAGATGGAAGTTGTCAAACAGACCAGTCAAGTTCAAGCATTTTTTCTTGATTCACTTTTGCTGTATATGGTTTTGCATTATCGTGTAACAGAATAACATTTTTCCAATTAGTGTAGGACATTTTTCGTGAAGTTTCACTCTTTGCAGTGGCTGAATCTGCAGTAATTGTTTCATTACGATTTAACAACTCATGGTGGATTATACCTCAGTGATCCCATCATACACACAATTAAATCTTCATCCCATGAATATTTGCGTTAGGATGTGGTAAAGGCAATTGATCCACGATCAAGACATTGTTTTTTTTTTATAGGTAACCACTTTTTCATCTCTTGTTTATTATCCTGTTTAAATAAAAAAGCTCAATATTTTGCCGTGTAACTCACAAGTAATCAAATAAAAATTTTAAAAATAGGGCTTAGATATTGCATAAAATTTAACTTAACTTGATTAGCCGTTTGATGTTATGTTGGAAATGAAATGTGTATACATAGAGAGCGGATCTGGTGTTAGAAATATAAAGGTGGATTCAATTAAAGGCTGCAGTGACTTTAGAACGAACCTGCCGAACCGGGTTTCACTTGCAAGAAGTTTCTATTAGTTAGATTCAGTGAATTGATTTATTCGTTCACTTCAAAACGAAATTTATTTATGTCAACATCGGTATCGAGTCCAGACCGTTCCAGGGATTCAGCCAAAGAGAATATCCTAGATTGGTTCTGAATTCGGAAATTCGTACCAACTTCACTGCTGCCTATAATATGGAATCAGCTAGTATATGTCTAACTGACCTCCATAGAAAAATAGGATTAAGGATCCCCCACACCAACGCGAAACATTCGCTGCCGCGGCGGATGCGAACTTTCCGCGGCGGAAAATTTCCTGGCATCGCGGGAGCGAAACAAGTTTGCCCACACCGACGCGGTAGCGAATATTAGATCTTTCCATACTAGATTTCCTTAGTGAGTGTTTAGACATTCTACCAAAATTTATTTTTTAATAATATTTATCGTTAACGTATTACAATGTCTTCGTCTGATTCTGATGAAGAAGAAGCTCTGTTATTATTGGCACTTGCTGAAAATGTAAAAAACAGGTAAGTGGAAATATAGACATTTTTATAATAATAATAATAATAATAATGATAATAATAATAATAATAATAATAACACCACTTTTTTATTTCAGAAGTAAAAAGAAAAGGAAATGGATTCATGAAATTAATGAACTTCGTAAATGGAAAACACCATTTTTTTAACAATTCCAAGCGGCGAAACAATAGCGGCAGCGGAAAAAACTCTGCATGCAGCGTTGGAGCGGAACGACGCTGTACTGCCGCCATAGTTGCGGAATCCGCCTCACCCAGTGTGAATACATGCATAGACCGCCACGACTATTGTTCCGCTGCGGTTCCGTGTCCGCCGCGGCAGCGAATGTTTCGCGTCGGTGTGGGGGATCCTTTATGTTTGATGATTCTTTTTTGTTAAATTATAATAATTTATGCTTGTATGCTATCGAAGTAAATTTTGGATAATATTATTGTATATTGATTATGCAATAAATTATAGAATTATCGACAGCTTACTAAAACTCTGCTAGTGATTTTATTCCCACCGCCCCTCTATGGGTATTAAACAAGGTTTATTATGTTTATGGTGTGTGATTATAAAGTTAGAATCTGCCACTAATTCTTTAAGCATGGTTACAACTCAGTTTAATATAATTTTAATAACTTTTACTTGAATTTTTAATTATAAAATTTTTCATATAATAAACTAGGGGTAAATTATTAAATTATGATTGCTTCTAGTTTTCCCCAATTTTATTCATTCAATCGCTGAAAAAAATAAGATAAAAATTGGTAAAATCTAGGTTTGTGATCGTCACTAATCTATCCCTCAAATATTTGTTTGAATAAATAAATTCAAACGTCCTCACAAAAAAAACAAAACAGATTTTTAACATTTTCATTTAATTTTGTTGGTAAGGCTTAATTTAAAAATAGCCATTTGAATCAACTCATTTCACACCGTTCACTCGTTCCAGTGAACCGAATTCCGTACGAACAGTCCTATCACTATATGGAATATTGCTTGAATTTTGACTTGTTAAATACAAAATTGACGTTAAGTATCACATTCAACAAAAAAGTATTTCTTAGTTTACATTTACATCTCCTAATACCTAATAAACCTCCTTCCAAGATATTTATATCTTTTCAATTATGACCACTTATATTAATAGGTATTTCTTGCATTTCTTGGATTCAATAAGAGATATAATTTTACGTTAGAACTCAATTATCATTAACTTTCATGAAAGTTAGAGATTGCTGACAGCCTAACTTTAGTTGAAATATCCTCAATTTATTTAGAAATCAATATTTGAAACACACGTATTTAAAAAAAATAATTTCTAATCTAAACGGACACTTTTTTAAAAGTCTTGGATAAGTACCAAATTGAAATTTTGTATTTCGAATTCAAATTTCTCTATACACAAAAAATGTACAGTATTACATGGTACTGTTGCTTTCTAAGTTGGGCTTTTATTAAGAAGAATTTCGTATAAATGTAACAACTTGCAGGATGCATAGATTTAATTGAAAATTAGTAAAAATGAACTTATCTCTAAAAATGAAATCTATAATCTTACCCAAATCACACAAAAAAATAACAACAAGCATATATGTAGATCTACAGACTATAGTTCACAGACTAAGCAAACAGATGTGAGAAATAATCCATTAACCTTCAAGTAACTGATTATTTAAATTTCTTATTAAAAAAAAAAGACCTAAAATATCATTTAGTTTCTCAAAACGACAGCCTCAAAAACCAAAAATAGATTTTAATGATTATTACTACTCTTTTCGTTGAAAAGAATCATGCTGTCCTTACTAGAAGAGACCTGTCCAACATTCCAATAAATAATATAGTAAATCCATTTATAAAATACAATAGTAATAACATTTCCAAAAAATATATGGATTACATGGATTCTTCTTCTTCTTTCCTGGCACTACAGTTTTTGTAGGGCCTTGGCCTCCTTTACAATTTTCTGCCATTCCGATTGATGATTTATTTTGTGGACTGTAAAGAAAAAAAGCAAATAGGAATCGAAATTGATACCAATTAGATAACTTAATTAATTCCTTTTAATTTTATAATTGGGTTAGTAGGTTAGTAGTAGTACAATGAAATATTTACAATGTGAATAAATAATGACGCGTAAGAGGCTGGGCCGTTGTTTGGATCCACCAGATGTCGAGTGAAGTGGTAAACACGATGTTGTAGTCCGTCGAGTAGAAGGAAAACGCTTCTTTTCTACTGAAGAAAACTTGGAAAATGATGGCCTTGTCACTTGGAGGTAAGGCTAGAGAATTCAAAGAAAATCTTCGTCAAGGTCGTTTTCTGTAGACCTGTATAGAAATTTGTGGCCACAAAAATTGACGCTTGTCTGGTCAGACTTACAGACGTACTACTGTAGCAAGGGCACAGTAGCCCTGTGTGTAGGTGTATTGGTGAGGAGGTCAAGGCTGATTGGCTGCCGACTCGTCACCTGATGATTTGTGTGTTATGCCGGCAGTAGCATCCCTTGGTACACAGGCGTTGACGCTCGCTAATGAGAGTGGACGCATTTAAAATAAATAATTCCAAAGAAATATACTTAATAAATATAATGAATAAATAACTCAAATAAAATAAAATAGTTTTCCAACATATTCATAAACATACCGCCCACCTAAAACCGAATGGTTTTACTAAAAATGAAATCAAGCTAGTGTTTGTCCTCATCTGGACATGTAATGGGAGAGAGAGGCACTAATTTGCTGAGAGCGCGTCGGAAAACTCCTTTGGCGGTTTTAATGCTTACTACGCGTACAATGCCGTCTTCTCCTGGATGGCAAGTGATAACTCGCGCGGTTGGCCAGTGAAGTGGTGAGGTTTGAGAGTCGATCAGTAAGACTAAGTCCCCTTTCTTAATGGGCTGATTGTGAGCGTACCATTTAGGTCGACGTTGTAACGTGTGAAGGTACTCTGTACTCCAGGCCTTCCAAAAGTGCTGCACGGAGTTCTTAACAAGTTGCCATCGTGCCAGGCGATTCGAAGCAACGTGTGCTAAGTCCACTTCAGGAAGTGAAATTAACGGAGCACCGATTAAAAAGTGCCCTGGTGTGAGATAATCACCGTACTCTGGATCATCATTTAGGGGGCATAAAGGGCGAGAGTTTAGAATAGCTTCGACTCTGCTAGTCACCGTAGTTAGCTCCTCAAAGGTTAATGCTGTATCCTTTATGACTCTTCGCAGATGGTATTTGGCAGATTTGACTGCAGCTTCCCAAAGCCCACCAAAGTGAGGCGCGTAAGGAGGAGTAAACACCCAGTGAATTCCTTTGGCTCCGCTGTGACGTAGTATTGCATCTTGCGTGCCTTTATCTTAATCCACGCCAAGAATGCCTGAATGGTGCGGGCCGCTCCGACAAAGTTTTTTCCGCAGTCGGAGTAAACTCGATCAGGTAGTCCACGACGGGCAATAAATCTGTCGAATGCAGCAAGAAAGGCGTCAGTCGACAAGGAGGACACAATTTCCAGGTGGACCGCCTTTGTTGCGAAGCAAACGAACACCGACAGATAGGCTTTCGAGATGGGTGAAGTGCGACGGCTGCCTTGCTTGACTGAGAATGGACCAGCATAGTCTACTCTTGTTGTTATGAAGGGTCTCCCTGAACTAACCCTTGGGGTCGGCAAGTTTCCCATGAAGGGATGTACAGGGTGTGCCTTCATCCGAAAGCATGTCAGACATTTTGCTAGACGGCCACGAACAGTTTGTCGCAGGCGAAATATCCAAAATCTTTGCCTCAGGAAAGCTTGTAAGGCTTTTGTATCCAAGTGATAGTGTACTAGGTGATAGTGATCTATGAGTAAGCGTGTTAAATGAGCATTTCCCGGCAGGATGACTGGATGCTTGCCATGGTAGGGTAGATCTGCATTCTCTAACCGTCCGCCCACCCTGATTACTCCGAGGTCATCAACAAAAGCCGCCAAAGTCAAAAGTCGCTTGGAAAGCGCTCTATGTTCTTTCCAGCAAAACTCCTTCGCAAAATGAGACTGCTGCACCGCCTTAACGCACGCAGTAAGAGCGTTGTCTATCTCGTTTGGTGAAAGGGGTCCGAGAGATCTCTTCACTTGTGGTGCTCTCGCATTAGCAAGGAACCTGAGCACGTAGGCCAGAGCGCGGATCATAGTTCCATAATTAGAATGTCCTGACATCCATTGCATTAACTCTCCTTCGCTGCAGCTGAGAACGAAAGACATATGGGAGCGAAGTTCTGGAACCTCATCGGGGAGCTCTGGAGGGCGAGAAAGCAAAAGCGGATTCTGATGTAACCACTCTGGTGCCGCCCACCAAGAAGAATGATTTATCAACTCTTCGGGGAATGAACCACGTGAAGCGAGATCGGCAGGATTCTCCGAGGATGGTATGTGATACCATTTGCATACTTCCGAATGGTCAAGTATAAAAGCCACCCGGTTGGCAACGAATATCTGTAATTGATGCGGTGACTTTCCCAGCCATGCCAATACGATAGTGGAATCGGTAAAGTAGATGACCTCTGAGACTGAAATAGCGTCCAACACGCTTAATTGAGATCTTGAGTTTCACAAGAAGGTGAGCTGCTGCAAGCTCAAGACGAGGAATTGAGACGGTTTTGGTAGGAGCTAATTTCGTTTTAGCTTTCAGCAAGCATACTTTCACTTGCCCTGAGCACGATACAGTGCGCAAATAAAGTACCGCTGCGAAACCCTTCTGTGAAGCGTCACAGAATCCGAAAACTCGTGCTTCCTTAAAATCCGAAAAAAGGATGAATCTCGGAATCCTAATATTTTCTAGAGTGGGAAGTTGCTGGCTGAATGTCATCCATTCCTGAGCAACATTAGGATGCACTGGCTCATCCCAATCAGAGCGGGACAGCCCGACATTCTGAAGGATACATTTAGCCCTGAAGATAACAGGGGCCAGCATGCCTAGTGGATCATACAAACGCGCTATTGTCGAGAGGATGCTTCTCTTTGTGATTTTTGTGGTTACCGGATTGACCTTAAAGAAAAGATCATCGTTAACTGGGTCCCAGGACATTCCTAATATCTTTGTGATGCAACTCTCTTTTGGTTCCAATGACAGTTCTTCTATAACTGCGTCCGACCCGACCCATTTGTGAGTCTCGAACTGCCCCTTCCCGAGCAATTTAATCAATTGATCCTTTAGCTGAAGGGCTTCCTTTAAGTTACGGGCCCCAGACACGATATCGTCAACGTAGATATCTTCTAACAAGACGCGGGCTGCTAAAGGATATGGCTGGCCTTCATCACTAACCAACTGGTGGATAGTTCTGAGAGCTACGAAGGGAGCCGAAGCAGTTCCGTATGTCACCGTCCTAAGTTCATAGGTATTCAATGAGTCTGCGGGTGATGAACGCCACAGTATATGCTGGAATTTCCTTTCGCTTGGGTGTATCAGGATTTGACGGTACATCTTAATTAAGTCAGCTGTGATTGCGACCACGTGTCGCCGGAAGTTCAAAATGATGTCGGTAATATCTAATTGCAATTTCCTTCCCACATGCAATTTGTCGTTCAGAGACCCTGAAGAAGTATGCATGGATGCGTCAAAAACTACCCGGAGTTTGGACTCAGAGGGTTTAAAAACAGAATGATGTGGGATCATGAAGGCCGTAGGTTCGCATGTTGGAGCCATGTGCCCTAACTTATGGTATTCTTCCATGAAGTTTATATACTTGTCCTTAATGACAGGTTTTTTCTGGAGTTGAGATTCTAGGTTGTGAAGCCGAGATAACGCTAATTGAACGGATTCGGTTAAGTCACCTGGTGGTCCTTTGAAGGGGAGTGAGACGACATACGCCCCGTAGCGTCTCTGTAATGCGTTTTCAAGAAGTGTTGCTCACACGGATCATTCTGAGTGTCGGTAGAATTAAAGGACACTTCTTCCATCTCCCAAAACCGATTAATAAGCTCCGCCGAAATCGGACTTTCGGTGAGGCACAGACAGTGAGAAGAACCACTAGCAAAGTTGGAGGCAGCAACGCTACCCATTAGAATAAGGCCAAAGATGGTCTGTAACGATCCGTAGTCACCACCTAGTGGTTGAGGGCTGCTCCGAATGATTTTCATAAATAAGTCATTTCCGAGAAGAAGATCGACCGGTCTCGGTTTCCAGAAAAGGGGGTCTGCTAGTAGCAGCGGTTCGAATTGGTCAGCCAGTTGTGAATTAAGAGGGACAGTCGGCAGCTCCCCGGTAATGGCTTGTACGACGAAAGGATTCGCTTCTACCTTTTGTTCTGGATATACCCTAGACTGCAGCTGACAGCGTAACCTTCCTTTGACTCCAGGCATGAGAGTCTGTCCAGCTGAAATTAGATTATGATTGGTTGCCTGCCATACTAAGCCCAAGCGCTTTGCGCATGAGGTGGTAATGAGAGATAGTTGGGATCCGCAATCGATCAAAAGTCTCACAGGTTGCGGTATTCCCTCAGAATTGAGAACAAACACTTCTGCCGTGCCCAGAAGCACTTGTGCTGGACCTGTGACATTGGCAATAAGTGTGTTTCCGTCTTGCTTAGGACCGCTAGGGGCCGCACCTGAAGACGGTTTAACCTCCTGTGAATTGCTGTGTTGTGGAAGATCTTTCCCTGGAGTACCGAGCAAGGAGTCATGCAGCAAAGTGTGGTGTTTTACTCTGCCAACACGGCATCGACCCGTTGACGAACAATCGGAGACGTAATGTCCCGGCTTAAGGCAGTTAAAACAGACCTTCTTATTTCTGAGAAAGAGTTTACGTTGGTTAGGGGACTTGTCCCGAAAGAAAGGACATTCAAAAAGGTGATGTTGTAGGCGACAGGAGCACAAGGAACCTTTACTGGACGATATCGGTGGCAGGGAAGAATTAGTGGTAGTAGTCAGCACCTGTGATCTAATGGCTGTCCTTAAAGGGCGAGGCCCCTTTGCTGACTCCTCATTCGATGGCTTTGTTAGTTGCAGCACTTGGCACTTGCCTTGCACAAAATCCACCAACTCTTTGAAAGATGGCCAGGTATTATCAACGTGTTTGGTTTCGAACTGCTGCTGTGTCTCAGAATCAAGCTTTCGTAATGCCAACGTTAACAATAAAAAATCAGCTTCATTCTCAATTTGAATATTTTTGAAAGCCGTAACATTCTCTGCTATAACCCTGAGAAAGGACTGAAGGGATAATATATCACAAGGGCCTTTAGATAAAGGAAAGTTCAAGACTTGGTCGATGTATGAGGTGGCCAAAAGTCGCTTGTTGTCATAACGTTTAAGCAACGCTTCCCATGCAGGTTTATTTTGTTCGTCAACCACAAAGGTGGCAATGACAGTCTTAGCTTCGCCCGCAAGCGCATCTGCAAGGTAAAAATATTTCTCAATAATCGGAAGTTCACTGTTATGGTGAACCATGGAAAGAAATAACTGTTTAAAGTTTGGCCATTCTGATAACAAACCTGAGAATTTGGGAGCAGAAATTTTTGGGAGCCTTGATCTTGCAACCGTTTGGTTTAGGGAAGTGTTTGTGTTATCCAAAGCGGAGAGTTTCTGATTAAATTCTATAGCCTTATAATAAAGTCCGAGGGTATCCTTTCTTTGAGCGAAATCGTCCTTTGTAGGGAAAGAAGTCTCCTCACCCACTTCAATGGCGATTGCCGAACAACTCTTAAATTCTAAATTATACTCTGAAAGTAAGGAATCCAGCCTAGTAAGCATCGCGATGAATTCATTTTTGAGCGCGGTATTACCATCAACCACAACTGATTTGCCTACTAGAAAAATCTGATTAATATCTTTTGAAAGTAACTTTAGTGTCGCTCTCCCAGCCTTAATTTCAAAGGATTTGGACATGTTTATGAGAATGTATGAAAAATATGAAAGAATAAAAGACAGTAACTAATATTAAATGCTTAAGTAGCAAACTACCGAAACAGGTAAATAATCGCAAACTAAAGAAAGGTGAATATACAATAGTGTGAAATTAATTAAAAGTTAACAAATAATTAATGTAAAAATAAAGATAACGTAAAGCTGCTATTTGTAAAATAATAGAATAGATTCAAAGCAAGAAAAACAATGAATGAAAATGCAGCGTAAAAGAAGAAAATAGAGCTGTAAAGAAATATACAAAAAATAATGTAAAACATGAAACGAAAAAAGATAAATAATATTATTACTTAAATAAACTAACTAATTCTACTGATAGTGAAAAGAAGTAAATGAATAAATGAAATAAGTAACAAAGTTCCAAATACCAATAGAGTAAATAAGTTATGATTGAATTTATAAAGTAATAAAACGTAATAAAGACGTAATAAAGTAATTAAGTAAAATTTAATGTATTATAAATAGAATGCAAAAATGTTATCAAATTGATATCAACATTTACGACTCTTAAAGCTTTCGTGAATACTAAGATATATTTTTTTTTTTTTAAACTAGTAACATCCACGGCACGGAGGACCAGAAAAATGATGATTTATTTTGTGGACTGTAAAGAAAAAAAGCAAATAGGAATCGAAATTGATACCAATTAGATAACTTAATTAATTCCTTTTAATTTTATAATTGGGTTAGTAGGTTAGTAGTAGTACAATGAAATATTTACAATGTGAATAAATAATGACGCGTAAGAGGCTGGGCCGTTGTTTGGATCCACCAGATGTCGAGTGAAGTGGTAAACACGATGTTGTAGTCCGTCGAGTAGAAGGAAAACGCTTCTTTTCTACTGAAGAAAACTTGGAAAATGATGGCCTTGTCACTTGGAGGTAAGGCTAGAGAATTCAAAGAAAATCTTCGTCAAGGTCGTTTTCTGTAGACCTGTATAGAAATTTGTGGCCACAAAAATTGACGCTTGTCTGGTCAGACTTACAGACGTACTACTGTAGCAAGGGCACAGTAGCCCTGTGTGTAGGTGTATTGGTGAGGAGGTCAAGGCTGATTGGCTGCCGACTCGTCACCTGATGATTTGTGTGTTATGCCGGCAGTAGCATCCCTTGGTACACAGGCGTTGACGCTCGCTAATGAGAGTGGACGCATTTAAAATAAATAATTCCAAAGAAATATACTTAATAAATATAATGAATAAATAATTCAAATAGAATAAAATAGTTTTCCAACATATTCATAAACACCGATCTATCCTGGGCATTCCTTCTCCATCGCCTCACTCCTAAAGACCGTAAATCATCTTCCACATCCTCCATCCATCTTATTCTCGGTCTTCCTCTCTTTCTCGCTCCTCCAGGATGCAGCTCTCTTCAAAAAGCGGGCACTATTCATCCTTTCCAAGTGTCTCAACCACTTCAGGCGTCCTACTTTTATTGTACCTACCAAATCTTGGTCTTTATACAGCTCCTTCAGCTCTTGGTTGGTCCTGATTCTCCACCTGTCACCTTCCCTTATAGGTCCGAAATGTCTCCTCAGTATCTTTCTCTCCCATACACTGAGGGTATTTTCATCAGCCTTTGTCAGAGTCCACGATTCACTCCCGTACGTGACAATTGGCCTTAATACGGTCTTATATAATATAACGACCTTCCTTTTTATTGACAGTGCTTTATAGCGTAAGACTTTCTGTAGAGCCCAGAAGCATCTATTTCCACTAGTAATACGAGCTTGCTTTTATTTCTTCAGACACTTCATTTTTGTTAGTAATAATACTACCTAGGTATTTAAATCTACTCACCTCCTCAAAAGAATGCTTACCTAGGGTTATAGTGCCAATGTTACTAGCCCCTCTTCTTGTTCCACGCATGTATTTTGTCTTAGCTTCATTGATTTCCAACCCTAGCTTCTTGGCAGCCCTTTCAAATTCTTCTAGGGCTCCTCCAAGAGCCGCCATTGTTCTCGCCGTAATAACCATGTCGTCGGCGTAAGCTAAATGTTTGCTCAACCTATTATAAATCGAGCCGCCAGGGTTTGTACGAATGTTTCGCACCGCTTTCTCTAGGGCCAAGTTGAATAATAAGGGGGATAGTGAGTCTCCTTGTCGTAGCCCTTGTGCTATATGGAAAGGATTGCCCGCAATGGGGGCTATTAGGGGCTTCTCGTTGCAGGGCTTCCTTCATTCTTTCCTGGTGTATCCTTTTCTTTTCCTCATTCCTCATAGCTTCTACATTGAGCTTTTCCTGTTCTTCGCCACTCCTCTGTCGCCTCAATGATAGCCTTTGTTGATATTTTATTCGCATAAGGTAGTGATCGCTGCTACACTCAGCTCTTCTAAAAGATCTCACATCCATTACCCCTGATGCGTGTCGCAATTCTATTTCATTCCTAGTTACTCCATCTGGTGAGACCCAGGTTTCTTAATGGATATCCTTGTGCGGGAAGTATGTGCTCATTTTTCTCTGCTGCGAAATCTATGGTTCTCTGTCCATTGCTGTTCGAGAGATCGTGTTTACTATACTTTCCTATGATTGGAAAGAAAGCTACTTCTCTCCCAACTTTTGCATTTAAATCCCCTAGGACAATTTTGATGTCATGTGTAGGGATGTCATCATAGGTTCTTTGTAGCTCCTCAACAAATACATCTTTTTCTTCCTCTGTCATTTCTTTGGTGGGCGCGTGTACACTGACTAAAGTAATATTAAAGAATTTCCCTCGTAATCGCACTGTGTACAATATTTCATTAACTGCTTCAACTTTCATTATTGCATGTTGAGGGTTTTCTTTATCATGAAGCCCTTCCCAGCACATTTGCCACATATGACCACTATTAATAAGAATATACTCTTGCAGCTCCACTACCTTCTCTTCTTTCCATCTTATTTCCTGTAAGGCTGCTATTTCTACATTGTATCGTTTTAGTTCTCTCTCTAAAATTCTACCCGCACCCGCCTCCAATATACTTCTGATATTCCATGTTTCAATATTTGTTTGCCTTTAACTCGCCAAGGCGGCACCCGTAGATCAGTCCGGTCTTTCTTTTGTTGTGGATTCGTAATCATGGTTAATTCGGTTATGTGGGTGATTGGCCCACAGTAACCTAGTTGATGGAGGGGTTGCCTCCTTAAGGCTATCAAACTAGCCTATAGTGCTTAGAGGCGGTAGCTCTAAGCTATGTACTGTTTGTGACCTTGTCTGTAGTGTAAGGTGTGTTTGTGTAAGTGAATAGTGTACTGTTCTGGTGTGTATGCATGATTTGTGAGCTGTAGTAACACGTGGGGGCGCTACTCCCCAAGCGTCTGCATGCAACAGACACCCCTTGCGGAGATTACATGGATTACATGTTCATAAAAAGTATGAATACAATCTATTAAACTATATTGGTCGCCATAATTATAAGATAACTCTAAAACTTTATTACTCAAAACGAAAACTTCACCCAAAACGTTTTTATTAATTGCACAAATATATATATAAAAAGTATTGTGGATTATAACTTAAGTTCCATGGATTATAAAAAATATAAGCAATAACGGCTTAATCACATTTTGCTTTCATTACTCCATGTAGTTATGGTTTTTTAAATTTATTTTTCTTCTTAGCATCTAAGTAAATGGTTATGTTTAATTAAATGGTTTAACTGTGTAATTGGTAACTTAGTAGAATGTACAAAGGCACTACAGCCTGAAATTTCTTTCATTCGATACTTTTATCTTGTAAATAAACTTTCATATCATTTCTAGAGATTGAATAATAAATATTTTATCTTTAACTGCTCATTATATGTCAGTCGTTTTACGCCCTAAGGCGGTTTCCGGCCTAGGAGTACTCTATTGCCAGTGGGAAGCTCCCTGCAGCACTGGTCCATCGCCCAAAGACTTGCAAGAGTAACTGATTGCCAGTTCCAAGCGATTTTTAATTATACAGAGGAAGCAACTGAATGCGTAGAAAGACTTTGAATAACTGATATTTGCTAGCAGGAAGTGCAAAAACAAGGAAAATAAGGCAGATTTTGCGAGAAAAGGCCTTCTAGGATTGGAACTGTAGTAAGTGGCAGGGTGTAGGAAACGCTCCATTTTAAAGACAGTCCGAAAACGAACTCTTACATTTACGACAAACAAATCCTCACTGGAACAGAATGGACCAATGCCCTTAAATTAAACGTGAATTATGCTCCTCTTCGTGGAGTACCAGGAATGAGGAGACAAGTGGAGTCCTTTACCGCAGATGCGGCCTAGAATCGGAAACCCCTTCCCATGTATTAGGAAAATGCTCCCTTATAACATGCTCCTTGTTACACGTCGCCATCATGGTGTAAAGCGAAGGGTTCTTGGGCAGCTCAGAGATAAAGGAATGTCTTGCTTCGAGGAAGTCTACTGCGTCGATACAGACGGGGCGCCAACGGAAGGTCCGCGGACATAGTGGCCTTTCCAGGAAATAATGGGACGGCCATGATAATTGATCCCAAAATTACATATCTATCACGACTGATTTTTTCAGCAACCTAACTAAGTTAAGGAGCATCATTTATTAATATTTGTAATTGTAAATATTTATTCCCGCAAGGGGTAACTGTTGCATGCAGTTACTTGGGGAGTAGCGTCCCTACGGGTTCCTGAGCTCGGTACACCATGCACACACACCAGAACAGTACACACACACGCACATACTGCACTACAGACAAGGTCACATACAACACACACTCTAAGGCTACCGTCCCTAGGGCCCGAAAGGGGAGTTTGTCTAGAAACTCTAAGGAGGCAGCCCTCCCACTAGACTCGGAAGCTGTGGGCTGATAACCCACTCTTCTTAAACACTAATTATTACGAGACCTAATAACCCAGATGCTGGAAGGACTTTACGGCAACAACCTGGCAACCGTCTAAAGGATTTTAATTTTGGATTTTGGAATGTATTGACACTTTACAGACCTGGAGCACATCAAGTGCTACTAAATGAAGTAGAAAAGTATAATGTTGACTTAGCAGCCACACAAGAAGTCAGGTGGACTGGCAGTGGGATACTGGAAAAAAAGAACTACACCATATATTACAGCTGCCACGATAAGCTTCATACATTTGGCACAGGATTTATTGTGAATAAAAGACTTAAAAGAAGGGTACTTGATTTTTAACCCATCACTCCAAAATTGTGTTGATTACGCCTAAAAGGAAGGTTCTCCAATTATAGTTTACTAAGCTGTCATGCACCAACAGAAAATTCTGAGGAAGATGAAAAGGATGAGTTCTATGAGCTTCTTGAAAAAGCGTTAGATGACTGTCCTAGTTACTCGTAAAAATTGCCCTTGGAGATTTTAATGCTAAGATAGGGAAAGAAGAATTCTATTACCCAATCATAGGGAGACATAGCCTGCATGAACAGACTAATGAGAATGGGCAAAGGCTCATTAATATGGCAGCTGCAAGAAACATGATGATCGGAAGCACTCTATTCCCTCACAAAAGAATCCACAAGGCTACATGGAGATCACCGGATGGCCATACTGAGAACCAAATAGATCATATGTTGATCAGTGCTAGACATAAGTCACAGGTTATGGATATCCGAGTTTACAGAGGCGCTAATGTAGACTCCGATCACTACTTGTCTATTGCCCGGTTTAGGGCTAGAATTTCTACTATTCAAGGTAATTATAATGGAAAAATTAGAAAATTCAATGTGCCAAGATTGAAGAATGAGGACATTCAGACAAGATTTCAGGAAAAAATTGAGTTAAATCTAACCAGCTCAGCTAATGGTGGGGATAGATGGGATCATTGTGCTAAAGCCATCCACGATGCAGCCCATGAGATAATAGGATTTAATGAACCTAGAAGAAGGAATGATTGGTTTGATGAAGAGTGCAGTCGGGTAACCAATGAGAAAAACGTGGCATATAAACAATCAATCGCAAGGAGAGGAACAAGAGCTTCCAGAGAAGAGTACCAGATCAGGCGAAGAATTGAAAAGAAAATTCACAGGAGGGAAAAGAGGCAATGGCAAAATAAGAAAATTTCGGAACTAGAGATGCAAAGGGAAAGTAGAAACAGCCGAGCTTTCTTTCAAAATATTAATCAAGAAAGAGCATCATTTAAGCCAAACAGCGTCTTTTGTAGATTGGATGATGGGTCTATGGCCACGGAAGAAAAGGAAATCCTGAATAGATGGGCACGTTACTTCGGAAATCTTTTAAACAATGAAGTGGGAAATGAAACCACCCAGCTACCTATCCTTAATGATGATGAACAAATAGAGCCTCCTGATGAAGAAGAAATTAGGGATGCTATTAATAAAATGAGAAACTGTAAGGCCCCTGGATGTGATAATCTCAACCCGGAACTGTTCAAGTATGGGGGCGAGAGTCTTATAAAAGAACTGAGGGAAGTGTTTCTCAGCGTTTGGATAACGGAAGATATACCCGATTCCTGGAGAAAAGCAATTATATGTCCCATCTTTAAAAAAGGAGACAAGTTGGAGTGCAGTAATTACAGAGGAATATCACTCCTTAATTGTGCATATAAGGTATTCTCCAATGTCTTATTCTCAAGGCTTCTTCCTTACGCCGAGAGAGAGGTAGGCAAATACCAATGTGGGTGCAGAAAAGACAAATCAACATTAGACCACATATTCTCACTGAGAATGATTTTAGAAAAAGGAAGAGAATATGATCTTCAAACCCACCATCTCTTCATAGATTTCAAGTCGGCCTATGACAGTGTCCAAAGAGAGGAATTGTACAATGCCCTGCTACATTTAAATATACCCCCGAAATTAGTACGCCTGATTATGATTACCATGAAAGACACTGTGTGTGCTGTGTGTATTAAGGGGTATCTCTCACCAGAATTTGGCAGCAATAAAGGTTTAAGGCAAGGAGATGCTTTATCTTGCCTACTTTTTAACCTAGTTTTGGAGTATGTAACGCGTGAGGCCGAGATACCGCTGGTCGGTAATATATTCCACAAGTCTGTCCAGGTTTTAGCCTACGCAGATGATGTGGATATAATTGGCAGGTCCTTCCATGATATGGAAGGAGCCTTTCTAAAGCTGGTTAGGTCGGCTAAAAAAGTAGGCTTAGAAATAAATGCTGCCAAAACAAAGTATTTAAGAGCCGGTGGATCTGCAGATCATCCTGCGCATGTAACAGTTGGCAGCTATACGTTTGAACAGGTTGACCAATTCATATACCTCGTGACCCTAATCTCCAGAGATAATGATGTATCTCTGGAAATAAAAAGAAGAAGCATGTTGGCGAATAGATGCTATTATGGCCTAAATAAGCACATGAGGAGCAAATTAATTACTAGTATACAAAATTGCTTCTCTATAAGACCCTAATCCGACCCGTACTGACATATGGTTCCGAAGCTTGGGTAATTTCAAAGAAAGATGAAGGAATGCTGCAGGTGTTCGAGAGGAAAATTCTCCGACGAATTTTTGGCCCTATTAAGGAAGGCGCAATTTGGAGAAGAAGAAAGAATCGGGAACTGAAGCACCTATTCCGGGAAGCAGACATCATAAAGATAATTAGGCTTGGCAGGCTCAGAAGGGCGGGCCATGTATTAAGGATGTCTGAGTCAGAAACACCCAGAAGGCTTGTGGAGCAGGATGTACATAGGGCTAGGAGAGTAGGCAGGCCTAAATTGAGATGGAGCGATGGGGTAAGCGAGGATGCCAGAAACCTGCTAGGAGTGAGAAATTGAAAGGTTGCTGCAAACGATAGAGAGGACTGGCGGAAGCGGATTGAGGAGGCCAAGGCTCAGTGATGGGCTGTAGCGCCGCTGGTAGTAGTAGTTAGTAACCATACATGATTATGGAAATCTGCAACTTTACAACACCCCAAAGCCATTTAAAAATACATTTCCTTGGGAAAATTGTTCAAATAAAAGTATTAGACATATGTAAGCCGTATAAGAAGTTTAAAGAAAATCGTTGCACCAATTTTCAAGCAAATCGGGAATAATTGATAAAAAAAAAATTCATTAAAGTTGTACTTCACATTTTGATCATCTTCTGCAGAAGTGATCATGGTAATTGAATGGAATATTTGAGCATTTTGCGATTTACTTTTTTTTCTCGTATTCCGTGATCTCGAAACCTTAATGTCCGGTGAAAATATAATGCTTAAAATTTAGCAATACTTCCTCTTACTTATAGTAAATTACTAAACCGCTTTTCAAACTTAAAGTTAATTAGAAGTTTGTTTAATTATAGATATTAATGAAGTTTTTGTTTGCCCTATATATTCGGTCGATTGTTCGATATATTCAAAATATTATAAAAAGAGATTTCTACAAGATTGTCATGTTGATTTGTGAGATTTAACTGTAATACAGAGCAAAGATATTGAAGTGTTTGTATAAAGCTGTCAAGCCTTTTTTTGGGGGGGAACTTCAGATTCTATCACCAAACGTTGTCCAAATCCAAACCTCCTCCTACCCAAGCCTATCTATCCATTTCTACTGTCATCAATATTAGTATTTCTTTTTTTTATTGTATCTTTTTATTTATTTATCTACCTTTTATTTATCTTTGTATTGGTAGAGTATTATTCTATGAAATTGCTTTGAAGTCTAGTTTATTTTCCGATTTTTGGATAGAATGGTTATTTGGTTTGCACAACAATTAATCAATAGTTGCACTGCATAGCCTGATTTCTTGATTAGGCTATTTTCGGCGTTTTTTGAACAAAATTGTTCACAATTCATATAAATAAGATCGCTTTTGGGTTAGACCAACATCAGACCAACTTTTTAAAAATGTCTTATTAACTTTTAAAGAATGCAGGAAAACTTGAGGTGCCTCACGAAAGATCCTCGGATTAAGATGAAAAGGAATAAGCTGGTCTGACAGTGTATTATGGTTCTAATACTTTAGTTTACGCTCTCTGCCGGTAATTTTTTTGTTTAATTAGACTCGAAAACTGAAAAGCGACTCTTTAGTAAAATTTGTGGGCCTCTTATTTTTAACAAAACCTGCAAAATTAGGGTTCACTTCCATTCCAAATTGGAAACAAATTCTTTTATTATACTTATCGGTGTATTTCGCACTAAATCTAGACGAGTATGTAATAACATATTTTTTGCTAGATTCTGTATTGGAGAATCCAACTTCCAGTCCTGGTCATCAATGACCAAATAATCACATGCATTTTGATCTAAGAGAGTTTATGAAGTGCTCTTCCGGTAAAGGCAATATACCGTCATATCCAAACGAGTTTTATAGCTTCCCACACTCGTTTAAATTCTCAAGTCACCCTAAACTAAGGGATCGCAATGTTGGATACCTAGGAATTCATCCATCGTTGCATAATTTCTTTTTATTTCTTCTAACTAGTTTCGGATTCACATCCATCGTCAGAGTATGATTCATTAAATTCATATAGAGAACTGAATTTAACTTCAAGTTAGTTTAATGTGTGACAGAAACTTAAATTGTAGTCAACTCTCTATATGAATTTGAGAAAAACCACATTCTGACGATAGATGAAAATTCGAAACCGGTCAGAACATATAAAAAGAAGCATACATATAAAATCAAACAATCTTAAACTAATTATGAATTGGTAGATATCTATTTGGATCTAGCATACTTACTAGCAAGAAACTCTAGTTAATTATCACAGATATTTATTCAGTATTTTTCACTTTAACATTTTACAAATGCCAACACATAACAAATGCTTACCCAACAAACCGGACGCCTTAAAAGATCTTTTTAGTCTGCATTAGGATATGAGTGTTAGAGAATTAAAATTACGCTCACGATTCACTGGTATATTAAATGGTAATTAAAGCAATGATACTACAGTTAAAGTAGAAAAAGATTAGCGTAATGCTGATAGTGTGGACCGATATGACAGACTAAAAAAAGTTGAAGATACTATCTATATCTCTAAGTAGAAAATTCCGTATCTTTTAATATAATCGAGCCTATCCTTCAATACTTCTTCTTTGGATTTGCTAGTGTTGAATAGGCGGGTCTTGACTTCCCTAGGGTGTATAAGATTGAATTAGTTCTAGTAGGAGGTACTGCTACGGTTTCTGTGATATCTTAGATGACGTATAAGTGGACGTCTGTATGTCTGTCAGTCCTGTTATAGTCTATATGTCTTTGAGTTCACCATAACTAGTAGGGGATTTGGTTTTTGACTCTCTTCATAGGTCTAGAAAATCATGTAGTAGATAAATGAACATTTTTTTTGTGCATTAAATAAGGACAAATTGTCATATCTTTCAAATATTTATTTTTCGATTTTTTCTGCAATATTTCAGTAGTCAAAAGAAAAAAAATAAGAGGAAAAGATCATAGATATTTTCCGTGATAGCCTGTTTCTTTTTGTGGTCATCGACCGGTTTTGGGCGTTCGCCCATCATCAGGATGCTTTTTGACAAACAGTGTGATAACATAGATTTGCACAGAGCAAATCTAAACAACACTCTTAAGTGTATCAACTAAATTTGCTCTTTGCAAATCTATGTTATCACACTGATATGACAAAAAGCATTCTGATGATGGGCGAATGCCCGAAACCGGTTGATGACCACAATAAGAAGCACGCTATCATGGAAAATATCTCTGATGCTTTCCACCCACAACCACAAAAACAATTTGAAAAGAATTTACAAAATATATCTTTTTTAGTTAACAGCTAAAAGTTGTTTGAAAATCCTTAATTTTAAGAATGTTAACAATTGTAGAAAGCAACAGCTGGCAAAAGAGCATGGAAAGAAAATGCTCATGCGAAACTGAAAATCTGCCAATGAACAGATGCCCACTGGTAAACATTTTTTGATTTTTAAATTAACTATTAGGTTTGACGGTTTCAGAAATAATTGTGGAAGCCAAAAAGAAAAAAAGTATAAGCATGAGAAAGAAAAAATTAAAAAAAACACAAATTACATAGATCTTTAATTTGTTTAAACAAACGAAAAAGTTACAAAAGATAAAAAAGAAACCGTCATTAAAAATAATGAGCCATTTTATCGTTCTTCAACAAAAACAAACATCAGTAAAATTAAATAATTAACTGAAATTTTTCTAAAGGATAGAATAAATAGCTCTTTAGTGCTAAGTAAACAATGTTTATTTAAAAAAAAAAAATCATTGTTTAATTTAATTAAACAAATATAGGTTTATAATTTAATCAAATAAGGTAAATAAGATTGTTAACAATATGTAAATAATACATTTAGAGTTAATAGCTTCATTAGTTGTAGACTTAGAGATTATAGATGACACTAAGGATGAATGACGGGAGTAAGTTTATCTACTTGTTACCCACATAGCATGCCGTCTATCGAATTAGTTCAGTCATTATATATATCGTATAATATAATGTAATATTATTAGCATGTAGGTTTATAGGTATATATACTATTATAATATATTTCATACTCAATAGTTAAGCATTTCTTCTCAATAATTGTAAAAAAATATATATATATAAATAAAAAAAATAATATAATAAAAAAATATATAATATAAAAAAAAACATTCCAATAATAACAACTTTGGGTTAAAAAGTTTAATTTAGAGGGGTCTCTAAAATTTGCGATTTTGGTAGTGAGTAGGGAATTTGCAACCAATAACTTTAGTAAGTAACATTGGCCTTTTAGGGAGTTAAAGTAGGGATAGAAAAGAAAATTTTGGATTATCAGGAAAAATAAAAAACAATAACAAAAACAAAACAACACAACACAACAGAGCAGGATTGGTGATGGAACAGCACAATGGAGGCCTACCTCATGATAGAGGGTCACCGGCTGACAGAAAAGATAAGTATTCAGATGATAATAATAAGGATATTAATGATATTAATATTAGTAATAACAAAGTTATTATAATGATAAGGCTGGGAAAGACCACAAGAGATCGCTGACTCCGAGAATACGAGTCCGGCTATGCGCGCGGAGAAGGTGGTAAAAAGCAAGGATAGTAAAGCGAATATTCACGATACTATTAATGATAATAACAGTAATAATAATAAAATTAATAATGAAGTATCTATGGGGGCGAAATTCACTGGTTTGTAAAAGCCTTAATAATTGCTGTGCAAACCAAATAACCACTCTATCCAAAGGACAAAGGTCCCTACATTCTACATGTCGAAGGTCGGGAGGGGAATGTGGGCAATATCCATCGAGTCACATTCGGTAAATGGATATATACAGGTATTCAACTGATATAGTTGTAATGACACATGAAAGTCATAGTAATGTCAAAGTGGTTCCAGCCAGCTGCTATCTTCACAAAGGATGGCAGGAATAAAAGATAATTTATAACTAGTGGCCTAGCCGGCCGCTGTCTTCAAGACAAGGCCGCGGCCAAACAAACAAAGCCCCCTTTTCAATACAAGGGTCAATACTTCACATCAAAGCAAGCATCGATAAAGCTGGCCACTGACCTAAATCACTGGTTACCGAACTAACCAAGGTCGCACACTAGGACAGATGTCTTGGTGTGAGTGTTGCTAACACTAATATAAACTTCGCCCCATTGGAAGAGGGGATTATTATAAACGAGTACGTCAGTAGATCATCATTATATACCAGTACGTCATTAGATTATACGAGTACATCATTATACGAGCAGCAGTTCCGCGTCCCTATACAGGTTTTACTTATACTTATTTCATAGTCGTGCATCTTAGTTGATTTATTTTAATCATTTTTAAATTATTAGTTGTTTATCTCTTATTTATTTCTAAGTAATGCATGTTATTAGTTCACATTTAAATTATTGTAAAAATATAGGCTATTTTTATAAAATTCAGTGTTAGTAATTCGAGCAATAACTTCCAAAAATCTCTAAACTAACGTCCGCCCTCTTCAAGACATCTACTACATACCATAGGAATCACAATAAACGATTCCACTACATAGTTGATAACAGAGGTGTGTTACTAGGGAAGGGATTAGCTCAGTGGTAGCGCGCTGGACTAGCAACGCGGAGATCACTGGTTCAAATCCAGCCGTGCTACTCTTAGATTTTCTCTTCCTAGGAGCCCCTACTGCTCACGTCTGAAACGGGAGAACACTGTCCGGAGGCCGGCAGTGCACTGAGAAGGCTCCGGGCGCAAATGACCACAGATGTTGAGCCGCCTTAAAAAAAAACAAAAAAAAAAACAGAGGTGTGGGAAAACCCGAATGATAATCATAACAGAAACACCTGAAGCTATTCACCTGATATAGTTGATAACAGAGCTGTGGGTAAAAACCGAATGAAAATCATAACAGAAACACCTGAAGCGGCTAACTACCAAATTAACCACAGAGTTTGGAAAAACGAAACTAATAGAAAAAAACCATTTCTTTGAAATTGTTAAGTTTACAAATGTTCGCTTGCCATAAAAAAAAGGTGGAAGGGGATTTTATTGTATATTTACTTACTTACTATGCAGCTCTACAGCCCGGAGTGGGGGCCTTCGCTTCCCTAACAATGCTGCTCCATACGTCTCTATCTACGGTCTTTTCTCTCCACCCCCCCCCAAGATTTTAAGGTCTTCTTCCACATTATGCAGCCATCTTCTCCGTGACCGGCCAACTTTTCTTTTGCCGATAACAGATCCATTCAGTAGTCTGCTCGGCATCGTATCATTTGGCATTCTTACTACATGTCCTAGTCATTCGATGCGGAGGGGCTTGATAAATTAGACCACATTTCCAACTTGGTGGAGGGAATAAAGCTCCCTGTTTGTGCGGAGCCTCCATGAACCGGATTCGCTATCAATGACTGCACCATATATCCTTCTCAATAGCTTGCGTTCAAATATTTCTAAACAATTCAACACTGTGACGTTAAAATTGATCTGATTAAGGTTTATATAGCCGCGCCTTTGTGGTGCTCGACAGAAAAGAGGTCTTTAACAATTTCATATTGATAAAGTATGCCCAGTTGGCAGCCATTACCTCGTTTTTTTCACATCTTATAACGTGGTGTTATAAAGACAGAAGAGTAGTACCAATGTTACTCAACTGGTAGTGCAAGCTGCCTAATTAGAAGACTTACAAGCTAGCTAAAATTACAAAAAGGGACTTTGAACTAGTTTGGAAAAGGTTCCATAAAAACAATAACGAAATAGTCAGTCTAAGCTTTTAGTTCTAGAGGAGTACTCCCCATGTTTTTCGTTGCCGTGAGCAAAAATTTGTTCAAGCATCTGTGAACTGATTTTCCGTATCGCGGCAGTGAGAGTTATGGTGATAGGAAAAGTTACAAATTAAAGAGAGTTATCCGGTAAGTGAATCACTATTTGTAACTTTCTATATCGTAATGGTAAGCTTACCATCTAATTCACTTGTATTGCTTAAAATTTTATCTGTATACGAATTAAATGTATGTCTGATTAGAGTAAAGAGTAAACCATACTGGTAAAAGAATTTTGGTGTATCATGTTTTTTTGAAATTCCTAAGAAAAGAAAAGAAAATACTTAATTAGGGCCTTCTAGATATCGCGTAAATTTTTACGAGGTAGTATTTTCCTACCTGGCGCCCGAATTTGAGTCATAATTAACACTAGATAGGTACTTTTTAATAATTTTATTTTCCCCATTTAATTCCGTTTCCAAGTAGGTAAAACACTGAATTCGCTCGAAGGTGTTAACCTTTCACCGCTAATGAAGGACCATTGCAGCCCTGGTTGATGTTCATATACTTGGTCTTATTTTAATTAATGCAAAGGCCCTTTTCTTAGTTTCATTATTGAAGAGCTTAGATGAATCCTTAAGTGATGGCACATTTCGTGCTACTAGCCAGATATCATCTGCATATGCTCATACCTGGATTACATGAGTACAGGATATTTCCCGAAAGGTATAGTCCGTGCACAACCTTATGCAGGACAAGGTTGAAAAGTGTAGCAGAAAGGGGCATCATCTTGTCTTACGCCATCTAGTCAAAATGGAAAATTCACAGATCAAGCTACCGCCAACCCACTACCTTCCCACCATTTTTATTCAGCGTCATCAGAATTAGTCTCATTAGTCTTTAATGTGGGATCTTAAAATTTCTGCAGGGCTTCGAAACATGTTTTCGTGCACAGGGAACCTCAAAGCATGTATTTCTGGTGATAAGTTCCATTTACAAAAAAAAAATTACACAATCGCTATACTTTCTCTTACTAACCTTATAAAAGAGAAAGTAAAAGAAAAAAAAAAATCTGTTATGAAACACTCATACGATTTTCTCTTACTCTAATGTAATAGAGTTTAATCAAGAAATTTTCTTTAAAATTGCAATTTTACAATGTATTAATTTTAATTACGCTGTCCATTAAAATGGTGGTGGGGATTTTTAGTTGTATAACTTAATCGGCCCTATTTGGAGTGCTCTACGTCCAAACCAACAAAACTTGTGCAAATTTAAATTTAAATTAACTGACCCCCCCGATACCACCTTCTTTAAAATCAATTTTTGGGGGGGAGGGGAAAAAAGGTTGGAAATAAAAATGATAAATTTCAATCTATCTAAGCATGCATTTTCATGTTTAAACAAAATCGTTGTAACCGTTTTCGAGAAAATTCCCCCCTCCCCCCCAAAAAAACTTTTCTATAAAATCATACTTTCGGTTAATCGATTTTCTTCAAATTACAATTTTCTATCAATAATTCTAATGTGTTAGATTAATATTATGTAATTGGTAAAAACCATATATTTTACTAAGGAAAACATAAGGTCACTGTTCCCCTCCCCTCCCCCCAGAATCCCCAAAAAATCAATTTTTCCACGGAGAAAAATGTTTTAAATAAAAGTGCTAAGGTACGAGTATTTATGTGTGTAGTTAGTATTAGGTCGCGGCACCTTTGAGGGATTAACTTTGCCTCGCTATTTCAAAATTATTTCATCGCCCGCATATTTCCCACGCCTTCCCCCGCCCTTTACATCCCTCTTGGTGGTGGAAGTGGCGGCGCCTTTTATCTCGCCTAGTTCCGTTCTGTGATTATTTTTTTCCTACACTCTTAAACCGTTCCATTATTATAAAGTTACTTCACTTACCGTCTAACTCTCGCCAACACAAGTTCGTGTTTTACCGCTTCTTCTTCTGAGACGAGTTCTATGCGCATCTCTGTGTAACACTTATATATTTCGCCATTACATTTCGCCTTTTGCATTTCGCCTCGCAACTGGTTATACGCGCCTTGTGAATTGTCTGGCATTTTATTCGCGCCTTCACCGTGCGTCTCCACTCCGCATCATCTGCAGAAACACTCACCTTCCGCGCCTGGGTTCTTCCAACACCATCAGCAGCTCAACAGCAGCGTTATCCGCTTCCACGGAGTATTCTAACCCCCTTCCTTTCACCTAAAATCCTTTTCTTTTCACTCACACACACACACACGCACACATACACACACGCGCGCACACATACACCCACACTTATTCTACACCACACACACACACACACACACACACACACACACACCCACCTCCTCCTTCTTCAGTCCGCCTATCACTTCAGCGTTACGTCCTCAATTCATCACTCACCGTCAGCAAAGGGTAAGTCTCATTTGCATTTCTTTTGCACTGTTTTTCATCTCGGTCTTTCACCCGCTACTCGCCATCTCGCCTTGGGTGTATGCCGCGCAGACAGTTAGTATATGAAGTTTCAAGCAAAATCGTTGGAACCGTTTTTGAAAAAATCACGAAAAATTGAAAAAAAAAAAAAAGATTTAGTAAATCGCACTTTTGGTTGATGAATTCTATTCGAAATCTTACCCCCTATTGAGGGGGGTTGATATCAAAACATGTATTGCCTCTGATAACTCAATTTTTAAAAATCTAGCACGATCTTTGTACTACCTCTGACTAGGAATAAGAGGAAGTAAAAAGAACAATGTAATAAATGATAAATATATGAATAGTTACAATGTCAAATGTACGAAGAAAACAAAACAAAACAAAACAAAAAAATTTAGAATTCTGGAAATGAATTTTAAAAACTGATCCATATAACCTGGATCAGTCTGTTATATAATATGTCTGGATCAGTCTATAAAATATGTCATACACCTGTATTATAATTATAATTTTGTAAAAGAGATATATATAACTATATATAAATGTAATAGAAACAGTTTGGGAGTTATATGGAAATTAATTAAATGAATATATGAATGTTATTTACCATAAATTTGGTACACATAATACAATATATGGTTAACATTAATTGATCAAGAGTCAGGTGGTGTGTTGTTTGTGAAAATGAAATAACAGTGGAGTAACTGTTGAAAATTAGATGCTCACACACATGTGTGTGTGTGTGTGTGTGTGTGTGTGTGTCTGTGTGTGCGTGTGTATATGGTTAGAGCTATGGTAGGGAGAAGGGGAGAGTTATATGATATACAGGCAAGTCAACAACATATTGTCTGTTTTAATATTTACCCCATACACACACTGACTTCTACAATGACGTAACCACAATGATTTTACCAAATAATAATGTTAACTACTATTGTTAACAATAAATTGTTGACTAAAAATGGTACTTATATATTATATATATATTATAATAATAAAAATATTATATTTTCTAAACTCAACAGAATAGGTCGCCAAAATGTAGGCATTATATATTAGTGGTCACTTTAGTACATACGGCTGCTGTCCAATCCATTTGGTATTAATCAAATATCGTGGTTATCAAAGTATACCCACACAATATTGTTACCGTATTTTAACATTTACTTACTAAACAGGCATTTTACAGCATAAACAATGTCTTGGACAATCATTACACTGTCGTTATTAATTAAATATTATTAAATAGATTTTTAAAGATGAAATTAAAAAAAAAAAACTAACAATAAAATAACTTGTGATTAAAAAAACTAAAATAATCTATTTTTGTGGCTTTAAAGAAATAAGCTTTGCTTGGTCAGATAACAAAAGCTTTCTCTGATTTCACATTTAACACTAGAACTACCGCATCAATAAAAAATGATTGGTTTTTATTATTATGCTTAAAAATTTCTACTTCACTTTCTCTAATTCCTAAAAAGAGAAATTATGGCAATGGTGCCAGATTTCTTTTTTAGCGTATGGTCTATATATATAGACCCACTTTTTGAAATAACTCTTAAACGAAGCAAGATATCTAAAAAGTGAACATAACATTTGTTGAAGTGTTATGATGGTGTTAATGTTTTTTGATTTTATTGTCGCCTTACACCTTAAATTGGTGGTTGAAAGTGGCGATTTCCTTTGAACGCTTCACTTTTTACTACTGTATTGAAAACTATTAAAAAGAAAACAAGAAAAATGTCGTGAATGTTGCCGTGGAAGAAAGAAATGCAAAAATAATAGTTTTGAAAAATAGTTTAATGAATTTTGACAACATTTAAGTGAAGCAGTTTTGGAAAATAAATAGTGAATTTACCTTCAAAAAGAGTGTATTTAGAGTCAGGTACTATAATATAAGGTCATTGCAATTAAAGAAACAAAGGCACAAGAATCCGTTAGGCCAACTCTTTTGTAAGAGAAAATCCCCCGCTAGATCAGGGCTGTCATTCTTTGGACTGTCTGCATTCTGCTTTTGTAGTGGAATCGTTTATTGTGATTCCTATGGTATGTAGTAGATGTCTTGAAGAGGGCGGAAGTTAGTTTAGAGATTTTTGGAAGTTAGTGCTCGAATTATTAACACGGAATTTATAAAAAATAGACTGTATTTGTACAATAATTTAAACGTGAGTAATGGTAACTATTAACAAGAAATACTTAGAAATAAATAGGAGATAAATAACTAATAATTTAGAATGATTAGAATAAATAAACTAAGATGCACAACTAAGGAAATAAGTATAAATAAAACCTATATAGCGACGCGGAACTGCTGCTCGTATCATGATCTTGAAGACGTACTGAAGTATAATCATCCCCTCTTCCAATGGGGCGAAGTTTATATATTAGTGTTAGCAACACTCACACCAAGACATCTGTCCTAGTGTGCGACCTTGGTTAGTTCGGTGACCAGCGATTTAGGCCAGTGGCCAGCTTATCGGTGCTTGCTTTGATGTAAAGTATTGACCCTTGGTTTTGTTTGTTTGGCCGCGGCCTTGTCTTGAAAAGGTCATAGCAATGTCATTACACTTTCTAACAAGATAGTTTTTGTTGTAGACACATTGAGGAGAACACATCAGGACTGTGCCAGTTATAAGTTAAAACATAAGAGTTTATTCCAACTAATTTCAGTAAATTAATTAATATTGCTGTGTTATTGAATAGCTTTTAAATATCTTTAAAGAATATATTTAATTTCTATCAGCGTTTTCTTAATTATTCTTATTACTACTCTCTTAAACATATATACATACAAGCCCTTTTACTAAACCGCTCGTGCTACTAAAAACATACAACACAACATCACAATACTCTTTAATATGACATTTACAATGTCACTTTAATATTTCAAACCGTTATCGAAATATTCAACCATGAAGATTCAATTATTTTCAATTAATTTCGTAATCTAAAATTAAAAGCGGATTTTCTTATTAATTTCGAATAAATAAGAGAGAGTTCAAATGCTGATAAAACTTGAAACCTATTTTAAAACCATAAGGGACTTAAAAATCAGGTAAAACATCATTAAAAGAAAACAATTTTCCAGTTTATTTACAAAAATGGATAAAAAAATATTTCATATTTATTCAAAAAGACCTCCTCGGCTTGAACGGCACAAGCGCAGTCGCTACCCAACATATGAAGTTGCTAATTGTATCATGTCTGCCGGAATTGCTAATTAAGCAGGTTTGGATTAAGTGTTCTCTAACGGCTTCTGGAGTTGTTGGTCCCTTCAAATTCAAAATTTTTCTTTAAGATATCCCTAAAAAAAGAAGTCAAGTGAGGTTAAATCTAGCGACCTGGAAGGCCAGCTTACCATCCCCGGTCTCTCGATCCAACGGTTACTGAACATCTGTTTGTTAATGTTTGGGGCGGAATGGTTGCATACAGAATCATTGGCCCATGTTTTCTGTCAGGTACTTTAAATGAGCAAGAATATGCTAATTTTATTCGCCAAGAGTTATCACAGTTGCTGGAGGATGTGCCATTGAATGTCAGAACAAGAATGTGGTTCCAACAAGATGGTTGTCTCGAGCACTATGCCTTAGTGGCGAGGAGAGAAGTGAATGAGATGTTCAGAAACCGCTGGATCGGGGGACTAAGACCGGCAAGCTGGCCTTCCAGGTCACCAGATTTAAGCCCTCTTGATTTCTTACTTTGGGGATATCTCAAAGAAAAAATTTATACTAAAAACCCCAGAAGCACACAGAGAAGACTTAATCCAAACCTGTTTAGCGATTCCGGGCAGACATGATACGATTAACAACTTCATATATTGGACAGCGATAATGCGCTTGTGACGTTCAAGCCAAGGAAGTCATTTTGAATAATTAAATAGGAAATATTTTTTTATCGATTTTTGTAAATAAACTGGAATATTGTTTTGTTTTAATGATGTTTTACCTGATATTTAAGTCCCCTGTTATTCCAATATAGGTTTCCAGCTTTATCAGCATTTGAACTCTTTTATTTATTCGAAATTATTTAGAAAATCCGCCTTTTGATTTTAGTTTACGAAACAGAAAAATAAGGGGAAAAAAACGACGAAAATTTAATCTTTATGGTTGAATATTTCGGCAACGGTTTGAAATATTGAAGTGAAATTAACGGCATTTTTCTTCATTTTTTTTTTTTAAATAGTTTTCAATACAGTAGTAAAAAGTCCGGGTCCAAAGGAAATCGCCACTTTCAACCACCGATTTATGGTGTAAGGCGACAATAAAATCAAAAAAACATTTACACCATCATAAACTAGAGTGAAAATACTTCAACAAACATTATGTTCACTTTTTAGATATCTTGCTTCGTTTAAGAGTTATTTCAAAAAGTGGCCCGTTTAAATGGGACACCCTGTATATGTATATATATATATAATATACATATATAGTGTGTGCTTGTTGACAGAATATCTCAAAAACGAAAATTCACAGGAAGCTCAAATCAGATACGAAGGATTTCGGGTCAAATCCTTCAACCGGAAGTTCAATTTTACACAATTTTTGTTTTTTTTTCAATTTTTCGTGATTTTTTTTTTTTGGTAAATGGTGTTCCAACGATTTTGCTTTAAACTCCATATGCTATCTACGTACAAACATAAATACGTATCACTTTTATTTGAAATATGTTTTCTGGAAAAATTGATTTTTTTGGGGGGTGTTCTGAGTGGAAATGTTCCCCCGATATGCTTTCCGCTAAAGTACAATTCATGGTTAGTATAATGTATGATTTTTACCTACTATATAATTTTAACACACATTAGAAAAAGCATTGATAGAATTCCAAATTTGAAGAAAGTCGGTTAAACAAAAAAGACATTTTACACAATAGGTTTTGGAGTTTGGGGGGGGGGAGGTTCCGAAAAACGCTTACAACAATTTTCTTTAAATTTGAAATTCTTGCTGCACAGATAGAAACATATCTCACTTTTTTTTTTTTTGTAAACATTATTCTGAAAATTGATTTGAGAATTATCGGTGGTCATTCAGTTAGTTGAAAATTTAAATTTACAGAACCTTTGTTGATTTTTGGCATAGAATGTCTGTCCTCCACATACAAGTAAAACCCCTAGTATCATTTTTATTGCCAGCCTAACTAAACATTGTAACTAGGTAATTTTAAAGAAAATTTCTTGATATAAATTATATTAATAATTACAGTAACTAAGAGAAAGTTGTGTGAGTGTTTCATACCAGTTTTTCTTTTTTTTTTTTTTTTTTTTTTTTTATCTTCCAATCTGACTTTGGCGAAATAAATCTTTTTTTTTTTTTAATAATGATTATTATTTTAAATTTTATTTATTTCGTTTTTGATATGAAATAAATTTTGAATTTAATTGATTATAGGGATTGCTGCAAGTTAAGATTAGAAAACCTGACATTATAAAGCAAAAGCAGTAAGAATAATAAGTAAAATAAACAAAGAAAATTATATGAAGGAATATAAATTTTGATTATTTAGTTCTAATTTAGAAAAGACAAATATGATTTCCTGTTTTTTTTTTATAAATCTCAAATTATATAAGTAAAGTATTTTAAGGATATTAATTAGCAGAAGATATAGTAGAAGAGGAAACACAGAAGAGAAAGAAAGATATACCGACAACTTCAGTGAGCATACCAACAGTTACGTATTCACGTATATAATTGGTGCGAAGAAGGAAGGTACTGGAGGTGGGAAATAAATAATCATTCTACCATTATTTGTAATGTATGTGATAAGGTTGGCCACTGACCTAAATAAGGTGCTGACCGTATATGATATATGATAGAGTTTATGGTATATGATAGAGTTTATATATCGGTGTTGGCCACACTCACCGTTTCAGCAAACTACGAAGGTCGCACACTAGGACAGATGTCTTGGTGTGAGTGTGGCCAACACCGATATATAAACTCTATCATATACGACTATACGAGCACGTCTATATACACGAGCAGCAATTTACGCGTCTATATACAGTTTTATTTAAACTTATTATCTTTTAGTAGTGCATCTTAGCTCGTTTATTTTATCAGTCTAATTTATTAGTTATCTATCTTCCATTTATTCCTAAGTATTTTGTTGTTATTAGTTACCCTATATTACGTTAAAATTATTGTTAAAATACAGTTTATTTTTATAAAATCCGTATTAATAATTCGAGCTCTAACTTCCAAAATCTCTCAACTAACTTCCGCCCTCTTCAAGACATCTACTACATCAGGAATCACATCAAACGATTCCATTACACTATACTGACTGGTTCATTAAAAGTGAAATATGTTAGTAAAAGTAAAAGTGGTTATACCTTAATTCTAGTGTAGGGAGGGTTCGCAGGATATCTTTAAATGCCCCGAACCCTTCTGCGGCTTGTCCAGGAGCCTTATTCAAACTTCTATCAAAGGTTGGATAGAAGAACAACGTCTGCGTTGGTGGAAGAAAACATCAGGAAAGAGGCAGGCAAAGCTCTTTATCAAGAGAGATTTGCCTAAATTTACCAGAGATCTACTGAGCCATACCCGAAGGGCTAATTGTAGGTCTACTAATAGCGCATTGTAGGCTGAACAGACACATGGACCATCTACAACTTGCAGATAGTGCGGTATGCCGATTATGCAAGGCAGAGGAAGAAACCCCGGCGCACATCCTTTGTGAGTGCGCCGGCCTGGCGAGGATAAGGTTTGTTCAATTTGGGGACCGGGCAATCCCGAAACTATGAGCTTCATGACGGAGCCGCTCTCAGCTTTGCTAAGATTGATTAGGAGGGCAAAGCTGGGGGTTGTGCTATAATTTAAGGGGATCCACAATAGACCTCGTCTTGTAGGTCGCAGTGTAATGAGGCTCACCCTCCCGTTTCTAATCTAATCTAATTCTGGTGTTACATAAATACAGTGTGACTTTCAGCCTATTATATTATATATATGTATATTTGGGGGCGATCTGGTATAAAGCAATTCAATTACTTCTTTGAATAAAGTGCTAAAGAGGAAAGAGTGGCACTAAACATGAATAAAAACAACATAATACACTTTGGAAGAACACAGAAATCAATCCAAATAGAATGTTAAAGATGCATTCATGAAATAGGTTGAAGATTTCAGAAGTCATGATTAACTGGGATGGTAGGATGGACCAAGGGAAGTTAATTCGTGTGAGCATAGCCAACAAAGCTGGCAAAGTTTGACTTTATTTACCTCTATTTTATTATGAATCTGAAACGTGGACTACGTACGTATAGGTCGAATTATATTTGCTGAAATGTGATTTCTGCTGCAATGAGATCGGGTCGAAGGGAAAACTAAGCGTGATAAAGTAAAAAAATACGTCTATATCAAGCAGCTTAGAAATTCATCGCTCAGTACGCAAATTGGAGAATCATCATCTGAAGTGGCTTGTACATGTTTGCAGAAGAAAAGAATAGGAGAAGATTAGTTGCTTGATGGAGGTCAAAATTGGAAGGCCGCGCAGTCCAAGTGGCCTCTCGAGAATGGATTATTTAGACCAAAACGAACGGCTGGCACATACGAGAAATCTTATGAAATCATGTCTATTAAGAATGGCTCAAAACGAATAAAATTATTATTACTTTTTATTATTAAAGTACTTTATTTATAGATTAATGCAAATTAAATAACTAATAAATCTCTTTGATTAAATGGACAACATAGGCAAACAAAAAATAAGTGGACAAAAGTACAAAAGCAAAAAGCCGTCTGCCTGAGTTTACAGTCATTTACAAAAAGCAAAAGTTAAATTAAGAAAATTACTTTATTTATAGAATTTACAGAGAAGAAAGGGAAAACAACAAATAATCAAACTAAAAGATTACTATTATTAGCCAAAATAAATAAATAAAGAAAAATTTGGAGGAACACACATAATAAGTAAATAAATTAAAGAGAGAGCGAGGGAGAAACTACAATTCAACAAGAGAGCATAAGCTTCTCATAATAAGCAATTATAAATTGAGATTGCAACTGGCCGGACAGGAATTCAACAATTTCTGTCCTGGAAATTTCAAACCTAAATGGAGAAGACAAACTTCAAGTCGCAGTGGACATTCCGTCAAGAAATCAAACAGATGATTAAACAGAAAACACATCCCACATAGACTGAGTCTTTCTCTTCATCCGTGGGGTGTAATTAAAATGAAGAAATGCTGCTCTTTAGTTTGAGTAACCAGTAAATTTTTAAAAATTTTAGATTATAAAAGAGAGAGACAATGTTACAAAGGACTAGAGTAATCAGTAATTAATGCTTTGTACAAAAGAAAATGAGATAATTAGAGGTCCCCAAATTTTCTGCCTATTAAAATAAGATATTCTGAACTCGGAAATTCCTTAAAAAAAAGTAAAGGAAATTACATCGGCTAATTAGAGACCTAAGTATCTAAAACTCGACGCTGAAAAATATTATAGCTGTGTAAAAAGAAGGAATGAAGTAGTCAAAAGCACTCCATTCAATTGTAATGGTGGTTTGTTCCGCAGAGCCGGGAAGCATCAGAGACATTTTCCGTGATAGCCTGCTTTATTTTGTGGTCATCGACAGGTTTCGGGCGTGTTCGCCCATCTTCAGGATGCGTTTGTCACACACTCTGAGTGTATAAACTGAATTTGCTCTGTGAAAGTCTGTGTTATCACACTGTCTGACAAACGCATCCTGAAGATGGGCGAACGCCCAAAACCGGTCGATGACCACCAAATGAAGCAGGCTATTATCACGGAAAATGTCTCTGATGCACTCCATTCAAGTCTATCTTTCAGAAATTTTGTAGGACCTTCGAGCGGTTTTAGGAAAGCTCTATCCTTCTCCGATAACTGATGGTTTTTAATGTTCAAAATGTGGTAAAAGAAGACAATAAATCGGTTCAAAGAAGGATCAATAGGTGTTCAAAGTGGTTCAAAATGAGATTATAGATTGGTTTGACTGAAACAAATTAGTTTGACTAAAATATGATTTAAAATGTTCAAAATGTGGTGAAAAGGGTACCCGGATGATTCAAATTGGTTTTATTGTACTCAATTATAGGGTTCAAAGTGTTCTAAATTAGGAAATTTTTAGTTAAAAAAAAAAAATGTTTATTTTGGTAGGGAACTTGTTCAATTATTCCCAATAAGTAACAGTTTGGTTCAAGAAAAGGATTAATGAGGGAGAAAAATTGTTGAAAAAGCATCAGAGACATTTTCCGTGGTAGCCTGCTTCATTTTGTGGTCATCGACCGGTTTCGGGCGTTCGCCCATCTTCAGGATGCGTTTTTTTAGACAGTGTGACAACACAGACTCGCACAGAGCAAACTTAGTTTCACACTAACTGAGACGTATTTTTAAAAAACTAAACTCTTAAACTAGGTTAGTTTTTTAAAAATCGTCCTCAGTTAGTGTGAGACTAAGTTTGTCTGTGCGAAGTCTGTGTTGTCCACACTGTGTAAAAAACGCATCCTGAAGATGGCGAACGCCCGAAACCGGTCGATGACCACAAAATGAAGCAGGCTACCACGGAAAATGTCTCTGATGCTTTCCAGCTCTGCGGAACCAACCACCACAACAAACCACCACCACAATAAATGAAAAAGGTTTAATTTATATTGAAAAAGGTTTAATTTGATTAGAAAATGGTATATTTAAAATTAGTTATTCAAAATTACTAGACTATTATAATAAATATTATTACTTACATAAAAAAATATCACAAGGGTTGTGACTGAACGGGGGAGAAATCACTTTCGCGAAACTAATAACAAAATCATGAAAGGATAAGTTCATAAAATTTCGTAGAATTATACTGGCTGAATTACTTCAAGGAAAAACAACTTTTCTTTCCAATCTTGTACTTTTTATTATTGTTTTTTTTTTTTTTATTACATACATCAAATTTGATGTAACAAGAATATTTGTTAATTGAAATTTATGTAAGGGAAGGGATATGCATTTGTTTGATACCAGAATTGTCTTCAAGGTATAAATATATAATATTTTAATGATTTTTTTTTAAATGCTCAATTATATATCGAATTTAAAAAAAATATTTCAACAAGAAGTACAATAAAGCCTAATTGTTATTGTCAGCTATAATGACTATTGGACTTTTGATAAAACCAATTTGAGAAACTTTAAGCATTCTAAGTTAGGTAACAACTTTAGAGAACTAAAGTTTCTCAATTAGGTAATTTATTTCCTTCGCCCTTGTCAAAGATTAAATCAGGTAGCAAAAGTTTTAGCATTTATAATGAGGACTTATATAAATTATAGAAATATTTAGGTAAAATATTGAGCTAAACCTAAGCAAAAAAAATCAATGATTATAATTTATTAATTATAATACGAAAACTAGTAATTTCGAGTGTTTTTCAATATATTATAGTAGTTTACATTCGAATCAGATCTGAGGGGCAATAAACTAGAAGGGTAATCATGCGAGTGAGAAAATACAAATAATATAACCTTAACAAATAATGTCTTCCATGTAGCCTTTGCTTTTCACGTGTTAGTCTAGTTTGGCTTAATGCTCATCTTTGATGCGAGGATTCACAGTTCGATTCCCATCCGGAAAAAGACGGTATTGACCCAGCATTATAAGAAAAATGTAGGGATCTAGAGTTAGTTGGCCTAAAGCAAACGGCCAATAACACAAAATTTGGAACAGTTGGGCCCAAACTGGGAAAAAAATATGGCACTCGACTTCGGGACACATGAAAGAAAAATTGTCAAGGTAAGGAAAGCTAATGAAACTTGATAATTGGCTAAAAACGTTAAGAAGAGAAATTTTCATTTTACACTCAATCAGCCTTGTATAATGGAGTTGTTGAGAAGAGAAATTAGGTTTGATTGGATAAACGAGATATGAAGACACTGTTATAATCTAGCTATAAGTTTACACTAACTGCACTGGACTTTATAATGAAACTGATAGAATAAAAGTGGGAGTAGAGATATGACACGATGCGATGTATGGTTGAATCTGATAGATATCCTCTAGATAGATTCTCACTGGCTTATATACACAGGTTCTCCCACTCTAACCTGCCTAAGTCAGAGAGTAGTCTCTGTTAACCAGAGAGAGCCTCTCTTCTCTCTGCTGGATGCCATTACACTTGTGAAGGTTGCTGAATCTAGTCTCTAATTAAAGATAAGGAGCAGTTTGATTAGGTTTGGACAACCTTGGGTTGTCAGCCACTTACACAAAATGAGCAGCCTAGAAACGCGAATGACGTCTAATATTCTGTGGCAGAATTGTGACGGACAGAGTAAGCGAAACGTCGTAAACATTAGGTCAGTGTTCCCGTTTCACTAGTATGAGGTTCCTCATATGTGGGAGGGCAACACGCTCAAGGGAATGCTTGGGGGAGTTGGAGATTAAAGATATTGTAGTCAGATTGGCAGATTGTTGGTGGGGGCTTTTTAGGAGCGTTTTTTTGCGGGGGGGGGAAGAGAGCGCGCGCGCGCATACACCTACGCACACAGAGTCAAATTTCCAAGTTAAAATTATGCCCATTTTTTTCGGCGGGCTTAACGTCCAACTACCAAATTAGGTGTCGTGGATGTAAGGGCAGAAGCATCGACTTTAATATTAAGATTTTCTAAACAAATATAAAATTTAGCAGTTATAAGCGGGACTCGAACTGGTAACCTCCCAGCTACAAGTCCATGCTCATAACCACTACACCAACACCACCGCTCCACCTCAAAACAAGTATTACTGTTGAAAATACAATTTTGAAAATATCACACGATTGAATTACTTGTTATGATAGCATAAAGAGAAAGTATGAATGAGTGGAAGGCTAAGATAGACTCTTAGAGAAAATGCAGGTCCATGACTTGACGATAATGGCTGGTTTGATTGAGAAAAATGAGGGGAAAATGCCCTTGACTTAAACGACACCCCTTAGAAGAAAGAAAAACTGACATAAGAAAAAGAAGGAGATATATTATGACGTACTTTAGTTTTGTTCAGTATGTTAAAAAAAATAAAACAATTAATTTTCAGAAATGCAAAGCATATAGAAATAACGAACAAAATAAAAAAAAATGGAAAAAATGTTGTTTGCATAAACTAAAACTTTGTACTTGACTAGTTAGTACTTGGTAAGAAAAGTGCGAAAGAAGTAGAAAGTTTAGTAGTGGTTTCCTCTACTACCTTCTAAGGTCAGAACTGTCTTCCGCAGTTCGGGGAGCTACTAAAGGCAAGTTGTTCCTTAACAAGTTGCTCCTTCTCCATTGCCCAAGGCAGTTCTCATCTCATTATCTCATCAACTTTATATCATAATAATCATCATCCACGGATATTCAACTTCCATCATCACAGAGAACATTTTAATTAGTTAAGACAACAATATTAATTAGGATTATTAAAATTAGTTTTTCAATTATGTATCATTCAGTTAAAATTAATATTTAAAAAAAAAAAATCGTTATTTTTTCTTTTTTAGGTTCTCTTACCCCGGTAATGGTGACCAATTTTCGCAAGAAACACATGTTTTCAGATCCGAAGAGAAGACCAAAAAAGTATTTTTACTTTCTCTTACTCCTAGTAAGAGGAAGTATTGTAATCGTGTCAAATTTTCGATATTGAGTTTCCACCGGAAATATACGTTTTGAAGTCCCCTGAGTCCAAAAAAGTGGTTTTTAGCAAATGATCTGGTATGTATGTATGTGAACAGCATAGCTCATAAACGAAAAATCGTAGAAAGTTCAAACTTGATATTCCGTTTAGGTATCACCATGGGATCCGACAGTGGGGTCATCTGTCAAAATTCCTCAACCGGAAGTATACACTTTACTAGTTTTTTTTTTACGTTTTTGCGATTTTCTCAAAAATCGCTCCAACGATTTCCTTCAAACCTTGTATATCAACTATACATACTAACAGCTATCACTTTTATTTGAAACATTTCTCTAGAAAAATTCATTTTTAAGGGCACTTATGGGGGAGAGATAGGGTTAGGTTTTCATCTAAAGTGCTATTTCAGTTTATTAGACAATTTTATCATCTAAATAATGTTAATTAGAATTATATATGTTGTTGAAATTCCGAGTGCGTTTTAATTTTTAAAAAAAATCGGATAACCGGAAGTGCGTTTACTTTACCACTTTACTAAATGATTTTTTCACTTTTTCGCGATTTTCTCAAAAATGGATCCGACGATTTTCTTGAAACAACATATATAAACTAAACATACAAAGATCTATAACTAATATTTAAAACATTTCTCTGGAAAAATTCATTTAAGAGCACTTTTAGGAGAGGGATGGGGTTGCAGCTTCCCCTAAAGTGGTATCATAGTTGATTATACAATTCTATCATCCAAACAAAATTAATTAGAAATAAATAGATGGCCTAAATTCCAAGTTTTAAGAAAATTTTGTAAGCCGGAAGTGCGCTTTTACTGACCAGTTTTTTCAGTTTTCGCCGAATTTCGTTATATTTGGTACACAAACTATAACCTTTCTCAATTATAATTTTGAGAATAGGAGTAAGAGAAAGTTGTGTGAGTCTTTCACACCAGATTTTTTTTAAAAATGGTGGGTGTGTATTGATGCATGTGAACAGCATTGCTCAAAAACGAAAAATTTTAGTGAAATGTTTGTACGGCCATGGCCAGAGGAATTTTTAAAGAAAAAGAATTCTTTGTTGCTCTACATTTCGGGTACAATTGGTGCCCTTCTTCAGGAGCTCTTTAGGGTAGGAGAGAATTCTTTTTCTTGAGAACGAAAGAATTCTTTTTCTTTAAAAACTCCTCTGGCCATTGCCGTACAAACATCTCATTGTAATTTTTTAAGGCCAGACGATTTGTGAATACCATTTTAAGGAAAAAATTGCAGGGTTTAGGATATCACTATGGGATCTGATAGGAAGCTATCTATAAACATTTCCTCAACCCTATCACTTCACAGAATTAATTTTTTTCATTTTTTTTTTTTTTTTTTTGGGTTGCGATTTTCCCGAAATTAGCTCCAACAATTTTCTTTAAACTTCGTATCCTTATTGTTAAATATATGTAGATCTTTCACTTTTATTTGAAACATTTTTTTGGGGAGGGTAAATAGATTTTAAATACGTTCTTCGGGGGAAGGGTAACTTTAGGCTTCTCTCTAAAGTGCCATTTCAAAATATTGAACGAGTCTTTCACCCATATAAATGTTATTGGGAATTAAATATGTTAGTAGAATTTAGAGTTTTCAAGAAAATTGATTGAACGAAATATGGAATGAATCGTTCATTTTTTTAGTTTTTCCTGATTTTCTTGACAACGGCATCTCTTATAAAGGCCTATGATTTTTGTTTGGCACTTTTTCCCAAGAAAATTGATTGTGGGGATATTCTGGGAAAGGGATGACGTCCTTCCTGAAAACGTTAATTAAAAATTAAATACTTTGCTAAAATTCTGAATTTCAAGAAAAAAACACATTATACACTTAGAAATTCTTAATACAAATTTTTTTTTTTAACATTTTAAAATCAATTTAACAAATAAATATCAGAAAATATAAAATAATGTTGATTAACTTCTTGACGTCTCCCTACATGATTGGCTTAGCAGGTGGGAGAATAAAAAAAGGAAAACCCCACAAAAGCAAATACCATATGTTTCACCACTCCAAACCGCCAAACTTCCTTCCTTCCATTCTCCTTTATGGAACCATAATACCGACAGTTAACAAAGTCAGGATATTTTACGAGTTTATCTTGACAAACATCCACACAGAAGTTTCAAAAAGACGAACTCAACAGGCGATACAAACTTCTTTCTAGACTATATGACGGACGCTTGAATCTTTCTCCCAAAAAATAAAAGTCCCAACTAATACACAATCATAAAGTCCTTGAGGACAGTACAGATTTAATGATTGGAGTTCAACTAATCATTCCTATTGGTATTGCATTCAAACGTTCCAATCAAAAATCCACAGAAAAATTACCAACGTCTTGTTCTAAGTTTCCAACCTAATCCTTTATACTGACCTCAAAATTCCATCATTATCCAGCATCTAATAAAATTGAGCTACAAAAAAATTCCATGAGTTGACTATCCTAAACCACTTATCCAAAAACTTTCCCACTTTAACACCCAAACAACTTTACCAGATGACAAAGCGCTGCTGATCTCGCGACCATCTAACTTCAGCTTAGGATCTGCTCGACAAACAATAAAATGTAAAATGGAGTACCTCCAATGGGAGGTCTCTCCCAACAGGTTTATCATACTCTGATATAAACTTTATCTTCACCTATTATACTATTTTTACTTTCTCTTACTCCTAGTAAGAGGAAGTAATGCAATCGTGTCAAATTTTCGTTATAGAGTTTTCACCGGAAATGTCCGTTTTGAGGTCTCCTGAGTCCATAAAAGTGATTTTTAGAAACTGTGTCAGTGAACAGCATAGCTCAAAAACGATGTATCTGAACAGCATAGCTCAAAAACGAAAAACCATAGAAAGTTTGGGTACTTGATATTCCGTTTAGGTATCACCATGGGATCTAAGAGTACGTTATCTGTCAAAATTTCTCAACCGGAAGTACTACTTTACAAGCTGTTTTTTATTTTCTTGCGATTTTCTCAAAAATGGCTCCTACGATTTTGTTTAAACTTGATATATCAACTATACATATAAAAATCTTCAACTTTTATTTGAAACATTTCTCTGAAAAAATTCATTTAAGGACACTTTTGTGGGAGGGGTAGGGTTGGGTTCTCATCTAAAGTGCTATTTCAGTTTATTAAACAATTCTATCATCTAAATAATGTTAATTAGAATTGAATATGTTGTAATTCCGAGTTTCAAAAAATCGGATAACCGGAACTGCGTTTTTACTGAAATGTATTTTTCAGTTTTCTGATATTTTCTCGAAAACGGCTCTAACGATTTTCTTAAGCTAGGTACGTGAAGTACACTTATAAAGAGCTACAACTTTTATTTGTAACATTTCTCCCGGTGAAGTCATTTAAGGGCACTTTTGGGTGAGGGGTGGGGTTATGTTTTTCTCTAAAGTCCTATCATAATTGGTTATACAATTCTACCATTCAAACAAAATTAATTAGAAATAAATAGATGGGCAAAATACGGATTTTCAAGAAAATTAGTAAACCGGATGTGTGGTTTTACTAAACAGTTTTTTCAGTTTTCGACGAACTCCAACGAATTTCATCAAATTTGGTACACAAACTCTAAAATTTTGAAAACTGGAGTACGAGAAAGTTGTATGAGTGTTTCACACCAGATTTTTATAGTAGTAAATGTCTAAATAAATTAAAAGCAACAAAACTAACCAATTGTTCTGCAACCTTTCTGAAGGTTAACCTTGAACCTTTCCCTTTTCAATGGACATGTTCTCTTAGAGTGGACCATACATGTTTCAGCTCTTTTTATATCCTTTTGAAATAGATTTAGCCATTGCAGAAAAAAATATAATGTTTAACTTTCTTATTTACAATCCTCGATGATGTTCCACTGTTTTCAGGATAAACCTGAATTCGAATATGAAAAAACAGTGGCACCTTTTTGACCGAAATTTCTTACAAATAAATAAATTGTCGATTAGACTATTGCACAGTCGATTTAGAAAATTTCTTTCTTCTATTAATGTATATCTAACCTTTCGGCCTAGTCCATATTATGTAGCAGCTTACGGATAGCTGTTTATCATCCATAATTGACTGCAAAGCATTTAATTCTAGTCACTAGCGTATAATGAATAATACTTTCGTTTTTTATTCTACTTATTAATGGAAAATACAATTGTGTAATAATGCAAATGTTTCTGCGATGTATCAAATGTGTATTTTAAAAATTCTTTCTCCATCGACTTTCTATATACGTATTAAAGCCCTGATAAAGACAGGAAACTCTGTCGAAACGTTAGCATAATTGAATGTTTTTTCTTGACCGAAACCTCACCAAATTTCTTCATAACTTAATATGAATAACAACAGGTATGACGAAACTTTTATTCTAACAGGTTATTGTTTTTTTAAAAGAAATATGGCTGTGATTTATGGTATAATTGAGCGGGATAATTAAAGCAATAATTTCTGAGATATGCTATGATTTTTTTTATGGCGATTTCAAGATATAAGTGAAATTATGAAATTTAAAAAAAGAAATACTAAAAAAATTTGAAAACAATTTAATTGAGCTGGATTTGTCTAGAGATTACGAAATAAAATGATTGGTAAATACATCATATACTAATCTCTATCAGATTAATTTTTATGAAAATCAGTCATATTCACATTTAGATTCATCCTTCCATATACTTAGAATTATTAACCAACTCCGTATTTCTTCAATAAATGAAAATGAACTATTTATTTCAATAAAACTAAACAAATTATAAATTTTTACAGAAAAATGTAAGTTACATAATTTAGATTCAGTGGAATGAATGACTCGAAAGAATATGTATTTTTTGTTTGTCCCTTATATAGTTAATTCAGAGAGAACTACCTGAGTTACAGTCATGTCACTTTGAACCATATTTTATGTCAATCAGATAAAGAACAGTTCAGCAATAACTCTTAATTTATTGTCAGAGATATTTTCCATGATATCCTGCTTCTTTTTTGTGGTCATCGACCGGTATCAGATTCAACGTAGTTCAAAGTTACACATACCCACTTGTTGGATGTTTCCATTTTTAATGGGAACAATATGCCCCTTTAAAGACTGAAATATGTGTTTTCCCACTCAGGTCCCAACACCGTTCTTAAAACCTAGTTAGGTCCTAACAAATACATTTTTAAAAACCAGTGTATCAACTAAATTTGCTCTGTGCACGTCTATGTTATCACACTGTTTGACAAAAAAACATCCTGATGAGGGGGGCGAATGCCAGAAACCGATCCTGTCGATGACCACAAAAAGAAGCAGGCTATCATGGAAAATATCTCTGATGCTTTTCAGCTCTGCGCTGAAGTACTCCTTTTTACATTTATTGTTCGTCGCTTAGATACTAAGATAAAGTTAGGTCGTCGCGAGATCAACAATGTTTTTGTCTTCTGGTAAAGTTTTTTTGGGTGGTAAAGGGGGAAAGTTTTTTGGTTAAGAGGTTTACGACAGTCAACTCGTTGGTATTTTTTGTTGCGCAATTTTATTACATGATGGGTAATGATGGAATTTTGAGGTCAGTATGAAGGATTAGGTTAGAAACTTAGAACGAGACGTTGGTAATTTTCCTGAGGAGGAACGCGTAGGTCGTTGTGTATTGGACCCCTCTCGGGAGATTTACGGAGTAGCACAGTAGATCGTGTAGACCGCTGTGTATTGGACCCCTCTCGGGAGATTTACGGAGTAGCACAGTAGATCGTGTAGGTCGCTGTGTATCAGGTCCCATTCTGTAATTTTAGGGAGTAGTACAGTAGATCGTGTAGGTCGCTGTGTATTTGCCCCTTCTCGGGAGTTTTACGGAATAGCACAGAAGTTTTGGGCGAGCTGGCTCACCTTTTTTCGAGGCAACTTTTCCCTCACCCCCGGCCCCCTTTGGATACGGCCTTGACCCCATTCCAGCCCCTCCACCCACCCCCCCTTTCCCTTATAGGATGGGAAAAATTGAATGCAATAGCAATTGGAATGCTTGGTTGAACTCCAATCATTAAATCTGTTCTGTCCACAGGGACTTTATGTTTGTGTTGTAGTTGGGTCTTTTGTTTTTTGGGGAGAAAGATTCAAGCGTCCTTCATATAGTCTAGAAAGGAGTTTGTATCGCCTGTTGAGTTCAAGTCTTTTTCAACCAATTACAACAACTTATTTATTGTATTTATATATATTTTTCAATTAGTTGTTTTCTTTATTTTCTATTTCTGTTTTCTATGCCTCCTTTATTTCATTGTAAATACATGTAGGTTTATTGCAGGTCAAAGTCTTCACTGTATTAATTGTGTTAATTTATAAATAAAAAAAAAAAAATAAATTCTGATATCTGATTATTATTGAACATCTAAAGAAAATAATTAAAATAAAATTTATTTTAACACAAAAATTGGAACCGAAACCTGTAAATACATAAATAGCATCCACCCACAAAAGTCCTGTTTTATGCGCATGTCCTTAGGAAATCCGGGAACTCTGAGGGGCGGATACCCCGAGGGTAGCAGACTTTTCATTAAGTATATACAGAATCGGGTCATGTGATTCTTCTAATTTTTTTTTGATAAAAGAATATTTTAAAAATTTAATTTATTTATTTATTTATTTATTTTTTATACAAATATTTAGTGATTCTCTTAAATTTTTAGAAACTTTCTAATTATAATAATTATATATACATGTGTGTCTATGTAAAGTGATTATAAATTTATTAAAAAAACAAATATATAATCTATGAAAGATTAGAAAATAAAGAGTGATAAGTGTTCAATAATTTGTTTCGTGGCTACACATGAAGATCTATTGGAGCTATATGTAAAAACCTTTGTAACAAAACAACCTCTTTCCAAACCAAATGCCACAAACAAATTCTGTTCGTGACTTGAATATTGATTAGATGCTGAGAAAAAGATTACTTCTAATCCTACTTTTCTGGCTAGCTCACTGCCAGATTATATCCTCTGCACACACCTTTCTTTTAAAACGGTATTTTTTCTTTGCCCTCTTTTTTTAAATTTACTTTATTTTTATTAAGATAAATAAATGGTTAGTTTTTTTTCCTTCTACGTTAATTTAATTTATTTTATAAAATGGAAATTATTTAATTCAATTTTGGTGATTTTTTTTTTATATATTTTTTTTTTTCAAGACGTAATTTGACAAAATATATTGATGTAACATGGGACTCCTATACAATAGCTTCTATATTGTTACTTACTACTGTAAGAAAAAGTATTGCGATAGTGTTATATAACTCAATATTCTGAATTAAATTCTTCGTTATAATGGAGTTGTTGAGGAGAGAAATTAGGTTTGATTAATTAAACCAGATATGAAGACACTGTTATAATGTAGCTATAAGTTTACACTAACTGCACTGGACTTGTAATGATTTCATAGAATAAAAGATGAGAGTAGAGATATGACACGATGCGATGTATGGTTGAATCTGATAGATAGATATCCTCTAGTTAGATTCTCACTGGCTTATATACAGGTTCTCCCACTCTAGCCTGCTTAAGTCAGAGAGTACCAGAGAGGGTCTGTCTTCTCTTTCTTAATTCTCTCTCTTACCATTTCATCGTACATAAATCTGGATTTTAAAAAATTTGTTTACAAAAGTAAATTTCATTTCTTTCAAGTTAATTTTTTTAAACTTTAATCTGACTTAGAATTTATTAAGGGTGGTGGGTGATTACCTACCAGTGGGTTTCTTAGCCACTGTGAAATCGAGGGTAACGAAATGGCGAATCAGTTGGCAAAAGACTAACTAAACCCGTGGGACTTGCGGCGAACAGGAATATATGCTTCCTGGTAAACAGCACCCATGAAGGAGATGTTGAGTGATTTACACAAACATCAGGCAGTAGGAAAAACTTGTGCTACTCTGTTAGATCGAGCGATCCCTAGTCACTTACTTTGACATGTGTTCTGTGCCATTTTCAGAATGACGACTCGCTATGACTATCTACGCGTGCACTTGCATTGGTTTGGAGTGGTACGAAATCCCGGATGCTCGCAGGCAACAATGGCACATTGAACGGTAAGTACCTTGCTGTATGCCAAGCTCTATACCAGCAGCGTGAGGACTGCTGCCGAACAAGATTCTTATTACGCTAGAGCTCTCTTATCTTGGGTTGCCCGCAATAGAATGGCCAAATTGCCAACAGTTGGCGTTGGATAAAAGAGAAAAAGTATTAAATAATATTATTTCCTATCAAAAACCTTAAAAATCGTAAATTCTCGGAGTTTTTATTCACTTTAACAGATTAACGATAGAGCGAAGAGAATAGCTAAGTGGTTAGCGTACTGGACTCCCACGCGGAGGACCCGGGTTCGAGTCCAGCTTTCCTACCCTTAGATTTTTTTCCTTCCTAGGAGCCTCTACAGCTCACTGTCCTGTGGTGGACAGTATTGTCTGCATCGAGAGAACATTGTCCGAAGGCTGGCAGTGCACTGAGAAGCCTCGGGGCGCCAATGGCCATACATGTTGACGCCCCTTAAATTTGAAAAAAAAAAGATTAACGATAGAATTATTTTATATTATTGTGTAAACATTATGGATTAATGTTACTGTGACAAATACTGACCTAATTAGACATACATGCCTTCCACATCAAAACTAATTAACACAAAATTAATTAACACGTAACAAATTAGTTTATTCATTTAACATATATTTTTTTCAAATTACTTTTTATTTACAATTTAATCAATGTATTTATCAATTTTTATCACCATCTTCAACATCACTTCGGATAGTTAACATGTCTAGAGATGGTTGCACAGCCGCCCTTTCCTTGTGTAATAGTTAATTTTACCATCTTTTGGATGGAATAGATATCATCTGATAATAGTAATTCTTGATTGTAAAAAGCCTCAAATGATACATATTTCTTCTTATTATATTATCATTATTTTATGATTTAGAATTTTCGTACGATGTGGGGCGTTAATTTTTCAAAAAAAAAAAAAAAAAAAAAAATTATCACGTTTCCTCACTCTACCATCTCTGTAGAAATACCATTATTTATAGTGAAAAAGCTCAATTTCGATAATTTGATAGATGATCCTAGTAATTTTTCGTCTTAATATAGTGAACTCAAAAACTTTCACTTACCACGATTCTTACAAAATTCTAAATAACATATATTTTCATGAAACTTGGAATTTTTACTAAATATATGATTGCTTTCAATATTTCTCGCCGACATAATTGTAATGATTGGCTCTTCTTTTTAGAGGGTACAATAAGACCCAACTTTCTCTAAATAATTTCCAAAAAAAAATAAGTTCCTTGGAAAAGAATTTTATATTTATATAGATTTACAAACCAATTCTATAAAATCTTTAAAATAAATTCTGTTCAGCCATAAAACAAATTGAGAATTAGTGTTGGTGTATTGGTTATGAGTATGGACTTGTAACTGGAAGGTCTGCAGTTCGAGTCCCGCGTATAATTGTTAAATTTTATATTCGTTTTAAAAAAAAAATGTTAATAGTAAAGTAGGTGCTTCCGTCACACCCCCCTCCTGAAAAAAATTGGCATTACTTCAATTTACTTAACTTTATCCACAATTACTGATTTTATTGAACTGTCGAACAGTAAAATTTCAGTATAATACTAATGCACACTTAAAAGTATTAATAATACTAATGTACACTTAAAAATATTAATAATACTAATGTACACTTTAAATCCTCACTGCAAGGTCACAGCTAATTATTACATATCATTTTAGTAAATCACAAGCGTAACATTGGATAAGCATCTGCTTTTACCCTACTATTAAGTTGATTAATAATTAGTTTAGCTAGGTAACTATAGTTTAATTAATCACAGGATAAGCTACAAATGGCGAGTAATACAGTTGTGCAATCCTGTATTTTAACTTTCACATAATATATGCAAATACTTTCTCTGCCTCTACAACTTCAGCAAGCAACTTTAAATAAAATATACTTTATAAAAAAAAAAAAAAATTGAACCTGCGGCTATTTTATAAATATATACATAGCATCCACCCACAAATTCCAGTTTTGCGCATGTCCTAGGAAAATTTGTACCCTGAGGGCAACCCTAGTAATACACATAAATATTTGTATATACAATATCATTATTATATTCATATTAAAAGTATTGAATAAACCTGTGTGGGCTACTTTTACTTAGTTAATATTGTTTGTTATGGATAAAATAGAATTTTAAAAATTTTAATTTAATTTTTCCATACAAATGTAAATAATTCTATATCATTCTAGTATTTAGTAATGTGAATATTATTCGGTATTTAATATAAATTTAAATTTGCCGCCAATGGCGTACAATAATTTTATTTTGGAGAGGGGGTATTGTACTACCTTGATAATAATTTACTAATTTGTTAGGCAGTGTCCTAAGAGAGGAGGTAACCTATGCATTTTCTCCTCTCTCATCAGTCAGTCGCCACTTTAAGCTTGAAGTAGTAAGTCGGTATGCAACATTTCCTTGATTAGATCGTTGTGTAATACTACACAATTCATGCTAGTTCGGTTGCCCCTTAATTGTGAACACCCCAAGTTTGTTACTTCTGGTTTTCCTGGTTAGTGTTAATAAACTAGTCCTTTTGTCAACTTGGCGGCTCGGTTCTCTCGTGCCTACATAGTGTTATTAAGAAATCACATGGTAGTCATTATTATACGGCTCATTTATTATCTACGATCATCAGCCTAGTAGCGGTGTATTGGTCAAGAAGAGTTGGATGCACATACGAATATTTCCTTATTCCTATTTTTTCCTCTCCTTTTATCCCCGATATGTGCTAAGGACACATGGGTCTTCCAACACTGGCAACAAGTATTCATCGTTTCAAGGTAAGCGCCATTCCTTTGGCTTATTGAAAGTGATAATAAATAATATTTGCTACCCATTTTTACATTTAATTTATTCATTCATTTTTTCTATAGTTCAGTATTTTAATTTCCCATTTTGCTCAACCAGTATATTATATTATATTATAAAAAGTCCACTCAATATTTTCACTCTTTAATTTTTTTCTGTATTTACTATATATACAAATATAAGTTTATAATCAGAAATAGATAATGTACGAAAGACTAGAAAATAAAGAGCACGACCTATAGGCGTTATAGATAACACTTTTGTACCACCTAGCAACCTTATAATGATTGTCTTTAAAAATCTTTAGACGGAGTATTTGAAGGAATGAAAGAGGAAGGTGGCTGGTAATCCTTGTTGGGGAGTAGACATTGTTTTCACTTCAATTTACAGACGACCAGAATTATGACAATGTAACACAACAATATCTATGTCCAAAGCTTTAAAAAAGAAGAATATGCTGGAAATCAACTAAAGCAAAATAGAAAATCTGGCGGTAGAGGATTCTAAGAATGAAGAGGATCAAAGTCTATTGAATGGCCAATATATAAGGAAAGGGGGATACATTCAAATATCTTGGATCAGTTTTCTGACAAAGATATCAGTTGCTTAGCTCAGAGTGGACAGAGAGCTGCCCGAATACTAAATTCAGTGCTGTGGAATCACCACAACTATTAAATTATATACTTTATAATCCTTACTAAATTAATAATCCTTACTTTATAATGATATATCTGTGGTTATTTCCTTCATGCTTTGTCTTTGGAGACGTAGAAGCTTAAGTATACCGCCATAATTTAAAGTAAAGTATCATGTGTACGGGTATGAAGCATAGTAATTTACGAAGAAATAAGCGCATATGATAAAAATGGAAGAGACGGACTACTGCAGAAGATCTGCGCAAATATCAAGAGTACAGAAGGTCAGCAATATTCGGATCAAGGAAGCTTTATCAGATCAGAGAAGACATAGTCAAGCGGGTCCAGCAAAAAATTCTTGTCTGGCACGGTATGGATGTTGTTCTTGTCTTCATGTATGCATGAAGAAGAATGACCGAAGAAATGCTTCAACTGGAAGCGTTTAGGGAGGAAAAAGAAGGGCGTCCAAGATATGACTGCCTATAAGATGCCAGCCAGATTGGAAGTGTCCGCTGGTTGCGGCATTGTAGAGAAGGACTACAGGGACAAGTTATCAATGAAGATCTATAATTCTATGCAGGCAACCTAAATATTAATTGACAATAATTCAAACTAATGGGTTCTATTCATCTATAAAAATATGTATTTTATTTTCATTGCACATATCACTAATATATGTCTTTTGTTATTTATTGGCAACTTATATGTAAAATAAAATATTCTATTCCAAATTTGTTCAGTGTAAATCTATGTACATATAATAAAGAGGAAGACGAAATCTTTATTAACTGTTTAATCAAATTTATTAGTTAAATAATATTAAATTATTAAAGGCGGTATATTGTTTTTGAATTTAGGCGGACAAAACCCCAGTACTAGTCATACAAAGCATATAGTTATAAAAATGCTCAAAAGAATAAAATTAACAATTAACAGAATTCTAAGGAGTGTAGAAGTTTCCAGCTATCAAAGTAGCTTTTAAAAATATATTTGAATAGTGCAATAAAAAAATATGATATATTCAAAATAAAGTAGTAGTACTTTAGAAACCCTTTGCTTTCAATAAAAGAATAAAGTGACATTTGTAATATAGCGTGTTCCTTAGATATACCTATCAAATTTCCTATTAATATCTACCATTTTCCTGTACGATTTGTGGTTATTTCCTTCAATATATTTTACACTGGTTTCACATTTATCAAAAAAAATTCAATGAATGAATCTCCAAAACAAATAAAATCAGCCTCATAAATCATTTCCAACCCAGCAAAGATATTTTACATATTACTTCAGATTTTATTGCTATTTATATTGCACAATAAAGCGATTACACTTTATTATGAATTTAAAAATTTATCTTCAAAATGCAGTTTTGTTATCAATTTTGGAACAATCTTCATTATTCCAAGGCAAAAAGTAATCTAATTTGATATTTACGTATTTCTAGAATTAATAGGAAAAAATTATACAAAATTAGTGATTGCCAGATTTCATAGCCATTCTTCAAGAAATCTCAATCACAAATTGCGGTGGGACATTTTTTTTTTGTTTCTAATGGGATAATGCAGTGCAACCTGAAATATCATGGTACCCCCGAGAGTCGTCGGCCTCCAGGCAGTTTTTCTAACGTTACAGACAACTTTGTATGCCCAGTATCTTCAGGGTAGAATCTTTTTATTTGTCTGAGAGTACGTACCTACTTGCAAGTACTCCCACAATTTGGACCCTTCACAGTGTCCGCCACCCATAAAGCAATGTTTTCTCTTTACAGAAACCCTGGAATGTGTTGTAAAGATTCTTAGGAAGAGAAAAATCTAAGGGCAGTAGTCCAATGCACTACCACTGAAGTCATCCCTTCCCTAAGATTAAAAGTATCTGATGGGGGTTCTAAGAAAAGTATTGAACACGTTTTAAGAAAGGAAAAATATGTATGGCAATCTTTTGAGAGCATTGTCGGACTTCAGTGTGTGTTCTGGAAAGTATTCTCATTTAACTTGGATAAGTGGCAAAGAAGGGGGATATTTTATGTGGCAAATTTTGAATGGATGGCTTAATATTAATGAATGACTATCAAAATGTGGTCAAAGAGTTACCTTCCTGACTAGTACAGTCATGAAAAAACACTTGACACCTCGTCAGTGGTTTGCTAAAAACCGACGTTTCGCCCATGTTGCAATGAGCCTCTTCAGGTTTGTTACAACTTGAAAGCCTTATTGCAGTGCATGTTGCAATGAGCATCTTCAGGGTCGTTACACCTTGAAAGCCAATAAGGCACAGCAAGGCAGTGCAATAAAGCTTTCATGGTGTATTGACCCAGAAGAGGCTCGTTGCAACATGGTCGAAACGTTGGTTTTTAGCAAACCACAGACGCAGTCTCAACCCGGAAACTCAAGAGTTTTTCATGAAAATGGCCGCGCAAACCTAAAGGATCGCAATAGAGTCATGCCAAATACTAACTTGCCATGCCAATTCGTTTAGTATTTCATTTTCGCTATACCCTGTATGCCCGAAATCATTAGAGTGAAACATTTTTGTTTTATTTGTCTATGTGGAGGGACCAAACCTTGGGCTATCCAAAGTCTTTTTTTGCCCATTAGCTGCCCTATAACCTGTAGTCTTTACACTGAATTGCCGCAAGAAACTCCTACCGCCAGAAAATCCATCGACTGGAACCCCAGGACCTTCGCGTTTCAAATCCTGCATCTAGCACTGAGCCAATCGTATTAAATTTTTCCAGGTTCTTCATGCAATTTTTCATATCCATAAATATAACAGGTTTTTTTTTTCTTATCAGAAACTTAAGGAACCCAAAGAAAAAAAATGCAGGAGGTTTTTGGAAACTATCTATTAAAAGATTATAATTACCATATCTTTAATATTCCATTTGGTTTATACCCAAATTTAAAGTGATCAAAATTCATGGATAGAAATGAAATATTCAATGAACATTTTGCATAAGTTGGGTAAGGTCCCGTAATGTTTACAGATCAATGGTGAGTGTGACATCATTTAACGCTGGCTCTCTCTATAGTGGTCGCGAGCTTCAAAGTGAATATGGAAAATTGTTCGCATTTCAGTTGGCAGAAAGGAAAGAATGGAGCATTTCATTTCTTATTGAAAGATGGGTCTTTATAAATGAATCTTAAATTCATTGCACTTATTTCTGCCACATTAAGAAATGCAAAGGAGAGGAATTTCTGAATATGAGTGTTCAGCAGGTGGATATTTTTGGAATCATTCTACATTTGTAGGAATATAATGTGACGTTTAGGGAATATAATGTTACCAGATTGTAATTTTAGGGAATAAATCATGTTTCAACATGAAAATCTTGACAGAATTTGATTGAAATGCTATAAGTTTTTTTTGTAAGACAACTTCCAAATCTATTTCTCTAAGAAAGTCCAAGCTCAGGGAAGGTTCTATGGACTATATATATATGGACTAGATATATATCCTCCTCTATTACCAATATGTATCCAGGCTTATAAAACATTCCTGAGGGATTAGACTATCGCAGTTTGTCGGGAGGTTGTTGGAGTTGCCTACATCTTCCCAAAAATCTGTAGATTCTATCGCATTCCAGCCTCAGTTTCTTCAGGTGTCCACTGAGTTTACAATGCTTCATGTGGAAATCTGTCCGAATATGAAACCTATTTTTGCTCAGACTGGACCTTTTCCTCTCATAAATGTTCAAAAAAGATATTAGCCTGTCTCAGTTCTTGAAAAGTCCTGAAGGCGTTGCTCTTTTGACATTTCTGAGCACTTCTTGGGGAAACTTGTCGCTTGAAAAGTTTCCGGCCCTTATTTGGATACCTTCCTAGAAGATATCTCTGACAACATGTGTCTGCAGTCAGAAGGCATCATCTTTGGAAAAGAAGATGAAGACCATCTTATTACCTTCTAAGCCAACATGTCCTGGCACGTATAGAAGAGAGTAACTGTACTATTTCTGACCAAGTAGTTAAATTTGCCGAGGCATTCCGATACCAGTTTCGAACTCAGAGCTTTAATGACGAATAGGAGGATTACAATTTCCCGATTCCGATAATTTCTGGGAAACTGGGGCAATGACTATGAATGCATGTTTCTAGATCCACGTAATTCAACCAAAATCCCCTCAGGGATTCACTATCACTGAACACCAATCTCTATAGAGTATTTTGTAAGTTTTGGAGATTTTTTTGCTAAAGAAAGCTTTCACATTTTATACATCATCGATGTTCCTGTGTACATTAGAGAAAATAACAAAAACTTTTGATTAGAGTTAGTTAAAGTTATCTTTGCATTAACAATGTTAAATATGAATAGAAAACTAAATGGAATACTCACTGTGGTATTTGTAGAAGTTGTACTGGTACGATGATGCGCCCTGGCAGCTGGCGAACTGGCACAGCTGACCGCTAACCGTGATTCCGGTCCTGAACCATTCTTGTTGATCTCTAAAAAGCAATGGCTGGTCTCTAAATGTGTTTGAGCTCGTCTTTCTTCTAATACAATCTTTCTGGCAGCTCTGAATATTTTGTAATAGACAAACATCATGACAGCTAATGGTATATAAAATGATAAAAGTGTTGCATAGATTTGATAACCAAAATCTTGACAGACAAGACACTGGGTACCCGGTTGTCCAGTCTCTTCTCCATGTGTATTGCCCAATATCAATAGCGGTGGTAAACTTATACAAGCTGCTCCCAGCCATACTACAGATACACAAGCCATCATACGTTTTGGTGTTCGCTTTACTCCATACTCCAGCGGTTTTGTTATAGCATAATACCTTAAAAAAAAAAAAATAATAAAAGTGATTAATGATTGGCACCCTGAAACATTAAAAAACAAAATATATATAAGAAATCATGAGAAAAAGGTAAAAAAAAACTTTCTAGATTAACTAATCTATACATTACATAAAAAAATGTAAAGATTCATTTGTATATAGTAAACGCTTTTTCAATGCTTTCTCGTTGCTTTTAACTAAAGGAAAAGCATTATATAGAATATGCGTATTAAATAGAACTGCGCACAATGCTAATTTTATTCCCTTTTCACTTTTAGAAGAATTTTTAGTCATTTGGTCCCCTGAGTATGAATAAAAGTTTTAAAAAAATGGTCTTTGGATAGGGACGTCTCTATAGTGTGTGTGTGTGTGTGTGTGCGAACGTTATAACTCAACGGAAAGTTAATATAGGGTACCGTATCTCTGGAGGGACGCAATTACGAGGTTTTGTTCCACTGAATAATTTTTTTTTTTTTTTTCATTTTATTGTTATTTTCTCGAAGACAATTCCAACGATTTTATTTAAACTTTATATAAGTTTTTTAAAAAATTTGTTTTTCTCGTCAAAAACTAGAGAAATGAACAAATTCAATTCACATTGTCCTATTCCATAATTACAGTTCCTGTCTATTGCTTCTATATCAATCATCCTGTCAATCCTCATCATCCATATCCTCGCTGACAGTGATTATCCAATTAAGCTCGTTTTTTCTTCTGTTAGGCATCCTTTTTACTTTCTCTTACTCCTTAGTAAGGAGAAAGTATTATAATCTTGTCAAATTTTCGATATCGAGTTTTCACCGGAAATATCCGTTTTGAGGTCCTCTGAGCCCCCCCCAAAAAAAGGGGTTTTTAGCAAATAGTCTTTGTGTATATGTGAACAGCATAGCTCAAAAACGAAAAACCATAGAATGATCAAACTTGATATTCCGTTTAGGTATCACCATGGGGGATTTGACAGTACGTTATATGTCAAAATTACTCAACCGGTAGTACCACTTTACTAGTTGCTTTTTCTTACATTTTTTGCGATTTTCTCAAAAATGGCTCCAACGATTTTCTTGAAGCCAACTACACATACAAAGAGCACAATTTTTATATAAAACATTTCTCTAGGAAAATGCATTTAAGGGTACTTTTGGGAAAGGGGAGGAGTAAGGTTTATATCTAAAGTGCTATTTCAGTTTATTAGATAATTCTGCCATCTAAACAATGTTAAATTAGCATTAAATATGTTAGTGAAATTCCGAGTTTGAAAAAAATCGGATAACCGGAAGTGCGTTTACTTTACTATTTTGCTAAATGATTTTTTTTTTTTTTTTACTATTTCGCGATTTCCTCAAAACTGGCTTCGACGATTTTCTTGGAACTTCGTATATAAACTAAATATACAAAGTTCTACTACTTTTATTTAAAACATTTCTCTGCGAAAATTCATTTAAGGGCAGCTATAGGGGAAAGGTGGGGTTATGTTTTCTCTAAAGTGCTATCATAGTTGATTATACAATTCTATCATCCGAAGAAAATTAATTAGAAGTAAATAGATGACCAAAATTCCGAATTTCAAGGAAATTAGTAAACCGGAAATGCGCTTTTACTGGACAGTTTTTTGAGTTTTCGACGAATTTCATTAAATTTGGTACAGAAACTATAAAATTGGTCAATTATAATTTTGAGAACTGGTGTAAGAGAAAGTTGTGTGAGTGTTTCACACCAGATTTTTTTTTTTTTATTGTTAAGTTATATAGAGTGTGTGGCAAAAGACTGAGTAAAGAAACAATTATTTCTAGATGGTTTTGCGTGTTTGATGGGTAGCTTATAACGTGAAATCGCCTCCTCATTTCGTAGCTTTTGTCATTGAAGTATTTATTGACGAAATAAACTGTCTGTTTTTAATATATTTAATTATTGGCTGAACGTTTGAACTGAGGATCAGATGTTTGGAGTCTATCGACAAGGATCCTAATTTCATCCAGGCAGAAATTTATGGAATTGAAAGATATGTCCAGGAAATATCGAAATCAACTGATTGTAATTATATCCGACTGCCAGGACTCCATTAATGACTGCCTCGGTAAATACAATGATTTGGGCAGCAACAACAGAGTTACCTTTTTTTTTTGTTTGGGTATAGAACAAATTTGGGATGAAGGAAATTAGAGGCAAAAAAATACGCCCTCTTTATGGAGCCAGAACTCTTTTGTGGGATAAGCGACCAGTCTCTTCGAGATTAGCTCAGAAATGTGGAGGAAGTGACGAGAGCACAGCCCTGGAAAACACTCCTAGGTTTGAAGCAGGGGTGCGGCCAGAAAGATTTCAAGCATGCCTCACAGTTAGTGCAAAAATAGGCTTCGCAAGCTGACGAGTCTCTTTACCGAACATGTTTAGACTCAGGAAACCTTTGAAGAAACTGTGACTAAAACGCAATAATACCTGCTGATTCTGTAGGAACATGGAGGAGTCCTCAGTACATCTCCTAATGGACTGCGATGCTATCATCTAGAGAAAGTTTTGGAAGCCTTGGCACTTACCTAGTAGATGTTGGAGGAAGATATGCCCTCTGACAAGATGTATAATAAATGGTTCTCATCCTGGAACCAGTTTGAGGCACAATAGTTCTCATTTTCTAGTTATTATATCCAGAGGTATTCCCTTTTTTACTGATACAACAAGATTTCTCCTAATTATTAATTCATGTTATTTGATGAACTCTAATGATTAAGGATTTTGCCGGGATCCTTGATTTTTCCAATTCATTTAAATAACATCTCGAGTCCTGTTTTTTTTTTTTTTATAGTTTTTATTTAATTTTATGGCATTAGCTTTCTCCGCCATAGCCATTTACCGAACTTATGAATGTATCACTTCACTCACCGCTAGAGTTATTTCGCTATCCCAAACAGCGTACTGCTACTAGTCTATTACAAAACACTCCAACTCATTCGCGCTAGTAAATAAAAGCATACACATTAATCATTCTCACTACGTACTATATACATGAACTAAGTGGGGTGGAGTACTCGATATTCCTCACACCCCGTTATGCCTAAAACTAAAATGTAACATTCATCATAACACATCTACACCATCAAATACAATCATCCAAATAAATACAGGCACCCAAATAAAATTACACAATCATACTTTTAAAGCTATATTCCTAAACTAAGCTTGGGATGGAGTACTTGATCCCCGTTATATCTAAACCTATAGTAACCTAGAGCTAAATTAAAGCTTTTTCACTTCTAAAGTACGCTGTTATAGAACAAGATAATTGCGTCTTGTTTTGGTAATTTCGATTCCATATACTTTTCATATTTTTATTTTGCAGTGTCGATTTCTATTTCTACATCATTCATGTAACTCTTTAACACAATTGATTTGTTGATATAAATATTTTGTTTGCTTAAATAGATACGAGAGATTAGTGATTATTAAACAATTTCGATTGGATATCTACATACATTCTCAGTTAGATTTTTATATTTAATTTTTTCAGATATTTACATATTTCCATTAATTATTTTAATTTTGAATTTTTTATTTTTATTACATCAATATTTCAATTTTCTGATTTAATCCAAACTGTCGCAAGTTGTAAGTAAATCTATAAGCTTTGTATTTCATGTTTAACAAATAACTCCCTATGAATATTGAAGGATTAAATAGAAGAGGATTAAACTGTTCTAATGGAATATATATATCCTTCTACATTCAAATCATGCGAGCTCAATTTTATTCTTATGAAAACATTACCTATGTATTTATTTGTTCATTTCAAAGACATATTAAAATTGATCAAGATAGTAATCGATCAGTTCTGCACATAAATTCTGGAATAAATTTTTTCTGATTGAATCATAAATGTTATACACTATTGTAATGACATATCAATGTCATAGCAATGTCAAGTGAAGAAAGGATAATTTATAACTGGTGGCCCAGCCGGCTGCTGTCTTCAAGACAAGGGCCGCGCCGAACAAAAAGCCTTTTCAATACAAGGGTCAAACAAGCACCGATAAAACCCTTTTAAAGGATCATTATTGAACAGAAGCCACCTGGCCGATTCAAGGCTACCAGTCTTTGAGAATCACCCATGGGCGGCCATCTGTCGCCAAAGCTGGCCACTGACCTAAATCACAATGGTCACAGACCTGGCCAAGGTCGCACACTACGAGAGATGTCTTAGTGTGAGTACTACTTACACACCTGACAGTGTATGAGTAATACTAATATAAACTTCGCTCCACTGGAGGAGGGGATCAGTTTATCATCAGTAGTATAACATCAGTATCATCAGTATTATCTTTTACATCAGTATATCATCAGTATTATCATTACGATTATTATCATTACAGCAGCAGTTTCCGCGAGTGCGTCCCTATACAACGTTAAACTTATAATTATTCTATCAAACATTTCATAGTTGTGCATATTAGTTTATTTATTTTAATCATTTTAAATTATTTGTTGTTTATCTCTTTAAATTATTCATTTATTTCTAACAGTTCATATTATCAAATTATTGTAAAAATATAGTCTATTTTTGTAAATTCAGTGTTTAGTATTTCAAGTAATAACTCTCTAAAATTTCTAAACTAACTTCCGCCTAATAAATCCCTCTTCAAGACATCTGACTTCATACCTGTGGCATCCGATAATTGATTCCACTACACTATTATGTGATTCTAAAAGTTATCATTCAATTTACAAAGTGCTTGATTCAAAAATTTAATCGTATTACAAGAAGTTGTTTTAAATTTCCTGATTCTTTCCTGAATCTTGATTACTATTTTACAAAAGAAAGAGCTTCATCTTTTTCAATTTTTTTTTTTTTTTTCAATTATTAAGACCATTAGGGTGTAGTATTATTTGCGCTATAAAATAATGTAGGTTGAAAGAATTAGCTGCAGGCCATCATGTACACATTGACCTGAAAGTCGTGAACAATAGCCACAAAGTCAATGCAGACATTCTAGACAGCCGGTGTCCGAAGTCAGGATAGCTTTACTTTTCAATACTTTACAATATTCACTTTTTTTTCTTCACCCTTTCATTGTAAATTTTTAAACAGATAACACATCCCGATGATGATATTGTTCACAAATATTGATATAACTGAAGTAATAAGTTTATAGAAATTTAAACTCTGTCCTTTAAAATATAAAAAATATTTTAAATTTACCATTAAATAATGAAAAGTTTTTTTAAAATTGAATTGCAATTATTATAATGGTTAGTCTCTCAGATTAAACAAAACAGCCCGGCTTTTTTATTTATTTTAGACTTTTGTTATATTTTTTGTTTGTTTCCTATTTGATGATGCCAATGAACTCTGCCAAAGAAACATTATTTTTACTTCATTTCAGAATTAATGTTTAATTTTTTAAATTATTATCTTTTATTCTATCTATTTTCGCTATTTTTTTGTTGTTTATATTTATTTTTTATTTTCATTAAATACAATATTTTATTTCCTCATAGTTATTTTTTGTATATGTTTAATTTAAATATATCTTAATCACTTTTTGTTATATTTATTTACCTTAACAATACAGAAAAGTATGCAGTTATTATGTACACATGAATTTGAATGTGTAGTGGAAGAAGTAAAAGGAAAATATATTTTATTTGAAGAAAATCATTATTTGAAGAATATTTTAACGTTGGCTGTCAAAAGGGTAAAAATGCAGGTACTAGACCACCGTTAGAAAAGAGGTCAGAGAACTTAGTCAGCTTTGTCTTTTGCCCCTACTTGTAAGCATACAAAACGGAAGAATTTGAACTATCAAGAGAAAGCATTCTTTCAAGAGAGAGTCTAACAGAACAATCAGAATTGGTCATTCTACCAGTATTATTCAAGGAGTCAACATCAGTGCCATTAAGCGACTCTTAGCTGTGCAGCGCAGGGGCGCGCTTAGGATAATCAGTGCTTATCGCACGGTATCTGAACCTGCGGCCTTAGTCATTGCGGGCACCGCCCCAATAGACTTAATGGCTTCGATGAGACGCTTCTGTTTTCAAAATAGAGAACTTAGAAAGGAGGAGGCGTCACGCATTGCGACGATCACTCTGCAGGAAGAGTGGAGGAGAAGATGGAGAGATGAAAGTAGAGGAAGATGGACGCACCGATTGATCGGAGACCCCATACTGTGGTCTACCCGGAGTTTTGGCGAGGTAAACTTTTATCTCACACAAATTCTGTCCGGACATGGGTACTTCATGGAGTACCTCTACAGGAGGAAGAAGAGGACATCGGCCACATGCATATACGGGGACGCTGATGTAGATGACGCCCATCATACGTTTTTCATCTGTAGCAGATGGAAAACAGAAAGAGAAGAACTATGGAGAAAAACCGGGAGACTAACTCCAGAAAACTTGGTAGAGAAGATGCTACAGGAAAAAGAGGCATGGAGTTTAATTGCGGTGTACACCGAGTGCATCTTAAAACAGAAAAGGAGAGAGTATGAATAACTTCCATTAACAGAGCAACGGCTAGTAGAGCACAATACGAGGCGACTCCCTCTGTTGCAATGTCATAAGATCGTCCCAGAGGGGGGTTCCACGCCTGTTTTAGAGGAAGGGGTTTTTAGTGGGTAAAAGCCCCACACACCCGACGCAGTCGGAAGGTGCCAATGGGCATTTTTCCCCCTCGGAAAAAAAAAAAAAAAAAAAAAAACATCAGTGCCAGTTATAAGTAGTAGTAAAACATAAGAGTTTAAATCAATCTAGCTAGTTTCTGTATATTTATATGCATATTATTGTGATATTATAAAGTATTTAAATTCATTTAAGAGAATAATATATTTATTTCAAAAACAGTGGTTATCTCTTGCTTATTTTCTAATACTTCTCTCTCTTGAAACATATACACACTCAAGCCCTTTACAAAACCGCTCGTGCTACGTTCTCTACTACAAACACACATCACACCAACGACATTACAAATGCAATAATATACTCAACTTCTTTGCTTTTAGAAGATCCATAATGCAATTCTAGTGAAAATTAAATAATTCATTAGTTCTTTCAAGATTCGAATGCAAAACACTAGGATCTTCGAGATTAGTGGTCAGACTCAGTGTTATGGAGAAGCCTAGTTATTAATCGACGTTAATAATTGGTTTACGTTTTATACTAGTAGTGGAAAGATTGTAATGGCTGGTTTGTAAAACTGAGGGATAGATCTAGATATTCCACTGCCTCTTGTACGGAACTAGTTGATGATGGAAGTCAAGATTATAGTACGAAACGTCTTCTTTGCAGAACATTCGACAATTGACAATTAATTCCGAAGACATCATATCCTAACACAGATTATACAACGAATCATTAAAGAATTATTACTATTATTTTTTTTAAAAAAGACGATAAACTAAACAAAGCCAATCAGTATGTGATGGGGGGAAACTATAACGCCATCACACATAATCCCATGAGAGCGAACAAGAAAAGATAATATTATGTTCTGCCGATACTTCAGCCAATCAGTTAAAGAAGGAGGGAACCTTAAAATCTACCTCGCTACTGAACAATCAAATTATTGCAGCTCCTGCCAGTGGTTGGTCTGTAACTTAAAGCTGCAACTATTGCTATATGGATGATATTTCAGCATATAAGAAAAACCCTTGGAATCAGGCTCAACCCGAAAAACCCTAATCTTTTGCAATATAAAATTTATCTAGTGTTTAATGTGAGGATTTATCTAGAGTTAATAAAATTCTACCCACTTCAGAATTAATGGAGTAGATTTAGTAAGTTGAAAACGAAATACGAAAAACGATATTTGGCTTGCATTTAGGAGGCTAGACAGCCTCAAACTTTCGACTAATTTTAAAGAAAAATATTATTATTTATTTATTTGTGAATCTAAGGGCCATACAAATGGATACAGTGTATTAGTACATTTTAAAGAAATATAACTCACTTTATTGTGTAACTTTTTAGGAACTTGAAAAGGGCTTTCTCTACTCTAAAAATACTTTGAAACTTTATTTAAAATTCATGTACTTCATTAAATTTACAACTTTGTTTTGTGTTTTATAAGAACACTTTATTTTGATTTTTGTATAGAATTATTTAGAGAAATATTCTAACAATTCCAGCAACAACAATAATGGTAGCTTTGAATTTTTAATTACTATTTTTTTATAGCTAATGTTTAATATAATCAAATAATATAAAGTAATATTTCGTAACTAACTATAAATGTTAAAGACATTTGTGATCTGTAAAGGACAATGTAATGTAAATATTGATGATATATGTGTTAGTAGATTAACGAAAATGGGTTACTAAGGAATATTAATGGTTCACTTCTCATATTGTTTCTGAACTTGAGGGAAAATATGAAAAAAGAGTATACAATATCTTAAGAAAATGAAGGTAGAATGCAGTGGGGTCTTGTTCAGAATTACATGATTGATCATTAAAGTGGTTACGGCTAAGCGGGTGGTTGTGCCCCTTCATTATAAACTTCTTTTTTTTTCTACATACTCTTACAAATATAAGAAAAAGTACTGCATGACAGATTTTCCGAATTGAATTTTCACCGGAAATATAGGTTTCGAGATATTTCGAGCAGGAAAAAGTGATTTTAGATTATAACCCCGGAGAATTGCGGATTTTTAAACTTAATATTTCATTTAGGTGCTACCCGAAGACGTGATTAATATAATTTAGATCAAAATTGATTAACTCGAAGAATCATTTATTACATTTTTCACTTTTTACGAGTTTATCGAAAACAAATCTAACGATCTTCTTTAAAAAGAATTAAATCTGTTACCAAAATTCCGATTTTTAAGACAATGATTGACCGGAAGTAGAGATCTATATTGAATGGTTTATTGTTTCACTGTGATTGTTTAGATAAAGATGCCGATAAGTTTCTTTAAACTAAACATGGTATCGACTTAATCACTATAATTACTCAATTATAATTATGTCAATTTAGTAAGAAAAAGTGATATGAGTGTTTCACAGTAGATTTTTTTTATTACTTTTACTTACAGCTGTGACAGGAAGTATTGCGTCACATGATACTGTCAGAATTTCAAATTAGTATGTCACAACAAAAGAAATTAAGAAAGGAAGATGCCAGCCCATATTTCTGCAGCTTGGATCCATAAAAGCTTCATTTTCAGGAGCGGGAGCATGGTTACAGGAGTTGGATAGAGGGAGTTCGGTGGCCTTGGGTGGTTTGGCCACTGTATTCCGAGGCGGTGGACATTATTGAATGCTGCCGCCTTGTGAGGGAGTGGCAGGGAGAGATCAAAGAGGTGCGGATTTTCTCTGATAGTCAGACCGCACTGAGAGCTTTGAGCAAGCCATGGTGGAGCTCGAAACTAGTGGGATAATGTAGGAGCTCGGAGGGGTAAGGTGCGTCTCTATTGGATACCCGGACATGCGGGAATAGAGGGCAATGAGAGGGCGGATCAGTTGGCTAGGGAGAGATCATCATTACCATTTTGTGGTCCTGAACCAGCCCTTGCCGTCACAAAGAAGTTTCGCGACAAACAGATTAGACTTTGGGAGATGAGAGTCTTGGAGAAATGCTGAGGGGACACGCAGGGGTGCCTCCAAGCTAAAAGATTTATAAAAGGAATTAAGCAGGGAATTTCGGAGTATCTCCTGTCCCTCAGTAGGACAGGTCTGAGGACCTTGGTGGGGGCAGTGACTGGACACACTTGGGTGTCTAGTCACTTGTTTAACTTAGGGAGGACGTCTAATCCCATTTGTCAGAATTGCGACGACGGAGTCAGGGAAACGGTGAATCACTATTTATGTCAGTGTCCCCGTTTCACTGGTACTAGGTTTCGCGTATTTAGGAGGGCACCACTCTCGCAGGATTGCCTGGGCGAGTTGGAGTTTAAGGATATCTTGGGATATTATAGATTGACCGGTAAGCTATCGGAGGAGATTATTTAAGGGAATGATATGGGGGGCATCGGGGGGATATAAGCCATATGGGCTTAGGTCTCACGCCATCAAGGCACCTGGTATAATAATAAAAGCTTCATTTATTTCTATCGAAGACTTATCAGTTACACAAATATCATCTGCATACGCTTATTATCATCAGCACACCCTTATTAAAAATTATACACATACTTTCAATCCTGGACTCGCTAAATACTTTTTTCTACAGCCAAATGGGAAAATTTGCAGGAATGTCTTGCTTCTTAAGCCTCTCTTGAACCGTATTTGAATTTATCTTTAGCTCTCGATGAATCCTGACTTGACTGTTAGTGTCCATGCACGGACAATCATTTTGAAGAGAATCCCAGGTTTCAATCATCGTTTATAAAAAATTCTTGACGGTTTACGTCGTCATAATCAGCTTTGAATTTTACGAACAGAAAATGGAATCTTGGTATTGAATTATTTGTTCTTCATAATCTGTTTCCAAGTAAATAACTCTGTCTTTGGTGGATTTTCCTTGTGTGAAGCCATTACTAGTATTGGTTACTCTTCTTTTTCAACTTAAGGTTTCAATTTCTTGTACATATTGCTGGAGAGAACCGTTTTATTGTAATTATAACAGTGATCGATCGTTCTACAATTATGGCAGTCTTGAACCACATCGCCTTTCTTGTGGTTCGGGCAATATATTACTCCCGTTCGCTATTCTTCTTCCCACATTTTCATTATATCATGCGGCCTCCTTTTTTTTAAGCCTTTATCACCTGGCGCTTTGTTGTAAATGAGTTGCATGATAGTGTGTACTTTCTCTTCATCTGGGGGTACTAAATTTGTTTTGTTTTAATATTGTTACTATTGCTTTTTTTGTTATACATTTTATTAAGTTTATTTAATAAATTATGTTAGTGTCGTTTCAGTTTCTTTTTTTTTAATAAAAAATAATTAAAAAATGAATAATGAGGAAGGGAAACTTGCTTTTCCGTTTACCCATCACATCCGACGGAGTTTCGGTCAAATCCATAAACAACGAAGATGTGTGGTTTTACTGAATGTTCAATTTTTTTCTTCAATTTTTTATGATTTTCTCGAAAATGTTCCAAACATTTTCTTCTAATTTCGGACATATTAACTTTATCAAAAAGGTCAATCAGATTTATATAAATCTTCAATTTTAATTAGAGAATCTCATTAAGGGCTGGAGGGGTATAGCTAAGTGGTTAACGTACTGGACTCCCACGCGGATGACCCGGGTTCGAGTTCAGCTGTGCTGCCGTTAGATTTTTTTCCTTCCTAGGAGCCTCTACAGCTAACCGTTGGGTGATGGACATTCCGGAGACCAGTGCACTGCGAGATGGCTCCGGGCGCTAATGAAACATAATGTTGACGTACAAAAAAAAAAAGAAAAAGAAATACATATATACATACATTAATCAAGGTTGGATAATGGATTTGCAATGGACGAATGAGCGAGCGTACAGATGTCACTAGGTAATGAATTGGTTTGACAGACTGACAAAAAGATGTTGGTTTAACGAGCTTTTAAACATCTTCATGCTCTAATAGAACACTTTCATATAAATGACAATATGATTGACTGAAACATAATACATTTAGAAATGGGATCCAGATATTGGGAAGATGACTGCCAATGAATCGATGAGAAAGGATTTCTTCCCAAAGTTCAAGAAAGAATTTGGGAAGCTTCTTCCTTTAAACTTATAACTTAATCGAGATATTGAGCAGTCATGGCAATACGAGGTCTTATTTGCACCTTTTCAATATTAATCAGCTGTCCATTCTGTGACAATAACCAATGGTAAGTAACCAAAGAAATATATCTTGCACTTCGAGTAAGATAAATTTGAAAATCTGAGTTAAAGATGTGAACACTCAATCTGAGCAAAATGGATTAATTAATACAATAATAAAAATACTTACTAGATTAGAAAAAAAAAAATGAATTAATTTTATTGGATTATAAATAAGTTGCTTTTATGTTGGGCCAATTTCTAAATCCCATTTATATGGAGGTTATTCTATTTGTAGCTAGGTTTGGATTACATTAGTGTATAATACTAAATAAATTCTTAACAAGGTCCTGCACATTTAGACCATGTTCGTTAAACTAAATAAATAATACACGAGAGCAAAACAATATGAAGTCCAATTAGTAACAGTAATCAGTTGAATATTGTACTTTCATTTTACCGTAATTATTTACAAATTTAACCACAAAAGAAACTATTAAAATACTGAACTAAATACATTTATTTATTTTTAAACTAAAAAAAAAATTTATTCTAGATAGAATCAAATTATCTACAGATGTTACAATTAAATATATATTTTAATTAAGCCTAACCATCAAAGTATAGCGGGTTTACAACTGTTTAAAAAGTCTCCTGTCTTTCCATGTATAGGTTTATGTTTTAGAATTGGTAGAGTTTTGAAAAATTTTAAAGTAAAATCCCAATGGCTGGGCACTCACTTTGATGAAAAACCTTGCAGAACTACGAACTAAATTTTACTCTATTTTGACCAATCGATATTGCTATCTGTCGAACAGAAACAGAAGCATAAAACTAGGATAAGACACGATTGACGTTTACAGATGATCACAACAGATTTGTTACCAAAAGAAAAGATTACTGCTTCCAGATAGAAGTGAAAAAATGGATGTAGAATTTTTCAAACAGCCTCTAATGATCTACTAAAGTCATCGGCAACCTTTGACAAACTGACACTAAGTGGCCCGCATAAACATTTCAGGTGGATTCACCGTGATATTCGTCATTTTTTTTTTTTAACTGAATTTTAATTTTAGTATAAATCATGAAATAATATCTTGTCGAAATGATGGTGTGCTGTCTACTGTTAGATACACCTAAATTTAATAGAAAAGAATCTTCTAGATAGCATGCGCAGTGCGTTGGGAACAAGCTAGATATAGATCAATCTACTAATATGTGTTGAACATTTACTGAGCAGATAGAAAAGTATGAATGCCGATCATATCTCCAAATTTTTACTTTTTATACGATTTTTTACTTTATCTTACTCCTATAGTAAGAGGAAGGAAATCGGGTCAATTATTCGATATCAAGTTTTCACGGAAATATCCGTTTTGAGGTCCACTGAATCCAAAAAAAAAGGGGTTTTTAGAAAATGGTGTGTGTGTGTGTATGTGTGTGCGTATATGTGAACAGTATAGCTCAAAAACGAAAAATCGTAGAAAGTTAAACTTAATATTCCGTTTAGGTATCACCATGGGATTAAAGACAGTGGGTCATCTGGTCAAAATTTCTTAACCTACTAGTTAACTTTTTCTCTTTTTTACATTTTTTCCAAAAATGGCTCCAACGATTTCTTTTTAAACTTGGCATATGAGCTACACATACAAAGAGTTACAACTTTTATTTGAAACATTTCTCCGGAAAAATTCATTCAAGGGCAGTTTTGGGAAAGGGGTGGAATAAGGTTTTCCTCTAAAGTGCTATTTCAGTTTACTATACAATTATATCATTTAAATAATATTAATTAGATAGATAGATAAAAAGCTTTATTACAAATTTAAAAATATGTACAATAATAATTAATAGAAGTTCCGAATGTACATTAAGATTATAACCTTCCTAAAATGTTTGTATAGTGATTTTTGGGATAAGGCGAGGTACAATATGCAGGGAAAAAGGGGAAAAAACCTGCAGCTTTAGGAAAAATATTACGAGAGGATGTGTTTCAGTCTTTTATGCCTGTAATGAATGGAGGAGGGATCATAGGAGGCTATTTCGCAGCAGAGTGGATTAAGATGGCCGTCTAGAGTGGAGAGAAGTTTCAGGAGACGATTTTGGATGAAGGAGAATACACTGTGGTTACTGTAGATTTTACGTGAAGTAGGTCGATTTTGGTGTGTCGTGGTGAGTCAGTCCCAATAATATTAATTAGAATTGAATGTGATGTTTGAAAAAAAAAAAATCGGTTGACCGGAAATTGCGTTTTTACTGAAATGTATTTTTCAGTTTTCTGGTATTTTCACGAAAATGGCTCTAACGATTTTCTTTAATGTAGTTAATGTACATATAAAGAACTACAACTTTTATTTGAAACATTTCTCCTGATAATGTCATTTAAGGAGGGGACTTTTGGGAGAGGGGTAGGGTTATGTTTTTCTCTGAATTGCTATTTATAGTTGATTATACAATTCTACCATCCAAACAAAATTAATTAGAAATAAATTGATGACTAAAATTCCGAGTTTCAAGAAAATTATTGAACCGGAAGTGCACTTTTACTGAACAGTTTTTCAGTTTTCGACGAATTTCATTAAATATGGTACAATAACTATAAAATTTTGTCAATTACAATTTTGTGAACGGGAGTAAGAGAAAGTTGTGTGAGTATTTCACACCAGATTTTTTTTTTTGTATTTAGAATCTAGATAATCAGGGATTTGTGGCATATACAGAATTTATGTCTAGTTTCAGACGACAGAAAAAGAATACGATAACGAAAGATAACTGAAGATAAATTGAAACATACCATATTTATATTCGGATGCATATATATCGAATTTATGGTAATAATGTAAAAAATTTGTTAATTTTCGATATGTTACTAAAGGAAAACTCCATTTTTTTTTTTTACTACTAGAGAATAATAATGTACCTACTAATCAATAAAATCGTTAGAACGAAACTAGAATTAGTCTTTAGAGTGTAAAATAAAAAGACTTTAATCTCTAGAGATTAAAAATAATTACAGTGTTGCCAACCCCTTTTTGATTAGACAAATTTTAAGGTTGAGATAAAATAGGTAAAATATATTAATAATATCTAAGCAAAGTAAAAGTTTTAAAATTAAATATTTAATTTAAAATTTATATAATCAATATACTATCTCTGTAAATATAAAAAAATGGTGTTCAAATTAAATATTAAATTCTTCTATGGTCTTTCTAAAAATGATCGTTCTTTCTAGGAATAATTTGAAAACTTTTCTAGGAATAAACTGTATTTAATCTCACATATATCTATATGTTTTTATTAAAAATAAACTTTAATCCACACAAATTAAACACTTTTCAATCAAATTAAACAGCTTTTCTTTCTATCAAACTAAAAACTTTATTATGTTCAAATATTTGGAAAAGGGTAAAATTTAATGGAAACAATATTGATTTGTTTACAAAAACGATTAATTTTTGGCTGAGAAAATGTTTAAACTTCATAGTTGAACATAATTCAAGATTATAAGAAAATAATTGAAAATTCATAGTTTTTGTAGTTATGGAAAATCTGATATTTATCATGATGGTAAAGTGATTTTACAGGTCTCTTTTTCGGTAGGTATGCTCTCTGTAACTGGATCAATCCTCTGTTGAGGAGATTCACGAAACAAGAGCTCCACTCCAGGTGGCTGAAACTAGCTGTTTCAAATGTGCCCACTAGGAGACTTTTCTGTATATTGCCGGCCCAAGGGTTGTAGTGTTCTTCCGTTATAACTCAACTCTGCCTATAATTGAGCTCTGAACTGTAGAGCTCAATGTCCAGCGCGCTATAACTATCTAATCCTCTCCCTTTCCTGGCGCACTTGAACTACGCATTATTTTTCCCATCGGTCACGCATACTCCACCGAATAGATGAATAGGCTATAACTTTGAAAGCCAAGCTTTCCATTAGAAACTATTTATAACTCCCACCAAGTGCTAGGAGAAATTGAATATAAAAAGCCAGGCAATATGAGTGCTTAAGTGAAACGAACCATCTAGGTATAAACAAGCAACCATGAAGAAAACAGCCAAACAAGCATTCAAGAACTTATTCTATTGAGGAATCTACAATTCACAAACAATTATTCCAAGAAACTGTTTCTAATAAGAAATCAAATCAAACAGTCTCAAGTAGCTATCTGCTAAAAGTCTTTCCACAGGTCTGAGATAGTCTTTACCAAGCTAGCAACACTAGCTGTGGACAGTTAGAATATGCGAGCAAACATTGGTTCTTCAAGCGAGTCAAAACAGCCAAACGCTAACGATTTACAGCAACAGCCAACCATATCACTCTACACTCGATCACTCTTTCTCTACACAAAGTAAAATAATATACTCTTCTCTCTTCACAAAGTTCGTTAAATATAATTTGTATAAAGTGCAGTACAGAGTTTTGTGTCTTCATTTAAATTAATATTTACCATCAACCACTATTTCATATATTTATCATAATGTTTTCCATTACGTTCCAACCAGTCACCTTATTATCACACATTCACCTAATTAAATTGGTCAAATTGGCCCCGAGTGTCTCCCTATCATATAACCTTTGTCTCAATTAGGACTCTATTTCATTTTGTGACTCTAATTAATGAAATTAAATTGTAGGACCTTTAACAGAGAGCTTCATGATGCAAAGCTATATTTACTGATCGGCTTTAATTTTTTATTATTTTGTTTTATTTTTATTTTTTTAAGATAAAAAAGGGTCATTTTTGTTGAGGTTAACATTACGCATCGTTGCAAAGTATGTAGCAGATGGATTCACGTACGGCAAGTACACTGAAACTTCAAGAGCAAGCTTTTTAGCAATTTTGTCAGGTTTCAAGTAGTTGTCAGAACGGGGAATATATTTTTGATGTCGTACATCTGTATATTTACGTGTGTCTGTGTGTGTGTGTGCTTTTGTAAACAGCATTACTCTTCTTAAAATCGAAAAATCAATTAAATGGTTGTTCTCCTATATAAAAATCATAAGGAAAGTTTTTTAGAAAAAAATCAAGAAATTTGTAAGTTCTGAGCGCAGGGACATTGACTACTTTTTCAGCAGAATGTACGGTTTCCCCACTATATTATTTTAATAGAAATTAAACTTTATGACATAAATATGATAATTATGAGAAAAAATTACAGAATAAAGAGAAAATAACATTATTTAAATGACCGAATTGTGTAATAAATTGAAATAGCACTTTAGAGGTTAACCTAATCCCCCCTCCCCCAAAAGTGCCCTTAAATGAATTTTCACAGAGAAATGTTTCAAATAAAAGTTGTAGCTCCTTGTATATGTAGTTGACGTATCAAGTTTAAATAAAATCGTTGGAGCCATTTTGAGAAAAACGCAAAAAAGTAAAAAAAAACAACTAGTAAAATGGTATTCCGGTTGAGGAATTTTGACAGATAACGCACAGTCAGATCGCATGGTGATACCTAAACGGAATATCAAGTTTCGCTTTCTACGGTTTTTCGTTTTTGAGCTTGCTGTCACATTCACACACACACACACAGACACACAACACACACACACACACACACACAGAGACCATTTGCTAAAAACCACTTTTTTTGGACTCAGGGGACCTCAAAACGGATATTTCCGGTGAAAACTCAATATCGAAAATTTGACATGATTACAATACTTCCTCTTACTAGGAGTAAGAGAAAGTAAAAATCTATATAAGTCGTGAATATAGTTGGAATAGTCCAGAACAGTCATTCACATTCAATCAACAAATCACAAACAAGAAGAGATATGGCGTAAACAAAGGATGAGATATGGTAAAATAGCTTCTTTTTTTAATTTTTACTTTCTTTTACTCCTGGTAAGAGAAATAACTAGGTCAAAATTTTTATTAAAAGGTAAGTGTTGGCCAGCAGACCAAGTTATTCTAATAAATCCAGTTTATATATCACTCGTACTTAAGTACAATGAATCTATAAATATTAAGTTGTTGTATGTTACTTTCTCTTACTCCTAATAAGAGGAAGTATTGTAATCACGTCAAATTTGCGATGTCCAGTTTTTACCGGAAATATCCGTTTCCAGGTCCCCTGAGTCCAAAAAAGTGGTTTTTAGCAAATGGCCTGTGTGCGTGTCTGCCTGCGCACGCGCGCACGCGCTTTTGTGTGTATGTGTATGTGAACAGCATAGCCAAAAAATGAAAAACCTTAGAATGTTCAAACTTGATATTCCGTTTAGGTATCACCATGCGATCTGATAATACGTTTACGTCAAAATTCCTCAACCGGAAGTACCACTTTACTAGTTGTTTTTTTTTTCTTTTTTGCGATTTTCTCAAAAATAGCTTCAACGATTTCCTTCAAACTTCATACCTCAACTACACATACAAAGGGCTACAACTTTTATTTGAAACTTTTCCCCGAAAAAATTCATTTACGGTTCGTTTACGGGATTTCTCGGGTTACGGTTTCCTGTAAGGGCTATTTTAGTTTATTAGACAATTCTGTCATCTAAATAATGTTAATTAGAATTAGATGTTTTGTAGAAATTCGAGTTTGAAACAAATCTGATGACCGGAAGTGCGTTTGCTTTACCACTTTACTAAATGACTTTTTTCACTTTTTCGCGATTTTCTCAAACATGGCTCCGACGATTTTCTTGAAACTTCCTATATAAACTAAACATACACAAATCTATAACTTTTATTTAAAACATTTCTCTGGGAAAATCAATTTAAGGGTACATTTAGGGGAGGGGTAGGGTTATGTTTTTTTTTCTAAAATGCTATCATAGTTGATTATACAATTCTATCATCCAAACAAAATTAATTGGAAATAAATTGATGGCCAAAATTCCGAGTTTCAAGAAAACTAGTAAACCGGAAGTTCGCTTTTACTGAACAGTTTTTTTTTTTCAGTTTTCGACGAATTTCATTAAAATTGGTACACTAACTATAAAATTTGTCAATTATAATTTTGTGAACGGGAGTAAGAGCAAGTTGTGTGAGTGTTTCACACCAGATTTTTTCTTATAATTAAATTGTTACTATAAATTAGTTTTCAATGGTAAAATTATAAAGTTAGAATATATATTATTGTAAATTGACTTTAAATAACATCAAATTCACAATTACATATAATTATTAAATATATTGAGTTTTGCGCATTAATTATATTTTTGTAAATTGAGCTTTAAATAATAATAATAATAATAATAATAATAATAATAATAATAATATAATTGGAAATGTTAACACAATTTTAAATAATTTGTAATTAAATTAGTTTGATATTTTAAAATGTAAATAGTTTCAATTAATATTTTATTAACATTAACGTTACATTTTGTATTTATAATGCGTATATTTATATGCTTCCATAGTGGCGGGCATGCTGAATAAATTTACTCTAACTAAACAATAAGTTTATTTATTTGAGCGTCCCAGTTTATTTATCAGGACGTTTTTCAAACGCTGGTAATTATTTTCTTACGAAATGTTCTGCTGCCAACTCCTCTTTGTTAAATTTGTTAAAATCCTGCAAATCAGATTCTTGGAGTTCAAAAGTTTTATTGTTTGAAGCTATCTCGCAAACTAATCTACTTTATATGGCCGAATTTTGGGGTTCGCAAAGTTTAACTCAGGTTGAACGAGGTCAAATTAACTTTTTTAAATTATTATTGAATTTACCTCTTCATACTCCAAATGCTTACATAAGGCTAGAGTTATGTAGGTCTCACACCCAACTTAAAATTTTTAAAAAAATGTTAGGATGGTGGAATAGTTTGCTAGGTATGTCCAATGATAAACTCCCCAAAATATGTTTTAATAGGCTCCTACAATTAATTGATAATCAAAATATTCCTTTGAACTGGGTCTCCGAGTTGAGGTACTATTTGACGATAATAGGAGAGGAAAGTTTGTACCAGTGTAGAAATTTTGATATTATTAGAAATAGGTATAAAGATTTGTTAATTTCTATTGAAAATAATTTAATCAGCAAGGACATCGACTCTGTTTGCAATGGTACATACAACTTGTATTACCGTAATATTTGGTCATTTGGAATAAAACAAGAATATTCATATTTTAATGTGAATAAAAAAAAAAATAAGACTGGTGGCCCAATTACGTTTGGCATATAAAAAGAAGACATCATTATATATTGAGGGCAGTAATTATGTGTTGTCGGACCATGCACCCTGTCCAGTTTGTTTCAGGGGTGAGATGGACACGGTAGCACATTTCTTATTTTCTTGCCCAATGTTTATTAGCCAAAGAAATAAATATCTGAGGAACTATCTTGCTTTGGTTAATACATTAGAGGATTTTTTGCATATTAATGAGGTCAGTAAGATAAATAATATTTATGCATTTTTTATAAATGGCTTAAAAGTAAGAACTTTATTAATTTAAGCAGCGTCGATTAATAAGTCTATTTCTTTATTTTTGTAGTTGATACTTTTGTTTTCTTTGTATTAATAACGTATTATAATGTACCAACTGCTTATTGTACGAAATGTTCATCATTTTAAACAATAAAGATGAGTAAATTTATTCTAACTAGGGCTATTCTATCTTCTTTTGTCTTTTTTTTAATTAATTTAATATTTAGAACTGTTCTAGAAAGAACTACAAGTAAATGTGATATAAGACCAAAAGCGTGATAGTCATGCATGATGTTCATCCAATAATGACCATCACATAGTTCAATCAATTAAGTCACGTAGCCAGCCGTCTTTGAGAAGCAAGTGACCTTGCTAGTCCTAGTACCCTAGCGAGAAAATCTGTCGCTAGTGTTAGAATGTGATAGGAATGTTCGTAGAAGCTATTGTAACGAGATTTGGCAAGTTCAGAAACGAATGGAATTTTATGGTCATTATGGGTAGTTAGATTACTGACATAAATAAAAGGATGCGTTTACGATATGGTGGAGTATCTTACATTGTATGGTCCTGTATTTTGTTAATGTTGGATCGTTTAGCAATTCCGTAAACTTCAAATCCATAAGTACATATGGGTGTTAAAAGAGACAGGACGCGGGTGTTAAAAGCGTTTTTCCGTTATGAGATATCTTGGTTTTTCGTGTAGTAGGATATGTATCTTTTGTCTATGGTTAATCAGTCCGTTTGCATTCATTCCTTAATAGTAAGGTGAGAAAGATTTATGTATGTGGTATTTAGTAGCAATACTCCCAAATACGTGAAAAGAAAAGAGGTAACCATTAAGGACTAAAATATGAAATATTTAACCAAATTAATCAATAAGAATTTGAAATAAAATGTAATTGCCATAAAAAAAATAAAAATAAAAAACACATTTAGATATATAATATTTTGTATTCCTTTTTCTCATGCTTTATTACCAAATTTTAAATTACAAAAAAAAAAAAATATATATATATATATATATAATATTTACCTGTCCACACTGATCATACAAAGATTTAAAATTGAAGCGGTGCAAGAAAGTACATCGAATGATACCCAAATATCGCACATAATTGGTCCTAAATTCCATGTGCCCATCAGTTCGTATAATAAAGCCATCGGCATGACGAGTATTGCTACACAGAGATCCGATACAGCTAGTGAGACTAGAAGATAGTTGCAAGGTCGCCGTAGTTTCTTTACTAAGCATACGGCGACACAAACCAATATGTTACCTGCAAACACAGAGCAAAAAAAATTAACATTATTCCAAGGATAAATGTTACTAAATTACTATAAAAAAGTAAAATTAAATTTTTGCAGAAAATTAACTATTAAAAGTTGCTAAATTAGTTTTGTAATATAAAGTTAAATTAAAACTTTTGTTATTCAATTAAACTGAATCTTTTTTTAAACCAAAATAAACTTCGTTTTGTGTTAAGTACAATAGTGAAAGGTTTAATTTGAAAAAAAAAAAAAAACTTTATTTTGAATGCAAAAATATTTTACTTTTTCAACTTTGTAAATTATGTGACAATTTAAAAGTGAGTGATTGATACTTTTAATCACAAGTGAGAGAAAGTACACAAACAGCCATTACTTTTTCTCACAAGTGACGTAAATAATATTATTACTAGCCCGACATCTAGCGACAATATACAAAAACTAAAAAAATATATTACAAACAAACCCCCATTCACAACTACATAGCAACGGAATTGACGTTATACCAAAAGCGGCGTTTACACGATCAATATTATTGTCAATACCAGTATTGACAATATTTCCATCAATACTCATACTAACCACTATCAATATTTCATTACTTTACACGATCAATATTATTGTCAATACTACTTACTATTTCTGCCACTAGGAGAGTGTATTTACGTGTTTATACTCATCAGTTTAGTTGTTTTTTTTAACCTTTAAAAAATGAATAATTGTTCTAAAGCTTGCGTAGCTATTATTTTGGCCCATGGTTATAGTTAGCTCTTTACCCTGCTGCTCACTTTATTAATATTGTATAGAAAACTCAAGGGGGACAGCTCTAATGTTTCTTATCCACTATCGTTCACTCTTAATTAATTCCTTTATAAAACATCGAAAATAAACATTTATCCTAATGATATATTTAATAAAATCTAATATAATTCTGGTAATTTTGTGTTGCATGTTTTAGATACATTTATTTTTTATTAACACCTTAGAAGGCAAAATACTAAATCTTTATCTAACATTCTACCAAAATCAGGCATAAACAAGGAAAATTGTTTGATTGACTTTTCATGTACACATGTAGTGATTTAATATGCCTACCATTCGGAAGGAAAGTTAGAAGCCTATTTTCTCTCTATATTAAACAGCATGGCATATAAAAACCCTTTTTGAAACAAAAAATTAAATTAACTGCGAAACACTCATACGATTTTTCTAATAGTGCAATTGTCACAGTTCAAACTGAAATGTTTTCTTAAAATGGAAATTTAAAATTAATTGGGCCAGTCAATTTTAATATATTATAGGAGATGTTCATTACATAGAATTCTTTAACCTATTATAATAGTATCGCTTTTGTTTTGTACAGGTTAGTTGCAACGTTCGATAAAACTATTGAACTGGCCAATAATATTGTCGATATCCCCTCCAATTCTCAGTATTGATAGAAAATCTGAATTTCATCAATACTCTTGTCAATACCGACCATCAATACATTTTTTTCACGTTACACGATCAATATTATTGTCAATACTCTAAAGTATTGTCAATATTATTGATCGTGTAAACGCCGCTAAAGAGAGCAGGTTATTGAGAGCGGGAATATTTAACTTAAATAAATAAACATTTTTTATTTTATTTTGACGTTTGCTAAGAATTTACGATATTTTATATAAACTGAAGACACATTTTCAAATAAATAAATAATTAAGCATTTATTATTTATTAAACAGTCCATTTTAAAAAAAATTCAAATTATTCCGACCGGAAATAAATTATTATTATTTGTCATAAATTATGGGATAGCTATATGGATGGTCCCAGAGTGGGGCTTTGGATAGCGTAGGGTTTGGTCCCTTCCCACAGACAAATAATAATAATAATAATGTCATAAATTATTATTACTTGCACCTTTTCATATTTCTTATAATTTCATATAGGTTAAAGGATCATTTATTGCTGTTGCAAAAAAATAAAATTAATATTTAACACGTGAATGAGATATTTTTACATTCTCGTTCGGTTGTCAATTACGTTATTGGATGATAAACAACAACTTTAAGTCCGTTATATTTTTATAATGTGTATCCATTATTTTCGTGGACCAATAAAACTTCGCTGATAAAGAATTATAATAGCCTAGGCTAAATCCAACTAAAACTCATTAAGGTCCAAGTTTTATGGATAATAGTCATCAAAAAGACCAGCTTGAGTTCATTGATTGAAATCATAAGTTGAAATCATAAATCCACCATTGTGTTTTCTAAGTCAACCTCCTTGGCAACCGGATATTATTTAAAAAGGAATAAGCTCCCTCCTCCTTTTTCTGAAGCATTCTTGTCCAAATTTGGAATGATGTTACATAAAATTTAGAACCTTCAATGTTGTTTAACTACATCGTTGTAGTTAAACAACATTGAAGGTATGCTCTACAACGAACTTTCCATTGAACTCTTCTGTATATAATCCTGAATGAAATGATCAAGAAACACTACCCCCCCATGGGTGTTGCACTCCTGATTCAAGAATGATCGATCGCTGATCCAGTTCTTTTGTCAGCTAATGAATGTAACATGCAAATCCCGTGGATGTCGCCCGATTATTTACCAGACTAGAAAGCCATAATATTACTATTCAACAAATTTCAATGAATTAAACAATTTTTAATGTAAATTGATTTTTTTCCAATTAAAAGTAAATCTTCTTTTTAACATCTTAAATACTTTTTTGTACAACCGGCTGACGGATACTTATCCAAGCCGTATATACTTTTCTTTTATTAACAGTTGTATATTTGATTGTTTTTTGTATTCTTGAATAAAGTATATTATTATTATTATTATTATTATTATTATTACTTTTTTGTACAAAATAAAAATTGATCTTTCTTGCGCGTAAAGTATAAGCTAAAAATTTTAATTAATAAAAAGTTTAATTTGTAATTAAAGGAAAGATAAAAAAATTTAATTTGGATGTAAAGAGGGTTTAATTTGATTAAAAAAAAAAGTTTAATTTGGATGTAAAAAAAAAATTACAAAGAAAAATGATGTGGCATCTTAATTGATCGCAAAATGGTATATTTTGGTGGAAATTTGGCACTTTGGAAACGACCAAAGATATAGAAACAACTAATAGCTATAAATATCTTGGTGTGACCCTAACTTCTAATTTATCCCTGGTCCATCATTTTAAGGAAAAAAAAATCAAAAATCGAAATTTGCGATAAATACTTTCAACAAATTTTTGTATAACAAAAATATTGCCTTTTCTTGCAAGCTAAAAATCTTTAATGCTGTATCTAGGTCCATAATCTGCTATGGTTCGCAGATATGGAGTTCTAGGATGTACCCTAGTTTAGAGAATTTACTAAGATTCTTTGTTAAAAAAAATGCTTTAATTTGCCAGTGAATACTTCAGATTTTGTTTTGTATTTAGAGGCTGGTGTATTTGTCGATTTTTCTGTGTTCGACAAAATTGAATTTGACATATGCACGTAAATGTTTAGGGCTTCCACCGCATAGATACCCAAATATTTTTATGAAAGGAATTATTTAAAAAAAATTATTTTTTTTTATAATGACTGGGAGAATCTTTCTTTAACATATAACATTGAGCTTGACAGCCTGTTAAATAAGGAGGTTACAATGTAATGGTACCACAAAGATAATGCAACCACAGCAGAGAGACGAGAGGCCCTCTCTGGTTAACAGAGACTACTCTCTGACTTAGGTAGGCTAGAGTGGGAGAACCTATGTACATAAGCCAGTGGGAATCTATCTAAAGGATCTATCAGATACAACCATACAGCTGTACATCGCATCGTGTCATATCTTTACTCTGACCATTCATTCTATCATTTTCATTATAAAGTCCAGTGCAGTTAGTGTAAACTTAGCTACATTCTATGAGTGTCTTCATATCTCGTTCATTTAATCAAACCTAATTTCTCTCATCAACAACCCCATTATATACAATAAATGATATTTTAAATGAAATGAAAGTTAAATTATTAGAAACTTATGAAAATAATGCATTACATAGCGTACATCACAGTCTATATTAAGTCCATAAAGAGCTATAATTGCATCAATAATATTAACCTTGACAGTTCATTGATTAGTTGGCTCATAAAAAATTAGAGGAGAATTCCTTTATTTAAATTATTATGATTTTTAATAAAACAAATAGAAATTTGTTCTTTGTGTAATTTGGGAGAAAATGAGGATGTCCCGCATTTTATTGCCAGTGTAATGTGATAACAAGAAGGAGTGATAACAGAAATATATAATTTTTAATTATAAAAATTATAACTAGTGGTGCCAGTCAGACGCTAGTATTCAGGTCAAGTGCCGCGGTCAGTGCACGGTCAAAGGGACCGCCAAACCGTCAAAGACACACCGTTTTCAAAAGGGTCATTATACGGTCAATATACAAGGGTCAACAAATCACTCAAAAGACCGACCACCTGGCTACAGTCCTTTGATAACTACCATCACCTGTCGCCACACCTGTTCACCGACCTATTCAAGACCTAGGGTCAACACACGGCAATAAACAAACACTCAAGACCGACCACCTGGCTACAGTCCTTTGATAACCGCCAACACCTGTTCAAGACCTAGGGTCAACACACGGCAAGAGATGTTTGAGTGTGACCCGTAATTACAAGACTTGTCAATGTGTGGTGATGGCAATGTAAAGTCTCTCTACAGGAAGTGGGCAGGACTATTCCTCAGTAACATCAAGATTCTACCAGTGACATATTTCATATATCGGAGCGCGTCCCTATCTAAGTATTTAAACATATATTAATTATCAATCATTATAGTTGGTGCATTCTAGTTACAATTTAAATAATTTTAAATTAATTGTAGTTTATCTTTTCAAACGTTTAATTTATTGTTAAAATATACATCTATCTATTTTCGTAAATTCGTAATTCATATTCCGAGTAACAACTCTCTAAAAATCTCTAACTAACGCCCAACTATTCATCGCATCACAACACCTCATCAAGACTTCTGAACCCATTACAACTGGTGGCAGCGGTGGGATCAGAACATCCAATAACTGAACCCATTACAACTGGTGGCAGCGGTGGGATCAGAACATCCAATACCTGAACCCATTACAACTGGTGGCAGCGGTGGGATCAGAACATCCAATATCTGAACCCATTACACCAGATACACCATTTTGAAAGAATTTCGGGTGAAGTTCTTTGACAAAGATATTCTAAACTTCGAGGAATTACTGGAATACCTTGACGGCAAAGATTGGTTAAGTTTAATTAACTACTGCAAATCTGCCTGGAATTATAGATATTTTTTAGTTAAACAGTTTAATTTTTAGATTTATTCTTATCAAGTTATTTTTAATGTTTTTTTTTTTTGTATAAGTGTGTTTAGTTTCAACTCTGATTTGTATTACTAGTGTTTGTGTGGTATTTATTTATTTATTTATTTAAGGAGATACTACATATTTTCACATTCTGTTTATTCTTATTATTTGTACTTATCCTCTTATTTACAATATTGTTTAATTATTCAGATATAAACATATGACAACTCCTCAGACGGTCGTGTGACCGTCTTCAAAATTGTACTTGGAAAAAATAATGTTTTTTTGTTCAACAAACATTAATAAAGATTATTATTATTACTATGGTATATTTTGGGCTTTTAAAGTAATATAGGGGTGAATGAGGGAACGCCCTAGTCTCCAAATTTCAGTAAGCCAAGTTAAGCTAGAGTAATTGGATACATAAAGTAATGCCTAGTTTTAGGCGTTGGCTTAATGTCCAACTACCAAATTAGGTGTCGCGGACAGGGGGATGGCGGAAGCACATACTTTACTATTAACATTTATTAAACTAAAATAAATTTAGTAGTAATACGTGGAACTTAAACTGGGGACCTCCCAGTTACAATAATTGGATAATTAGATAATCATGCAGTGTGGTAGTTTCAGTGCTTATTGGGCAAGAATAACAGAAGAGGATCCAATCAAAGTTAAAAAAAAAATCTGTGTTAACCAATCACACGACCTTTCTCTTACTATTATTAACACAATTATATATACAATAACTTCCATTTTTACATATTTGACGTAACGTAAATATAGAGGTGGAAAGGAGACATGTAACTGACCCACCCAGATAGTAAAAGTGATTGAATTATAATCCACAAAAAGCGCCAATAACATTGAACCAATTCAAAAAAGAACCAATTCAAAAATATGATTTAAAATTTAACGCCATAAAATTCTGCAGAATTACGTAAAAATCAATTTTTTTAAATGAAATCCTTATACTTGTTTTTAAGGAAATGAAATAGGAAGAGAAGAAGAGCAGAAAGAAACACAAAATTGTGAATCTCTATCGCTACCTAGGCCAGACTAGAGTGGGAGACTCCGTATATATACAGCTGAGCTAGCCCTACAGAAGGACAGTTTTATACAACAGTTTACAACGCGTCAGCAACCAACTACTACCCTTCTCTTTACTCAGTCTCAATCTTTCGCTACATAATTTCTATTATTAGTGTAATGTCCTGGCAGTTTTGTATCTCTATTTTATTATACAGTTTTCAGCGTTCATTCTAGCTTATTTCTCAAAAACCCCTTTCTCATTAATTTTCTCTCCTTCTCAGGAACTGGTAAAATATTACTTCTTCTGGAATTTATAAACAAAAGCATATTCCTAATTATGTAGCGAGAGATTTAGACTGAGTAAAGAGAAGGGTAGTAGTTGGTTGCGACGCGTTGTAACTGCTGTATAAACTGTAGTCTGTAGTCTAGCTTGGCAGTATATATACGGAGTCTTCCACTCTAGTCTGGCCTAAGTAGCGAGAGAGATTTTTTCAATTTTATGTTTCTCTCTGCTTTTACTTCTCTTCCTATTACAAAAATTATAAGTCATTCTGCAAATTCACACTTCAGGTTAACCGATTTTCCTAAAAAAATTGAAATTCCAGTAAACCTTCTGGACTAGCAATGCGACGGTCCCCGAGTTCGAGTCCAGCTGCTGCCCTTAGATTTTTTTCTTCCTGGGAGCCTCTTAAAGCTCACTGTCGGTGATGGAAAGTGTTTTCTGTAACGAGAGAACACTGTCCGGAGGCCGGCAGTGCACTGAGAAAGCTCCAAACGTTAGGGTAGCTATATGGGACCAGAAGGGCTTTGGATAGCATAAGGCTTGGTCCCTCCCCACAGACAAATAAAAAAAAAAATCGTTGAAACCCTTTTCGAGAAAAACGGAAAAAAAATAAAACCATTACTTAAAATCGCTTTCCCGCTTGATGGATTATTTCTCGAAAACTTTCGTGTCAAATGCGGGTGGTAGTACCTAGTTTAGAATACCAAAAGCCTTTAGCTTTTTGCGATTTTTAGTTTTTTAGATATTTGTTAAAAAACCGCACATACAGAATATATGCTAAAAACATTATTTTCGTACTCAGGGGAACCTTAAAGCGTTTGTTAGACCATATAAAGGCGATATTATTTTATCCATTATGTCGATTGATTTTAGGAAGGGTCACAGAGAAATTATGGAAAGAATTTATTCACATTTATGAAGAAAGTGAACACTATTAATTTCATTCACACCTAATAAATTAATGTGTGAACAGCTTTTTAGTTTCTTCAGCCATTCTTTATACCACATAGAACGATCTTTTCGTTGACTTTTTCTTTTGTAAATTAAAACAAGAGCAACTAAGGGAAGCGCGTCGTCTTCGTCTATCGTCGCCATCTTTCAAGCATCTGCTAACACTCTTCAAGTATACATGAACTGTGTGGATCACATGTATACTTTCGCAAAAGATCTGTGCATGTATACCATACCGTTCAAGTATGCAGTTACGGTCTAGCCAGCTTAGGGTTTTAAATTTAATTGAAAAAAGACTTGGCTGGAAAAGGTAAAATTTTATTAAATGTTGTTTGAGGAAAGGCATAATTAGTAGAAAATAAACTTAGCAATTTAAGAATATCAATTTGAAAAATACTATATGAATAATGTTTATATTATACAAATAAGTGGAATACCCCCCAGTGTGCTTACAACTAATGAAAGACATCTATCATATTGTTGGATTTCTCAATATGATATTAGTTGGGTTAAGGAGACCTACCTATAACGGTGACTACGATGACAGTTAATAACAGAATGCCAATAAGGACCGCTTGGGGCTGACTGTACGGTGATCTTGGACCAGGGAACCATGTGTCTGGTACGGCTGTAGTTGTAGTGGTAGTAGTTGTAGTTGTAGTTGAAGTAGTACTAGCTATAGCAACGGCGGCAGCAGCAGCAGTGGTGACGTCAGCAGCGGAGGCGGTTTGTGTAGGGGCTAGGCTAGTATTGGCCAGCTCCATCTAACACCGCGCCCCTTTTAGTTTAACCTTTCTCACTTGTAGGCATCCTTTCTTCCCACGCTTCTTCGTCTTCTTCTTTCTTATCTATTTTTTTCTTTTTCTTCTTCTTTCTAATCTCTGTCGTCTCTAACACCTGTTCCACTTCGGCTTTTGTTACCGCATTGACGGCGTTCTTGTCTGAAACATAAAAGAATGCATTTCTATTATAAATCTATCTAGTGAAATAAGTGAAGATTTGTTCATGAAATAAAATGTTACTACAGTGCCATCACACTCTTACGTGCAGAAAATTAATGTTGAACTCAATTCTCAGTAAAAAGTTATAGCTTTACATTGACAATGGATGAGAATCAGAAACCAGTCAGAAACAGTCAATATAAGCATATCAAAAAATCAAACTTATTTTGACGACTATAAAATTCCCAGATCTTATCCAGCACTGGGGACCCAACTACACATTCAACCAATATAGTGTGGTACGGTATGTGGTAATATAGAATCTTAGGTAGACAAAGCTAATATTTCATGAATCAGACTCTTTTAATGCACTTTTAATTACTTTATACTTAACACTTATAATGACAGTAATTATACGAATTGAAAAGGCATAATTTTTTAATTGTTTGCGACAGTCTGTAGTGTAAGCGAATGGAGATTTCTTACAATTTCAATTATGTTTGCAAACTATAGGCTTGGAAGAGAGATAATTTGTTTTAGAATGGGAAAAATTATGCAAAACCTTTATATTAATGTCCTCACACGTTGGTCTAATGGCTAGCGCACTCGCCTTTCGTGCGAGAATTCAAGGTTCCATTCCCGTAAGGGCAAAGTCAGTGTTGACCCAGCATCGTGATGAAAAGTGGGAAGCTACAGTTAGTAGCGCCCTAGGTAGCGAAGGCCGGAACTAAACGGCATGGGAACTGCGGCATGCTTACCACATGTCCCCAATACAAATCGACGTCTGGCAAGCCTTGGCTCTTCATGGGCTGTTGCGCCCTAGTGTTTTTTTTTTTGTATTAATAGTAGTGGAACATGACAAAGAACTGTAAATCAAAGAATAACTACATAAGAGTTACTACACTTTCAGTATCATAAGGTGGCATCACTGCCATCAGTTTAAAACAGCTGTTTGACCATTATTTCAACACTAATAACCTCTAATACTCATTCAACGACGGCCAACACTCTAGAATTCTGATTAATGCAGAAAATGATAGAACTGCCTATTATGAGTTGCTTGAAGATGTTTTAACTAGTTGAATGAACTCTTGCTGGTTTTAACGGTGGTGGGCTAGTGTGGCTAGCTAGCCACATTACCTTTTCAAGGTTGAAATTGATATTGTGATTGATCTTTACTGTTTAAGGTTAACCTTGTAACTGATTTTTTTTTTGTCTTAAGCACTCAGATGGTGGGCTTTATATTCAATTTCTCCTACCGCCAAAGACAGCTTTCTAGATGAGAGAGAGATTGGTTTTGTAAATTGATCCCCCTTCACCAATATATTGCAATACGTGATCCAGAAAGTGTAAGGCGTAATGATATGTCGCCTTGATGCGGTTGCTTTTAAAGCTATTGAATTCAGCTTTTGTGGGGGCGAATTTGCTGATAATTGATTCAATTATAGCAAATTCTGAGACTCATTTAGTGAATCACATTAAAATTAATCATTTGACTTTTTACTTAATGACCCTCTTAGATATCATTTAGTTTTAATACAAATTATTATAATATTTTAATTATGTAATATTATCTTATATTGTGTAGATAGATTCTTTAAGTGAATAGTGCGAGCTAATTCCTTCCATTACATTGTATTATAAGACATCATTAAATACTATTTTAAAGAAAAATTAGTATATTTAGATTAGATTGAAACGGGGCGAGCGGGCCTCATTTCACTGCGGTAAGAGTTCTACTATTAGTTTTGGTTGGTAGTTAATGAACCTTTTTACAACAGCCAAAATAATCTCTTTATTGGTTAGAAATCCAACGTTTCAGCACTACACGTGCCATTTTCATAGGACAATTATTCCTTTACATTAAGTTTTCTTCGTGTTGAACATCACATTTTTGAAATTTTTTAGTTTCCTATATAAATCTTTCTTCGGCTCCACTGGTTCTGCTATGATATTCTTAGTTGATTTTAGTTTTTAAAGGAATAATTGTCCTGTAAAAAGGTTCATTAACTACCAACCAAGTCTTTTCAAGCATTAAAACAGCAGTAAAAACTAAAATCATCTACTATTAGTATATATACAAAAAAGAATAATATAAAGTAGATTTAAGGACACGATAATGAGAATATCATGTCAATATATGTGTGTAACGATATTTATGAATATCAGGGCCGCATTTACAATCAGGCGCATTAGCGCAAGCATATTTTACTTACTTGCTCAAAATTATTCATTTCAATTAATTTTTCCCACACGAACATTTATAGAAATATAAAAACAGTTACAAAATATATAATATCTATTTCTAAATAATATGTTATAACATTTTTATTTTTCAGACACGTTCCTTTGCACGTTGGATTTGCGGACATGTTTGCCTGTCTTGATTGGCTGTGACCTTGTCGTCCGACTTAGTTATTACTAAGATTCAGTAAGTTTATCAGAAAAATAAAGAATTCACCAAAACTATGGTGATACGCTTCAAATTTTCTTCTTTGCTGGTTTTCTATTTTTGACACCGTGCCCTAAGATTATAGTCAAATTCTTTTAGAGAATAATAATTCTTATTTTAATGAAATCAGTACCACTCTATCCAATGATATAAAAACTAGCTAATCTTCTTTTATAAAATATACCTGTTAAAATCCATAATATGTTTTAATTGTACAAAATTTAAACTATATCAATACCTTGGTCAGTGAGGCTGCTCAACTGAGTTGAGTTGCTGGGACACACAGCGTACTCATCAGTCATGAGGACATTGAAAGCAGACATTTAACGAGAATGTATATGTACACATAAATATAATATGTATAGTCCTTATGTACATGTAAAAAATGCTTTAGTGTGTAGATAAAACACTACGTTGCCATGCATGCAACATATGCATTTGTGCCCTAATTTTTAAAGGGGAAAACGTATAGATACACGCCAATATGCCTAGGAAGAGAGTACATACAGCGCCGTCAACCATAGATGTGATGGTTAATTATCCCCAAAAAATCTATAATTATGGACTCCCCTATACTCCCTAAATTCTCCTGATCAATGCCTACCTCCTTGAAGAAGTCTAAGGTCAACCTCGGTATGGTGCCCCTTGACCCAAACCAAAGTCCATGGACCTGAAATTCTCTTTCCCCAAATTGCTCCCTGAATTTTTCTTGGACTTCGCGAGGTGGACTTCTTCTCGAGGTGGTGCTTTTTAGCTTTAATTAGCACGTCAAAGGTCTCCCAGGCTGCCATGTCAATGCACGACTGATAGATGCAGTTCTAAATGATGCCAAGAAGAACAAACGAGAGGGAGCCGTAGCGTTCCTTGACGTGACAATGTCGGCCACGAACACATTGCCCTAAATTTGAAAGCCAAAGGAGTTTCAGAAGACCTGAGTAAAACCATTATGGCCTTTGTGGAGAATAACTTTATAAGAGTATGTACAGAAGCTGTTAAAACGAACGCCATTGCCATACGAAGGGGAGTGCCTCAGGGCGGACTTCTGTCCCCAACTCTTTTTAAGGCAACAATAGATCACAAGTACCTTTTCTATGATACGTCTGAGTATGGAATATATTGTGATGGGCCTCCATGAAGATATATCCGAAGCTGCTCCTTTACCTTTATATAAGAGAACAGTTCTTCCCTCTCGAAGGGGCTCAGGTATATGGCCGGTTCTTAATGTTATCTCGATTATGGTTTTGATAATATGTGAAATATCAAGTGCCTTAACAGTCCGAATGAGAACACCATCAGGCCCTGGAGAGGTATCCAGCGATGTTGACTTTATTGCTTTGTGCACTGCTTGGACAGAGACTGTTTCTAAGTCTGGATTTGTAGGCCTTTCTTCATAATAATCTCGCCGCATTGGATTGGATTCCTCATTGAAGTCTGGCTAGCTTTTTAGCTTTAATTAAATCATATAAATGGAGGGACCAGAGTTATATGCTCCACCCACTTTTTTTTTAAACGGCGGGAAATTTCGAAAAAATAGAAAACACGTATTTAATCATTTTTAGTCTAGTTTATTTTCAGTGATTGATCCATTTTTTTATACCCCAAAATCCCGAGATACAGCATCCAATTTTTTTTTCAAATGGAAACATTATAATTTTTTTTGATAATTTTTATGTACTTGAGCCTTTAAAAAAAAAAAAATTTTAAATCGGTTAGGTTTTCAAAAGTTATGGTATTTAAAATATGAAAAAAATTTCAGTTAATGTCAAAATACATATTTTTTCTTTAAAGAAGCTCTTCAAAACTGGGCACCATAACAATAGGCAAGCCAAAGCTCGGGACTCACACGCTCGGTTTGTAGCCGCACTTAGGTGCAAAGTACAACATCTAAGCCGGCTAGAGTTATCGACGTTCAGATCTTCGACTGAAGCCACGGGATTAAGGTTACTGTACACTTTTATTTTTTAGATATCCCCACAAAAAAATGGACAAAAAGGCACAATTTTATGGACTGATGAATCAAAGTTTACCAACAATGGCCTTCTTAATCGTTGGAACTTTAGAATATGGGCAGAAGAAAATCCACAAGTTACCTTCGCCACACGCCACAGGTTGTTTTTTCTACAAACGTTTGGTGTGGAGTTTGAGGAAACCAACTAATCGGCCCATACTTCTACAGAGGGAACTTAACTGGTGAAAGGTATCTAACTTTTTTAAGAGACATTTTGCCAGTTCTGCTTGAAGATGTTCCTCTAAAACGTCGGTTAGATATGTATTTTCAACAAGATGGCTGCCTGGCACATAATGCGAGAGTTGTTCGACGTTACCTGGACAGAAATTTCCAAGAAAAGTGGTTAGGAACTCATGGTCCGATCCAATGGCCACCTCGACCTCCGGACTTAACCCCAATGGACTATTTTTTGTGGGGATATCTAAAAAATAAAGTGTACAGTAACCTTAATCCCGTGGCTTCAGTCGAAGATCTGGAACGTCGAATAACTCTAGCCTGCCTAGATGTTGACTTTGCCAGCTAAGTGCTGCTACAAACAGAGCATGGGAGTCCAGAGCTTTGACATTAAACTGAAATTTGTTTTTCATATTTTAAATTACCATAACTTTTGAAAAACCTAACCGATTTTAAATTTTTTATTTTTTTAGAGGCTCAAGTACTATAAAAATATGCAAAAAAAAATATAATGTTCCATTTGAAAAAAAAAAGTTGGATGCTGTATCTCGGGATATTGGGGTATAAAAAAATGGATCAATCACTGAAAATAAACTAGACTAAAAATGATTAAATACGTGTTTTCTATTTTTTCGAAATTTCCCGCCGTTTAAAAAAAAAGTGGGTGGAGCATATAACTCTGGTCACCCTGTATATATATATATATATACACACACACATAATTTTTTTAAAATAAATCAGTTTTAATTTTAAAAAGTAAAGTCAACTGTAACATTTGATAACTTTAATTAATTAGCTATTTAAAAAAAGCGACAGCAAATTAGTGATTAACAGAATCATAACTTTTTCCATTGGACTCATTAATTATCTTACATTCCATGTACCATTTGATCAGTAATAATTAGCTTTAAGTAGGTTGCACGTAATAAATTTAGGTAAATTAATTAGGAAATGATATATATATGTATTAAGTATGGAAAGTTTACAAAGCCAGTTCCGAATGGTGGGGGTCACCAGTAACAGGAAGTAAAACATAGATGTTCTTATATCATTATACAAATAATGATAAATTGCAATCATAATTATCGGTATATTTTACTAAATTATAATTTATCTAGGAACTTGTAAACAGATTAAACTCTGAACTCATATATGTTATTAATTTTCTTCTTTTTTATTTATTTATTAGACTATCCTAATAAATGGGCATGTCACGAATTGCGAACAAAACTATTCATTGTTCACCTGCTCCATAGAAACTTTAATGCGAGATAACATCAGCTTGTATTAAACTTTCTGTTAACATACATTTACTTTAATAAATTGTTGTTTGAGTTCACAACTAAAAGTTATTGTTAGTAAACTTGCTCTATAAGAGATTTACTTTTTTTTTGGTTTGTTTTCTTTTTTGTTTGTTTTAATATTATTTATTTTTTATAAATCTTTAGTCTGAACACCCCTCCATGTTCTCCCTATTCCTTTATTTTTTGATTTTCCCACAAGCCAAACTGCTTGGTGATGGCTACGAGACGGTAATGAGGATCCCATCTTAGCCAATTCTCGGCCCCTTCATTGCCCTCAATACCGGCATGTCCGAGTACCTAGAAGGTCACTAATCTGCTTCTCTCAGCGAGACCATTTAGACTTTACCTACATTATTTTATAAACATTGAATATGCGGATTGGTCCGCAATGCTGGATAACATGTGGTATTTTATCCGTCGTAGCATGAATATTGATTTTGTTCTTGACCGGCTTTGGATTTTCATCCCTTGTCAGAGAGTGAATTCACCAAGTTCGTGTAGAGAGTTCACTTCAACGTAATGTTTCTGTTACAGTCACACTTGTTGGCTTGTTGATTGTATACATGTGTGGAAGATTTGAACTTTCTACGATTTTTTATTTTTGAGCTATGCTGTTTACAAACATAGACACACACACAAACACAGACCATTTAGTAAAAACTATTGATATTCTACAGAATTCTATTTTTATTCTACAGAAAAACACATATAGGAAAAACTACAGATATTCTGTTTAGATATCACCATGTGATCTGACGGAGCTTATCTCTCAAAATTCCTCAACAGGAAGTATCACTTTACTTGATTTTTTTTTCTTCACTTTTTTGCAATTTTCTCAAAAATTGCTTCAACGATTTTTCTTAAAATTGGTATGTCAACTATACATACAAAAATCTGCAACTTCTACTCAACTTCTACTTAAACATAACCTCTCCACATGTATACAACCAACAAACCAACAAGTGTAAGTGTAACAGAAACATTACGTTGAAGTGAACTCTCTACACGAACTTAGTGAATTTACGTTGACGATGGATGAAAATCCGAAACCGATCAGTAACAAAATCAATATGCATGCTACGATGGATAAAATACCGGATATTATTTATATATCTTGTCCGTACAGACACATGTGATGGATGCAAGAAATATAAAAATATATTTAATATAAAAAAAATCAAAATTATGAAGAATGAATATGTCACATTCCCTTGCAAAAGAACATTTCAGGTAGAAGACCACTATTGTCTTTTAGAGTTCATGAACTTGATAGCATTGTCTACCCCTTCTTCTCACAGGGAAAGATTTAAAATAACAATTAGAAGACATTCCTTCAATACAGTTGGTTGTAGACACCGAAGCAGAACACTTGCTTTTCGCTCTCTTAGCATCAGTGCATATTAATAACTTAATAATTTCTTTGCAAATAACTTGTAGTTATTATTTTAATAGAATATATTTATTGTTAGCGGTGGTGTCTACTTTCTTATTTCTGATACTTCTCTCTCTTAAACTTATATACTTACAAGCCCCTTTTACAAAACTGCTCAAGCCACTACAAGCTACCACTACAACACTACAACAACTTAACACCAATAACATTTTATTATGAAATGTATTTGGTATGTTGAGTTGTAATGTAGTTTGTGGTAGCTCGAGCGGTTTAGTAAAAGGGCTTGTGAGTATATATGTTTAAGAGAGAAGTATTAGTAATAATCAAGAGAGCACTACTGTTTTTTAAAATAAATATATTATTCTCTAAGCAAATTTTAGTACTTTACAATATCACAGCTATATCTTAATAAATCAGATGTTTTCTAGAATAAAGGCAAATCACTATCACTGGCTCTGAGTTTAAGAGAGCGATTCCTTGGCTTCAGTGTCTGTTCAGACTGTTCTTGAAACAATGTCTTCTCTTCATAGTTCAAATTCTTTCAAATAATGCTGGTATGTCTGGAGGGAGATATATTGTTTTACCCTAACTGTTTGTTGCCCTTTGTCTCTTGGTTTGCATTGACCTAGATTGTAGTACCTGGCTCTATCCCCATCACTAAAAAACACTATTTGAACTAGCTAATTTTCACAAAACTATTTTCCAAAACTATTATTTTTCCATTTCGCTCTTCCACTACATTATCCCCCCCAAGAAATATACAAATATATTTAATTTAAAAAAAATCAAAATTATGAAGAATATGTGACATTCCATTGCAAAAGGACATTTCAGGTAGAAGACCACTATTGTCTTTTAAAGTTCATGAACTTGATAGCATTGTCTACCCCTTCTTCTCACAGGGGAAGATTTGAAATAACAATTAGAAGACATTCCTTCAATATAGTTGGTTGTAGACACCGAACACTTGTTTTTCGCTCTCTTAGCGTCAGTGCATATTAATACGTTAATAATTTCTTTGCAAATAACTTGTAGTTATTATTTTAATAGAATATATTTATTGAACTACTTTCTTATTTCTGATACTTCTCTCTCTTTATATACTTACAAGCCCCTTTCACAAAACCGCTCGTGCTATACAAGCTACCACGACACTACAACATCACACCAAAAACATTTCACACAGATACCTAATGAAACAAATCAAAATGGATTTTTAAGATCACAATAAATTTGGCTTTATACCTTCAAAAAATTAATCAATCAATCAATCAGTCAAGTGACTATTTTAACTAGAAAAGCAGATTGCCTTTTTCCACTTTAATATAAGTATTATTCTACTTACCTAAGTTAAAAGTTGAACCATTTTGGCCAAACAGTAGAAAAGTATTATTTTTTTATTTAATGTATAGGTAAAGAACAGGTCAAAAACTGAATTGAGTCTTTTTATCTACTATAGCAAAACTCAAGAGTATCTTCTTGACTACTCTTGAACCATGTCAATAGAGCTACTAAACCTTCCATCATTTATCATTAAACTACTATGTGTTTAGTAATGCACCGCTAAGTCGTAGAGATATATCAAAACCATCTTGTGGTCACCCTAAGCCCACATAAGCACAGATTCATACTCAAACATATACATTTTTAATAAATACATTAGAAGTATATATACACAGACCACTAGGAATACCTTTGTGTACTATTAACAAACCTCGCTGAATTTACGGTACCTATTGTACAAAACAAGCACTTCTAGAATTCTTTCAATGAATCCTAAAATCCACAATATATTTCCTTAGCTAATAAATTATTACTAACATAAAACCTTTGTACAATAATTTAAGGCTAAAGAACTACCAATCTAATAATAAATCCTTATCTAGCTAAATCTTTATCAACCTACCTATTGTAAACAAGGTCAGGACTTGTGATTTATGTGGAGTTGTAATTTTTAACCAATTATAATTATCACGTCTGTTAATTAAGAAAATTAGTTGCATATTTAATTGGAAATTAACTTTATGGGAATGTATATTTATATCACTAAACCTTTTTTGACAGTCTTTGCAAGCTAATAATTTCTGTGCATTGAACGATTCTGTGCACTTAGTGATTCTATCTGTCGTTTTATTAAATTGTCCCAATTAGAAACAACAATTTAACATTACAACTCCCCTAGAATACACCAAAAATTAACTTTCCAGAAAAGATTTAATAAATAAAAGGATAAACAGTTATGTGAACAGAGAGTAGACTAAGTTTAAAGAAAAGCGTTGGAGCCATTTTTAAGGAAATCGTGAAAAATACCGCAAAAAACGTCTGGTGCCAAACACACTCACAACTTTCTCTTACTCCAGTTCTCAAAATTATAATTGACAAATTTTATAGTTTGTGTGCGAAATTTAATGAAATTCGTCGAAAAACTGACAAGTAAAAGCGCACTTCCGGTTTACTAGTTTTCTTAAAACTTGGAATTTTGGCCATCTATTTATTGTTTAATTAATTATGTTTGGATGATAGAATTGTATAATCAACTATGATAGCACTTTAGAGAAAAACATAACCCCACCCCTCCTTCAAAAGTGCCCTTAAATGAATTTTCCCAGAGAAATGTTTTAAATAGAAGTTGTAGATCTTTGTATGTTTAGTTTATTTACGAATTTTCAAGAAACTCGTCGGAGGCATTGTTGAGAAAATCGCGAAAAAGTGAAAAAAATCATTTAGTAAAGTGGTAATGTAAACGCACTTCCGGTTATCCGTTTTTTTTGAAACTCGGAATTTCAACAACATATTTAATTCTAATTATTATTATTTAGTTGATAGAATTGTCTAATAAACTGAAATAGCACTTTAGATGAAAACCTAACCCCACCCCTCCCCCAGAAGTGACCTTAAATGAATTTTCCCGGAGAAATGTTTTAAATAAAAGTTGTAGATCTTTGTATGTTATAGGAAGTTTCAAGAAAATTGTCGGAAACATTTTTGAGAAAATTGCGAAAAAGTGAAACAAATCATTTAGTTAAGTGGTAATGTAAACGCACTTCCGCTTATAGGATTTTTTTGAAACTCGGAATTACTCAGTTCTAATTAACATTATTGTTTAATTAGTATGTTAATTAAACTGTTTAATAAACGAATATTGTTTAATTAATTAATTGTTTAATAAACTGAAATAGCACTTTAGATGAAAACCTAACCTCACCCCTCACTCCATAACTGCCCTTAAATGAATTTTCCCAGAGAAACATTTCAAATAAAAGTATAGCTCTTTGTATGTGTAGTTCATATAGCAAGTTGGAAAAATCGTCGGAGCCATTTTTGAGAAAAACGCAAAAAGTAAAAAAAAACAAACAAGTAAAGTGGTACTTCCGGTTGAGGAACTTTACAGATGATCTACTGTCGGATCTCATGGTGATAACTAAACGAAATATCAAGTTTCAACTTTCTACGGTTTTTTGTTTTTGAGCTATACTGTTCAAATACACACACACACACCATTTGCTAAAAACCACTTTTTTTGACTCAGGGGACCTCAAAACGGATGTTTCCGGTGAAAACTCGATATCGAAAATTTGACACGATTACAATACTTCCTCTTACTAGGAGTAAGAGAAAGTAAAAAATAAATCTGATCTGAAACACTCACATGACTTTCTCTTACTGCGAAATGGCTAATCTTCTTTACACATACAATTCTTAGTGTTTAAAAACCGTCGCCATTTTTATGAAGAAAATCACAAAAAAACTGAAAAATCTGTACAGTAAAGTCTGCACTTCCGGTTATCTGATTTCCTTTCTGGATTTCTACAGTATATTTAATTCTAATTAATATTATATAGAATGATAGAATAAACTGAAATAGCACTTTAGAGGAAACCATAGACCCCTACCGCTCCCCCAAAAGTGGCTTTAAATGAACTTTCCCTGAGAAATGTTACAAACAAAAGTTGTTAGCTCTTTGTACCAAGTTTAAAGAAAATCACTGTAGCCGTTATCGAGAAAATTACAAAAAACTGAAAAAAAAAAACCTATTCTGTAAAAAGGCACTTCCGGTTGATGGATTTTGCTCGAAATTTACGTATCTGATGCGACGATGTAACTAAACGGAACACGAAGTTTGAGCTTCCTGCAACTTTTCATTTTTGAAATATTCTTTTCACACCCATCCACACCCATACACCATTTTCTAACGACCAATTTTTTTTTACTCACCAATATTTCCGGTGAAAACCGAATTTCGCAAATCTGGCACGATCGCAATACTTCCTCTAACAGTAGTTAGAGAAAGTAAAAATGATTCAGTAAAGTCGTAATTTCCAGTTTACGTCTTCAACTGAACCATATACACTGACCTTAATAAACTGTTCATTCATTGTTCAAGTCGCCTAAATCCGTTACTGGGAATTCCATATTAATCTACAGTTATACACAAATCCTTTAGTTCAACATCTGCCTTCCCGAACACTTCCTAATAACCGCTCCTAGACATTTTAAAAGACAATGGATTCCGTTATCTCCTTTCAGGTGAAGAGCATGATTACTTTCTCTTAATCCTAGTAAGAAGAAGTATTGTAATCGTGTCAAATTTTCGATATCGAGATTTCATCGGAAGTATCCGTTTAGGTCCCCTGAGTCCAAAAAAGTGGTTTTTAGCAAATGGTCTGGTGTATATATATGTGAACAACATAGCTCAAAAATGAAAAACCGTAGAAAGTTGAAACTTAATATTCCGTTTAGGTATCGCCATGGGATCTGACAGTGCGTTTTCTATCAAAATTCCTCAACCAGAAGTATCACTTTAGTAGATTTTTTTTTTTACTTTTTTGCGATTTTTTAAAAAATGGCTCCGATGATTTTTTTCAAACATGGTATATAAACTAAACATAGAAAGAGCTACAACTTTTATTGGAAACATTACTCTGGGAAAATTTATTTAAGGGCACTTTTGAGGAAGGGAAGGGGTTATGTTTTTCTCTAAAGTGCTATCATAGTTGATTATACAATTCTATCATCGAAACAAAATTAATTAGAAATAAATAGATGGCCAAAAATTCCGAGTTTCAAAAAAAAATTAGTAAACCGCTGAACCGTTTTTTCAGTTTGTGACGAATTTCATTAAAAATGGTACATAAATTATAAAATTTGTCGTTGTGGTGGTTGGTTCCGCAGAGCTGGCAAAGCATCAGAGACATTTTCCGTGGTAGCCCCGGCTTCATTTTGTGGTCATCGACCGGCTTTGGGCGTTCGCCCATCTTCAAGTTGAGTTTGTCAGACAGTGTGATAACACAGACTTGCGCAGAGCAAATTCAGGTTATAGTCAATTCACTTATAGCCAATTCAGTCTTTGCATTATTGTATTTTGTTGAGTGTATAAACTGAATTTGCTCTGTGAAAGTCTGTGTTATCACACTGTCTGACAAACGCATCCTGAAGATGGGCGAACGCCCGAAACCGGTCGATGACCACACAATGAAACACGGAAAATATCTCTGATAAAATTTGTCTACTATAATTTTGAGAGCTAGAGTAAGAGAAAGTTGTGTGAGTGTTTCACACCAGATTTTTGTGTGTAGTTTTGGAGTATTACCATTGGGTAGCTTCTCCACTCATAATGATAGTATGTTCTTTTGTAATAATTGTTACTTATAGCGCCGGTTGCGATGATTGTAGCATAAATAAATATTAAAAAAAAAAAAGTTTCTGTACGGCATAAATCAAAGTTAATATTTAAATTTAGTAATGAACCAGAATAATTAAAAGAAGGAATATTACAGTAGCAGAACAAGACATGGCGGGAAAGGATTGGGTGATATTTCCAGATTAATTATTTGGAGACGTAAATTGGTCTAAACAACGAAGTTTGATTGTTTTCAACTTGTACAGAAATCCTATTATGAGTTAAGCTAAGTGGTAAACTACTGTAGTCGTAAGTGTTGCTGACTTGTTTCTTCTTCCTACACTCTTTATAGATGAATATTGATAGTCATTAAAAACACTTAATGCTCTTTTCCCCTTGCAATAATATTTATAAAAGTCTCAGAATTTATCTGTTTTTTTTTTTTTTTTTTTTTTTTAAACAAATCAGTTCGACAAAGAGATCTGAGAATACTTTGTAATATTTGTTCTAATTTATGATAAAAAATTATTTGTAGGGAACAATTTTCTATATCTAGTTTTCATCGTAAATAGAAGTTTTGAGGTTTTCTGAGTCCGAAAAATTATTTTACTCCTAGTAAGAGGAAGTATTGTAATCGTGTCAAATTTTCGATATAGAGTTTTCACCGGAAATATCCGTTTTGAGGCCCCATGAGTCTCAAAAAGTGGTTTTGAAAATGGTGTGTGTGTGTGTGTGTGTGTGTGTGTGTGTGTGTTTGTGTGTGTGTGTGTGACCGGTGTTGGGGTCCCGTGTGTATGTCGTATGCATGAGCAGCATAGTTCAAAAACGAAAAACCGTAGAAAGTTGAAACTTAATATCACGTTTAGGTATCATCATGGGATCTAACGGTGCGTTATCTGTCAAAATTCCTCAACCGGAAGTACCACTTTACTAGTAGTTTTTTTTCACATTTTTGCGATTTTCTCAAAAATGGCTCCGACAATTTTCTTTAAACTTGTTATATCAACTACACATACAAAAGAGCTACAACTTTTATTTGAAACATTTCTCCGGGAAAATTCTTTTTAAAGACACTTCTGGGGGGAAGAGTGGGGTTAGGTTTTCATCTTAACTGTGCTATTTCAGTTTATTAGACAATTCTGTCATCTAAATAAGAAATTATAATTAAATATATTGTTGAAAATTCCGACGTTGAAAAAAATCAAGATCAACCGGAAGTGCGTTTGTTTTGGACACTCTTAACAAATGATGTTCTTTTTTCGCGATTTTCTCAAAAAGGGCCTCGACGATTGTTATTGAAACTTCGTATACAAAATAAAAATGCCCGATCTTACATCTTTAGTTAAGACATTATCTGGAAAAATTCATGTAAGGGCAGTTTTAGGGGAGGGATGAGGTTGCAGCTTCCCCTACAGTGGTATCATAGTTGATTATACAATTCTATCATCCAAACAAAATTAATTAGAAATAAACAGATGTCCAAAATTCCAAGTTTTAAGAAAATTGTAAGCCAGAAGTGCGCTTATATGAACAGCTTTTTCAGTTTTCGACGAATTTCGTTATATTTGGTACACAAACTATAAAATTTGTCAATGATAATTTGGAGAACAGGAGTAAGAGAAAGTTGTGTGAGTGTTTCACACCAGATTTTTTTTTAACTAGAAATTCGTCGGTGTGTGTGTGTGTGTGTGTGTGTGTTGTGTTGTGTTTTCAGCAATAGCTCAAAAATGAAAACTTCGCAAATACTTCAAACTTTATATTCTGTATGGATTTTGAGCACGAGATCGCAAATTCCTCAACCGGAAGTACCACTTTACTAAATGGATTTTTTATATTTAAATGAAGTATTTTAATATTTTATCCGTCGTAGCATGCATATTCCTTTTGTTCCTGACCGGTTTCGGGTTTTCATTCATCGTCGAAGCAAATTCACCAAGTTCGTGAATTTGCTCTGAGTATGGATGAAAATCTGAAACCGGCCAGGATCAAAAGAAATATGCCTGCTACGACGTATAATATATCAGATGTTATCCAGCATTGCGGACCCATCCACATACATTCAATGAAGTTATTTAGCTTATTGGACGATTCTATAATCAATGTGATTCTAATAAGAATTAAATGTGCTGCCAAAATTTGAAGAAAATCAGCTAGAAATAAAATTTTATTGAATAGTTTTCCAGTTTTCTAATATTTTCTCCATAAACATAACATCGGGATTCTCTAAACTTGGTATACTTATCACGTGGTATACTACCTACTTAGGGATAATCACTTTGGTTTGTAACTTTTTTCCGGGAAAATTGATGTTAGAGGGGATTGAGGGTGCTGGAAGATGATGCTTCCCTCAAAAAAAGTCACTTTATTAAGTTTTTGTAGAGGAAGAAGTAAATGAAAATATATTTTTTGAAGAAAACCATTAATTGAAGGATATTTGAACGTTGGCTGGCAAAAAAGGTAAAAAGGCAGGTACAACACCACCGTTAGAAGAGAGGTCACAGAATTTAGTTAGCTTTGTCTTTTGCCCCTTCTCAAAGGAGATGATTTGAACTACCAAGAGAAAGCATTCTTTCAAGAGAGTTTAAACTCAGTATTCAAACAGACAGGACATTCTACCGGTATTATTCAAGGAGGCAAGTCAATTATTCAAGGGAGTCAGTTTATTTTTATTTTTTGTTAATTTTTATTTTTTATTTTCATTAAAAATATTTTATTTCCTCATAGTTACTTTTTGTATATACGTTATTTAATTTAAATATATCTTTACCTAATCACTTTTTGTTATATTCATTTACCTTAACAATATAGTTAAGTATGCAGTTTTTATGTACATATAAATATGCATATGTAGTGGAAAAAGAAAATGAAAATATATTTTATTTAAAGAAAATCATTATTTGAAGGATATTTTAACGTTGGCTGCTGGCAAAAGGGTAAAAATGCAGGTACAAGACCACCGTTAGAAAATAGGTCAGAGAACTTAGTCAGCTTTGTCTTTTGCCCCTACTTGCAATCATACAAAAGGAGAGGATTTGAACTACCAAGAGAAAGCATTCTTTCAAGAGAGTCTAAATTCTGCACTCAATCACACCAAGCTAAATTGGACATTCTACCAGTATTATTCAAGGAGTCAACATCAGTGCCAGTTATTTAGCTAAAACATAAGTGTTTATTCTAGCTAGTTTCTGTATATTTATAAGCATATTATTGTGATATTAAAAAAATTTTAAATTCACTTAGAAATAACATATTTATTTATCTCCTGTTTGTTTCTAATGCTTCTCTCTCGGGGATAATGTAACAGCAAGAGAGCAAACAGCAAGGAGAGCAAGAGAATCTCAACCGCTCTCTCGGACTGGAGGGGGAGAAGCTGTATAACTATAGCGACGGACAGTCCATAAAACACAGTTAAACAGTTAAACACACTTGAGAATCAGTTTACTACATCCAATCGTTAGGTATCATTACTCGACCACTCTACCTTAAACATTTCTTTATTGTAAAGTCCAGGCAGTCTATCTCTACTTATTAATATTTATTAGTTAACCAGTGTTAACCAAGTCTTCTTCTTAATTCATCAACTACACAAATTCTCTCCACCCTACACATCCATTATATTGAATATTTGGATGGGTCCGCATGCAATGCTGGGTGTAATGGAATCAGATATTAGATGTAATGGAATTGTTTGATGTGTCATTCCTGGAGTAGCAGATGTCTTGAAGAGGGCGGAAGTTAGTTGAGAGATTTTAGGAAGTTAGTGCTCGAATAATTAAACGGTTTATATAAAAATAACTATAATTGAACAATACTTTGAACGTTAGAAATGGTAACAAATAATTATAATTAAATACTTAGTAATAAATAGAAGATAAATTAGAATGATAAAATAACTAACTAAAGTGCACAACTAAGAGAATGATAAGTTTGAATATAACTGTGTATAGACGCGTAAACTGCCGCTCGTGTATATAGACGTGCTCGTATGGTTGTAGATGATATAATAATCCTCTCGTCGTATATGATAGAGTTTATATAATACTGTTGTTCACACTCACACCAAGACATCTGTCCTAGTGTGCGACCTTCGTAGTTTGGTGACCTTATTCAGGTCAGTCAGTTCAGTGGCCAACCTTATCGCGGCGCTTGCTTATTGATGTACAGTATTGATGAAAAGGCTTTGTTAATCGTTTGTTTGGCCGCGGCTGTCTTGAAGCCGGCGGCCGGTTGCTGGTTATACTTTTATTACTGCTACCCTTTGTTAAGGTAGCAGCTGGCTGGAACCACTAGTTGTAAATTATTATTTCTTTGGTGTTTGACTTTGCCGATGTCAATGACTTTGCCATGTCATTACATGGGTAACATCTGGTATCCATTGTAGCATGCATATTTCTTTTTAATCCTGACCGTTTTCGGATGATTTTCATCCATCGTCAAGCATAAATTTATTAATTTTATGTTGAGAGTTTACATCAACGTATTGTTTCTGTTACACTTGACACTTGTTGGCTTGTTGATTGTTGTGCTGATTGTGGTTGTTGATGCCAGGGATGTTAGCATTAAATAGTTTTAACAACATTTTCTATTAAATTTATATATTCCATAAATAAATTTTGAAGGGTATATCGTATCTATATATATTAACGTTTTGTATAATCTCTTTTTTTTATCCTGTCCAATCTAAAATCAAAGAACACAAAATCAAGTAACAAACTTGAAATACGTTTTAATCAACCATGAAAAATGTAGTTGTTTAATTTTTTTTTTTTTATATATTGTTCGATATTGAATACAAAAGAAATTATATGAAAATTTATTCATGAAATTTACACTTCGTTTAACACAATATATAAATAATCTATCTTGTATCTGTTTTTTCTTTTTTTCGGCGCTTTATTCATTTACTATCTACGCTAACTAGAGATTTCGCCTCACAGCATTATGTTCTCATTAAACAACTGACTAGTATTATTGGCTGATTTCTGAACTCTTTGTATTATTGTTTACTTATATTTCAGTATTATATTTAATTACTGTTATGGAAAATATCGAAATTGAATTTTGTTTAGAGATCTATTGAATACCCAAAAAAATGTTAATAATTTTTACTTTCTCTTACTTCTAGGAAAAAAAAAAACAATAAAATCTGGTGTGAAACACACTCATAAGTTTCTCTTACTGTAATTGACAAATTTTATAGTTAATCTATCAAATTTAATGAAATTGGTCGGCATTTTTATGGAAAAAAAATCGCGAAAACTGAAAAAAAAAAAACTATTCAATAAAAACGCACTTCCGTTTACTAATTTTCTTGGAACTCGAAATTTTGGCAATCAATTTATTTCAAATTAATTTTGTTTGAATGGCAGATATGTACAATCAACTATGATAGCACTTTAGAGGAAAATATAACCCCACCCATACATCAAAAGCCCCCATAAATGACTTTACCCGGAGAAATGTTTCAAATAAAAGATGTAGCTTTTTATATGTGTAGTTCATACAATTATTTTAAAGAAAATCGCTAGAGCCGTTTTAAAGAAAATAGGAAAAAAAATTGAAAAATATTTTTCAGGAAAGACGCACTTCTGGCCATCCGATTTTTTTCAAACTTGGAGAAATTTCAACAACATATTCAAATTCTAATCTATATATATATAAATTCAGCATCCGTATGTTTGTGGCCGCAAAACTCGAAAAGTAGTCGATGAATTGATTTGAAATTTTGACACAACATTGCATTTCTATATAAGAGTGTTTATATATACTTTTTACTCCGAAGTTCCCATGGAAACGGGAAATTCCGAGCGTTTCGCGTGGTTGGCAGAAATAGACAGACGCAGACGCGTTGGGATGGCGGCGCGCTCTCTGAACCTCTTTCTCAACTACTTATAAGTACCTCTCTTCCGAAGTTTCCACGGAAACGGGAAATTCCGAGCGTTTCGCGTGGTTGGCAGAAATAGACAGACGCAGCAGCGTTGCAATCTTGGCACGCTCTCTACCGAAGATATTCTGCACAGAATACGTCAAGAAACACTTGATCATGGCTCAGATTTCACAGAAGAAATGTACAATGAAGCGCTGAATCTTCATTAAGGATCTTTGTCTTGTAATGTGTGGCAAGTTGTAGAGTTTCAGTACCGAATAGGTCGATCAATGCAACATTTGAGAGAGAACTGCTCAGAGAACAATAGTTAGAGCTATTCGTCCAAGGAAATACACTGAAACTCCTCCAAGAACTAAAGATAGCATTTGATACCATCATACAAGCTGTGACCAACCAAACCGGTGGATTTACTTTTTGGACGCTTCAGGTGGACCTGGAAAAACGTTCTTAATTTCCTTAATCCTGGCTAAAATCCGTTGAAATGGCCATATTGCGTTAGCATTTGCTTCTTCAGGTAATGCCTGCTACGTTGATGGACGGAGCGAGAACAACGCATTCGGCTCTTAAACTTCACTAAACATGCATCTCACAGAAAACCAAACATGTAACATTTCTAAAAAATATGGAATGGGAAAGATTCTTTAGGCGTGCAAAATCATTGTATGGGATGAGTGTACAATGGCTCACAAGAAGTCACTGAAAGACTTGCGAAATAATCAGGCTCCATTTGCCCTCGTTTGGCCAAAGTGAAGAAGTGAATCAACCAATGTGAAGTAGTGAATTTTCCAACGGAATTTCTTAATTTACTCGATTCCGGATTACCGCCACACATTTTAAATTTGAAAATTGGCGTGCCAATTATATTACTTCGAAACATCTATCAGCCAAAGTTATACAGTGGTACACGATTAGTAGTTTAAAAATTGATGAATAATCTAATTGAAGCAACAATTCTCATTGGACCTCATAAAGGTGAAGACGTACTTCTTCCATGAATACCACTCATTCCGACAGATGTGGCGTTCGAGTTCAAACGAGGGCAATGTACGGTTTGAATTTAGAAAACGAATGCTTCTCTCATGGGCTTCTCCCTAATGTCACATGCTCCAGAGTCGGTAAACCATCTGATCTTTATGTTTATGCAGAAAACGGACAAACAAAAGATGTAGTCCATTCACTAGCTACAAAAAAAAGACTTTCAGTTAAAAACATTTTTTCTTTCTTTCCTTTCAGTTCACAGCAACGCAAAGTAGGGTATTAAATTGAAAGATGTGTTTTCTCACTGTATCTATATGTTAACTATAATATTTCTATTTATTTCCCTAATAATTAAATTCAGACTGAGCCACAGCTAAGCGTGGCCGGTTTAGCAAGTTAATATTATACAGATGATAAAATTGTGTAATACACTGAAATATCACTTCAGAGGTGAAAATCTAACCTCAACTCTCCCCCTTAAGTAAATTATTCCGCAGAAATGTTACAAATAAAAATTGTAGCTCTTAGTACATATCCTTGTAAAATTGTAGCTCGTAGTAGGGGAAAATCGTTGGAACCATTTTTGAGAAAATCGCAAAAAGTGGAAAAAAAAAAATTCAGTAAAGTGGTACTTCCGGTTGAGGAATTTTGACAGATAACTTACTATCGGATACCATTTTTGGACTTAGGGGACCTCAAAACTGTATTTCCGGTGAAAACTTGATATCGAAAATTTGACACGATTACAATACTTCCTTTCTAGAGAGTAAGGAGAATGTAAAAAATATTTCGATCCTACCAGATTTTCGAAATTTGAGTTTTCACTGGAAATAGAAGCTTTCAGGTCCCCTGAAATTATTTTAGCTTCGTAGGAACTCTAACTGGATATTCCGTTTAGGTACCACCACCGCACCCAGGCAGGAAGATTTCGAACAGAATCCATCTAGTGGAAGTGTGACTTTACTGAATGTTATTTATTTCAGTTGATCGTGAATTTTCCCGATTTTCTGTAAAGTTCGTAAACTAACTACCACATAAATACCCACCACATTTATTTGATACATTTTCCCCCAAAAATTGATTTCCTAGGGGTTCGTTAGTAATGTATATTTCTCCCAATTTGCATTTTTTTATGTTCTATTTTCTAGAATGTAATCTTTTTATGTTCTAATGGTCGTGTCGCGATAAATACAATTGTTTTTTGAACAATGATAATAATATAAGGGAATGGAATAGCTAACTGGTTAGCATACTGGACTCCCAAGCGGAGGACCCGGGTTCGAGTCCAGCTGTGCTACCCTTAGATTTTTTTCTTCCTAGAAGCCTCTACAGCTCACTGTCCGGTGATGGACAGCGTTGTCTGTAACGAGAGAACACTGTCCGGAGGCCGGCAGTGCACTGATTAGGCTCCGGGCGATAAAGACCGTAGATGTTGACGCGCCCTAAATTAAAAAAAAAGAAAAAAGATAATTGATAAGCCTATATGATTGGAACCGAATGGTTTGTTCAGTGCATTAAATTCATTTTTGGGAACGAGGGAAGGGGAACATATAGAAAGATCGAGAGCTAAGGGAAGTATGTTAGTTCTAGGAATGGAAGATCAATTTCTATCATTTAAGATGAATAGCTCAGTCCACAGAGAATTCTGAATTGATAGTATCCAACAAATTTCTAACTTCTGACCGTCATGCAAACATCCATCCATAGCTTTGATGATGGGCGTAAAAATCGTCAAAAATCAAAAGACGGTGCATTATAGATCTTAAAACAAAGGGTGAATTCCAAAAAATCTGAATTAATATAATGTTTAGGATTACTATAAACTGACAGTTAGACTTATTTCTGACTTTAAAATTTTCACTATAAATTTGTATTATGTGATTATTGAATTTTTGGGAATATGGATAATAATAGTATGCTAATATAATTTTTTTTTCTGTCACTACTGACAGAATATTGTAAGAAGAATCAGAATTAATTGCTTTTTTTTAACCATGTTTAATATCGGGTCTACAAAACAGGGGGGTGGACTGTATGTATTGTCTCCTGGCGTAACCAGGAGTTCCAAAGGGGGGTCTCGACAAGTCTGTATAATATGAGAAAAAGGTTGTGAGCACTCACCTTGCAAATCTTCTAAGCTGGCACGTACGGGGCAGCGTATACCTGTTCAAACAGAGCAAATAGATCGATCTACAAGTCAGAATGAACCTTAAATATACCTGTTGCCCTGGAAGAAGCTGCAGGCAGGCGTCCTTGAGGTAATCCCAGATGAAATATAATGTACTACAAATGAGTTTAACTGTAATAGCTAACACTGAATTTGGAGGGCAACAAATTCCACTAAAATTAACTGGGTGCTTATCTAAGCCGGGTGTCGGAATAAAACTCTACTCAATCACAGCGGGTCCGACATACAAAACAAAACTTATCAGCGGGTTGTTACTCTTAAAACAGAACTACATTCACTGGGTGATAGTACGAATAGCACTTAACTAACCGGGTGTAACATTCAAAACTGAGGAGTTCCCGCTTGGCGGCGCGGAGAGCCGGCGCGCCGTAAAGTGGCGCAGCCGAACGGGGAAGTTCGTAAACATACCGCCCACCTTAAAAGCAATAGCTTTTAACAATACGGGTACTATGGATTAAGCGAGGGGTTCAAAGGAAGCGGGGGAGGGAGCGTAAATCCCTCTGCTGCGGGAGTGGTGAAAAGGGAAAAAGGGATGGGATAGGGAAACGAGAGCCGGGAAGAGCAACGCTCATTCCGCGGTAGGTAAGGGAATAAGGCGGCGCACTGGACGGGTGATAACACCGCTGCCAGTACGGACCGAGGCGACTCGGGAAACGTGATCGGGACCAGAGTGCAAGGCTACAATACGGCCAACGGGCCAATCGAGTGGAGCAGTGTTGGCGCATCGCACGTACACCACATCACCCACCACGGCATCAGAGCCAGGGCGGCGCCACTTCATCCGCTGGAGCATGGAATTTAAGTACTCTCGCGACCAGCGCTTCCAAAATGTCTGGGCTGTACGGCGCAGTACTTGCCAGCGATGGCGAACAGAGGCTTCAGCGGGAATAGGGACCTCAGGCAGACAAAGCAATGAGGAGCCAATGAGAAAGTGTCCAGGGGTGAGGTATCCTGCGGACTCATTAGGGTCCGAGGCTATAGGAATTAGAGGCCGGCTGTTTAATACCGCTTCAATGCGGGCAAAGAGTGTGAAATATTCCTCTGCAGAATATGGGCGTTCGCCAGCGAGGCGCACAAGCAGGGTTTTGACTGACTTAACTCCGGCTTCCCAAAGTCCACCAAAGTGCGGTGCATACGGGGGGTTAAACTGCCAGGAAACGGCACGGTTACTCAGATGAGAGTCAATGACCGCTGAGGAGTCGCGTAGGAAATCATAAAGGGAGCGCAATTCTTTCGCGGCACCCACGAAGTTACGCCCACAGTCCGAATAAATACAATTCGGCAAGCCACGCCGAGCTATAAAGCGGTCGAAAGCGGCTAAAAAACAGTCCGTGGACAGTGCAGAGGCAAATTCTAAATGCAGGGCCTTGGTGGCCGAGCACACGAACAAACATAAGTAGCCTTTCGTGGTTACATAAGAGCGAAGTGATGCACTGCGCGTCGGAAATGGACCTGCAAAATCCACACCAACGTGAGCAAACGGACGGGCGGCTGTAACTCGGTGCGCGGGTAAAGGGGCCATGACCGGTTGATAAGAATGAGCCCTGAAACGATGACAGGTCATGCAGCGATAAATACACTTGCGAAGTAAACACCTCAGAGAAAGAATCCAGTACCTTTCGCGTATAGCTGGGAGCACGGTATTAGAACCAGAGTGCAGGTGTAAGATATGATAATGCGTACAAATGAGCATCGATAAATGGGCCTGCTTTGGCAACAGCAGCGGGTGTTTCGAGCGAAACGGCAAAGAAGACTGCTGGAGTCTTCCGCCCACCCTGACGAGTCCAGATTCGTCAAGGAAAGGGTTTAGGGTAGCCAAAGAGTGGGGTGCAGGTAACGAAGTGCGGAGCGCGTGTAGTAAATCAATAAAGTAGTGAGCCTGGGTTAGGCGAACTAGGGTGAGCTCCGACTGCAGGAGCTCGTGAGTGGTCAATGGGTCACGAAGAGGCCCGCGATCATGAAAATCGAGTCGAGTAATGCGAGTGAACCGAAGGATCCAGGCGAAAACTCGCTTACGTAGGGTGAAAGAACTGAATCTACGTAGGGATTCCAGAAATGTGTCTGGGGAGGGGTCGATGACGCTCGCACGGTGCAGGGTAGCTATTAAATTAGTAGCTTCAGTAACAGAGGTAGGTTCAGGGTGCGTTACTGCAAACGGAGGGGGCCAGAACGCCTTGGATAAGGTCAAAAAAGAGGGGCCATGGAGCCACAAGGCCTGGGTTTCCTTCTTAGTGAAATTAGCGGGGGGTATTGCCCGAGTAGCTAAATCAGCAGGGTTCTGTGAAGTGGGCACGTAAGCCCAGTGAGAGTCTGGCACCAATTCTTGAACCAGAGACACTCGGTTGGCCACAAAGGTATGTAGACAATGAGGGGGGGTGTGAAGCCAGTGAAGGACATCACGGGAGTCCGAGTACAATCGGGGACGACTGGACACACCAGAGAGGGCGGAAACGCCTGAGGCAACATATAGCCTGGTGAGTAAGACCGCAGCACACAATTCGAGTCTAGGAATTGACAGAGTTTTGAGAGGGGCAACGCGCGATTTAGCTATCCATAAGGTGGGGTAGACATGAGCCTCTTGGCGAAAAATTAAGTAAATAGAAGCGGCATAGGCCTGGGCCGACGCATCGCAAAATCCAACCACCTCAATAGGGAAGGACGCTGAGTGAGGTACATAACGGGGAACGCAAATATCAGTCACTAAAGGTAACTGGCGGATAATGGTTAGCGCGTTGCCAAGTAACGGCTCGTACAGGGGTTCATCCCAGGGCAACTGGGCGACCCATAGCTGTTGCAATAAAATTTTTAAAGTGGAGGTTACAGGTGCCAGGTAACCTAGCGGGTCAAACACTCGCGCAATGTACGATAAAATGGAACGTTTAGTGAGATCGCCATAAAAGGGGCATAGAGAAAATCTTAACACGTCTGAGTTAGGGTCCCATAGGATGCCCAAAATTGGAAAGGCGTGTTCGCCGGAGTCAAATGGAATGGCACAACACTCGGGTTGATTTCGCCACTTGGCCAATAAAGCAGGAGAATTTGAGGCCCATTTCTTGAGTCTAAACCCGCCCTTAATGATGAGTAGCTCTTCGAGCTGCTGGCGAAGTAACAAAGCTGTAGGGGCGTCCGGGGCTCCGGTAATCACATCATCGACGTAGGTGCATGTTTTAATGGCATTGGAAGCTAAGGGGTACGTTCCCCCATGGTCTTGAACGAGCAGTAACAAAACACGTTGGGCCAAAAAGGCGGATGGCGTTAAGCCATATGTTACGGTATTTAATTCCATTTCCTTGACCTCGCCTTTGGGGTCGGGGCGACACATAATGTGGTGGTGACATCGGTCTTGCGGACGTATAAGAACCTGGCGGTACATTTTTTCGATGTCAGCCGTGAGGGCAATAGGGTTAAGCCTAAAAGAGAGTAGTATCGAACAAATGTCGCGCTGGAGCTTTGGGCCAGGTAGCAGGCGATCGTTGAGTGACAGATAATTAATGTCCTTGGCGGAGGCGTTGAACACCACTCGCACACGAGCGGAGTCGGAGGGGCCCTTGGTCACCACATGATGAGGAATAATGTAGTCCACGAGAGTGTCAGCCTCAGTCATATGGTTCAACCGTAGGTATTCCTGCATAAATTTAGAATATTCTGTATGAAGTGTGGGTTTACTCCGTAACCGGCGCTCCAAATTATTTAGTGAGGCCCGTGGAGGAATGGCGTTAACGGCTAACGGGGGGCTTCCCTGCTTGAAGGGAAGTGCGACTATGTAACGACCCTCAGCGTCACGGGAGTGAGTTTCAAGGAAGTGCTGTTCCACCCAGGCAGGATCAACATTACGATTATAGGGGACCTCTTCGATCTCCCAGAACTTCTGGAGTTGGCCAGCCAGATCGCAGGAAACATGGAGAGAAGTTAGGCGCATGTCAGGTTGCGCGGAGGCAAGGGCGCCTAGTATGACAATTCCGAAGTGAGTGGGAATGGTGGATAGGCCCTCCATATTCTGCACCGGGTCGCCTTGACATAACAGAAGTGGGAAGACTTCAGCTCCTAGGAGCATGTCCACGGGAGCGGGAGTTCCAAAATGCGGGTCCGCTAGAGGTAAGTGCGAGTACCGTTGAAGTAGCGACTGAGGTATAGAATGCGTGGGTAAGGAAGCTGCTCTAGAAGGCAGCACTAACGCGTGTACAGGGAGTTTAAAATTCTTAACGCGTGACTGAAGAGTGCAATTAATGAGTCCGGAGGCGGAAACCGGCGCGTTGCCAACCCCGGTGACCTGAGCGCGTGTAGCGGCAGTATGCAGTCCTAAAAAGGCCACACAAGACTGGGATATAGCAGAAATCTGTGAACCCGGGTCCAAGACAGCTCGGATAACGTGTGAATTTCCCCAAGCGTCGGAGATGCTGGCGTTGAGGGTGCCCAACAATACCTGCGGCATACCAGTGTCATTGGCACTGAAAAAGCATGCCGCCTCGGGTTCTGCTGGTTTTAAAGTGGGGGAAGGCGCTGCGGGTAGTGGAGCCTCAGGGGCTGAGGGGCGTTGAGAAGTGGGTGTGGGTTCGGAGTGCAGCAGGGTGTTATGCCGGTTAGACTGGCACACACGGCATAAAAATCGGGACTGACACTGGGAGCGTAAATGATTGCCTAGACAGTTGAAACAACGCCTTTTAGTACGAAGAAAGTCATATTTGCGGTCCAGAGATAAATTGGCAAACTGAGGGCAGACAGACAATACGTGTGGGGCGCGACATAAAATACAAACACTTGGAGGTGATTTGGAACGGCTCTCCGTACGGGGTTTCACTTGAGTAGGGTTTGAGTTGAGCATAAAAATGCTACGCGAGGGTGTTTTAACTTCTTTAGCAAACTGGGAACTACGAGTAGAGGGTGTAGGGTGAGGAGACAGTTCCATGGTTTGCACCTGCTGAACTACAAAGTCAATTAGGTTTTGGAATGTGGGTATTCCTGAAGTGGCCATTCGATCTTCGAACTTACGGGTAATGTCTGCATTTAAATTTCGAAGCGCTAGGGAGAATAATAAAAAATCAGTTAAATCGTCCAAATTCATGGCCTTAAGGGCACTAACTGAGCTCCTATGTGTGTTAAGGAAATCCTTCAAATGGGACAGAGAAGATGAGGATTGTTTATTAAAGAGGTCGAGTTTTGAAAAATACATGGAAGCTATTCTACGTGGATTGGCATACCGAGATATCAGAGCTTGGTATGCTACCTGATAATTTTCGCCAGTTAATGGTAAGCCAGAAATGACAGAGGCGGCTTCGCCTTTCAGAGCGGTTTTAAGATATTGGAAACGCTGGGTGTCATTAATACCTGGAGCTTGGTGTATCAATGACGTAAATAACGAGAAGAATTCCGGCCAAGCTTGTACATTTCCGTCAAACTGGGGGATCCGGATTTTCTCCAGCGGGTTGAAATGGCTAGTGGAAGCGCCTTGAGGTGTTGAAACAGTGGCCGAAGGAGGCGCAGGCTCTTGCTTTTTAAGAGCTAAGTAGAGACATTCGATTTGGATTGTCAAATCACGAAATGAGTTCCGAACTTGACGCGTTTCGATTTGATCCTCCTTCTTTAAGACGACATTGAGGTCTAATAATTTCGACTGAACAATCTTAAATTCCTGAGCGAGCGGTTCCAACCGGGAGACATATGCTTGAAGAGCTGTTAGTTGTGAAATATCAAAATCTTTGACGATTTGGTATATGGATGACGCATCAGCGAAAATGTCCTCCCGCTCCGCCACCAAACGCTGAGCCGACTGCAGTACTTGGGAGTAATCGCGGGACGATTCGCTTTTGACCGATACTTGTTCCTTAGGCATTCTGGAAGGGTTAGGATGAATGAGGGTTGAACAATGCGAAGAACGAATGGAGTTGAATTAGCAAATTCAATTCGAGTCAGAATGGAAATTGATTTAAACTGGGGAATTTTAAATAGAAATCATAAACTGTAGCGGTATCCAAATACACTTTTAAAATTGAAGAGTTGCAGCTGAAAAAAAAAATTAAACTACGAAGTGTTAATGTGCGAGGAGCAAATTCCTTCAACACAAGTACCGGAGAAGTTAATAATTTAAACGGTGCTACTTTAATAATTCGGGAGTTAAAGAACAATCAAAAGTCAACCACTTAATATTGTTCTCAATTAGAATAAAATAAATAGTTCAAAGAAATTAACTGTAATTAAATTACGTAAAAATAATCCACAATAGTGAAAAGAATAAGGAAACAAAATGAGTTTAAAATGTCCAGCTGTTTATAGACGATAAAGTTTTAATAAGATTAAGGGGGATTTAAACGTGTTTACGGAAATTACCAATTGGTAAACAAGAGAATATATCTGTTGGTAAACAAACGAGTAGGTGTGCGCTCGACCTGCGCGCGTCTCGTGGTGAGACGTGGGAATTAACGTGTATGAGTTGTTAGCAAAGCTCACTAGATAGCAGTGTAGGAGGTTGAAATTTGAAGTTCGCGGCTTTTTTATGGAGATCGTACCAACGCGCCCAAAGTTGAGAGCGGCTTCAAAATCAAACCAGTGAAGAATAATTGAATTTGTACTTTACACCCTCTTCTACTTTGCACACAGGAAATCAACAAATAACTCTATTTTTAGACCAAACCAATACAAACTTGTACTCAACTTTGCAAGATTTGTCGTTTTTAAGACTTTACAATTTACTTAGGAATAAAATTTTAATTATGTGAATTTCGAATTTCTGGATTGAAATTTGAAAATTAATGAGTAGAATTGTTGAAAATGACAATAGGGTAATTACTCAAATTGTTTCAAGTAAATTTAATTGAAATTACTTCCGTTTCAATAAATTTGGGTATAATTTAATTTAAATTGGGTTCAAAATTTGCAAAATTAGACTTCTGGGATTTTCGTATTCTACAAAATTATACAAAACCGTACGAAATTCGGTTCGGTATGACCATTTATGTTTAATATCGGGTCTACAAAACAGGGGGTGGACTGTATGTATTGTCTCCTGGCGTAACCAGGAGTTCCAAAGGGAGGTCTCGACAATTCTGTATAATATGAGAAAAAGGTTGTGAGCACTCACCTTGCAAATCTTCTAAGCTGGCACGTACGGGGCAGCGTATACCTGTTCAAACAGAGCAAATAGATCGATCTACAAGTCAAAATGAACCTTAAATATACCTGTTGCCCTGGAGGAAGCTGCAGGCAGGCGTCCTTGAGGTAATCCCAGATGAAATATAATGTACTACAAATGAGTTTAACTGTAATAGCTAACACTGAATTTGGAGGGTCAACAAATTCCACTAAAATTAACTGGGTGCTTATCTAAGCCGGGTGTCGGAATAAAACTCTACTCAATCACAGCGGGTCCGACATACAAAACAAAACTTATCAGCGGGTTGTTACTCTTAAAACAGAACTACATTCACTGGGTGATAGTACGAATAGCACTTATCTAAGCGGGTGTAACATTCAAAAACTGAGGAGTTCCCGCTTGGCGGCGCGGAGAGCCGGCGCGCCGTAAAGTGGCGCAGCCGAACGGGGAAGTTCGTAAACAACCATATTTCAGTGAGCACCGCAAAAACCTATTTATTTATTTATTTATTTTAAGAAAAGATTCCAAATAGTTCTATTGATCTCAAATTACGCGTATATTTAATTGTAAAATTTTTATAATTTTATAATTATTACTCTTAATTAAATTATCTGGCATCTTTATAATAAGTAGAAAATATGAGATTAAATAAGAATATATTAGTTGAAAGAGAGATGCGCGATGAGAATGTAATAGATAGATTTATTATATATTATACAGATTATAGTGTGATAGTAATTTGTATTTAAATACTGTAATGACATACCAAGGTCATAGCAATGTCAAAGTGGCCCCAGCCAGCCGCTATCTTCACAAAGGATGGCAGGAAGAAAGGATAATTTATAACTAGTGGCCCAGCCGGCCGCTGTCTTCAAGTCAAGGGCCGCGGCCAAACAAAAACCCCCTTTCAAATACAAGGGTCAATACATTACATCAAAGACAAGCACCGATAAAGCTGGCCACTGACCTAAATGACATTGGTCGCCGACCTGGCCAAGGTCGCGCGCTACGAGAGATGTCTTAGTGTGAGTACTTACTTACACACTTTACAGTGTGTGAGTAAGACTAATATAAACTTCGTCTCACTGGAGGAGGGGATCAGTATATCAGTATCACCAGAATCATTATAGATCATTAATAACATTCTTTTTACACGAGTATCATTACATCATTTTTTGACAGCAGCAGTTATACTTGAGTTCCGAGCGCGTCCCTATACAAGGTTTAACTTATAATTATTTTCATAGTTGCGCATATTACTTAATTTGTTATTTAACTCTTTAAATTATTTAATTATTTTTATCATTTCGTGTTAATTGTTACCAAACCACACATTCAAATTATTGTTAAAAATATAGTCTATTTTTATAAATTCAGTGTTAGTAATTCAAGCAATAACTCTCTAAAAATCTCTAAACTAACTTCCGCCTAATAAATCCCTCTTCAAGACGTCTAACTTCATACCTCAGGAATCACGACGATTGATTCCACTACATCTGGTGGCAGCGGTGGGATCTGATCATCCGATACATACGATAATCGATTCCACTACATTACTTACTGATTAAATAATATTATTATATATACACCAGAATATGTAGATATATAAAAAATGACTTGAAACTGAGTGAGAGCGCACAACGGGATCATCCTGAGTTTTATTTTTCTCAGAATTAATAATGCATTATTTCGATTTATAAATAATTCAGATGGCATAGTTTGCTGACATTCTTTAAATATTCTTATAGAATATTCTCTAATAATACGCCTATATTATTAAAAGTTTGATTAATATCTATATATGTTTTTTTATTTTAATTTTTATAATGGGCTATATATAGACAAACGCCTGACATGGAATCCTCACATTAGACTGAAACGACAAAAACTGAACAACCGCTTTAGAATGCTTAAAAGATTTCTTGACAATAGATCTAAACTAACATTACTAAACAGCGATGGATGCAAGAAATATAAAAATATATTTAATTTAAAAAAATCAAAATTATGAATAATATGTGACATTCTCTTGCAAAAGGACATTTCAGGTAGAAGACCACTATTGTCTTTTAGAGTTCATGAACTTGATAGCATTGTCACAGGGGAATTTGAAATAACAATTAGAAGACATTCCTTCAATATAGTTTGTTGTAGACACCGAAGCAGAACACTTCAGGAACACTTGTTTTTCGCTCTCTTAGCATCAGTGCATATTAATAAGTTAATAATTCCTTTGCAAATAACTTGTAGTTATTATTTTAATAGAATATATTTATTTTTAGCAGTGGTGACTACTTTCTTATTTCTGATACTTCTCTCTTAAACATATATACTTACAAGCTCTTTTACTAAACCGCTCGTGCTACACCAACTACTGCTACAAACCCACAACAACTCAACACACCAATAACATTTCAAAACAAACGACTAATATACAAGTCAGTCTTAAAACCCATCTGGACATATGGAATAGAACTTTGGAGCTCCGGTAAGCGTTCCAATATTCAACGAATCTAATCCCTTTAATCAGAAATTCTGCGCGTCATTGTTAACGCTCCCTACTTTGTCTCCGTACCTTACAATCCACAATGACCTTAATATCTCATTCGTGACCGATGTTGTTGCTTCCTCTTCTTATGAAAAATTCCATAAAACCTTTTCCTACCGTATAAACCCTTTAGCCAGAAATCTCTCCCCTGGAACCTTTATCTCTGTCGTCGTCTAAAATGTCAGTGGCCTCGAGATCTTCTTTCAACAAGTGACAATGAATGATTTCGAGTGCTACCATTTGGGTAGTTCCTCCACTCGTTTTGTGATTTTTTTGTTTTGTTTCTCATTATTATTTGTATTCGGTATCATCAGATTTGCTTGTGCGCACTAGCGCGTTGTAAATAAATAAAAATAGAGAGCAAAAAAAAAAAATGTACCAATTAACTGTAATAAATAATTAATATTTCTGTCATTATTTTGTCCACCACCAGTATTAGGTAAAAATCCCACCCCTGTTAATGTTTGGTCGGTTATAAACAATAATATTATTGACTATTTTCAGACGTACTAGCTTCTTGGTTTTCATTTTCATAAACAATAACATCTTTCTTAGTATTGTTTATTAGCAGTTTATCTTTAGACTTATATATCTTTATATTATTCAATACTTACTGCTTCTTAAACGGTTTATTTTTAACTTATTGTTTATGTTTAAAATTCTATTTTTATGGTGAATTTTTTTTTTTGGTTTACGTTTTAATAATATCATATTGTTAGGTTGTTCTAATTTCGGAAATGAATATCGATATCATCCTAGTAACTCAAGTTTGTTTTGTAACGTCAGAATATGCCCACGCTACTATGCTATTTTCAATTTTATGATTACGTTTAAGATTCCACATGAAATCTGACTCCTCATACATGTTCACGTAAACTCTGGGAGCTGATAATTTCTGAGTGACATTGCTACCCACTCTCGTCCGAATGTAATCTTTTAGTAAGTAATAGTTTTAATATTTTTGATATCTCCAGAACGACTGTCAGAGTTTTCTCTTCGACTAGATCGCAATCTCTACCCCTGTGATTAAACCAGTTTTGTTAACTAAATAAATTAGGAATATTCGCTTTAACATTTTTTTACTGCAAAAACTTGCAACTTTAGAACGTAATTTGCTTGTAAAGTTTCAGTTTCTATTTTAATTAGATTTTTACCTGTAGTTATTATATTAATTATAACATTTTTATATGAGTATGTTTAATTAAATCCCCATTTTCCAAATGACATTCTATGTATTTTTCCGATGTTATCTTCCCTAACCCTTAACATTGACATAATAAGGTCCTTTGTCAGTCAGACTGTAATATCTTTTTGGTCGTAATATCCAGTCTTACTGCTCGCTTTGAAAGTTGTTTTGGTGATATGTAGAAAGTAATGGTTCTACTAAAATCACTGTAATGGTGAACACAGATGGACCAGTAAAGAAAGAGTGCCCTATTAGAGAAAAACGTAAACATAAAATATAATAGGTCGTAATGTCTTAATATGCCTAATGTCCAGAGCAGTATATAACTAAATTTGCTTTAAGCAACTCTATGTTATCTCACTGTTTTGACAAAAACATCCTGATGATGGGCGAACGCCCGAAATCGGTCTCGATGACCACCAAAAGAAGCAGGCTATCATGGATAATATCTCTGATGTTCATATTAGTGTTTGTAGTAGTAGTATTATCCGGCACACGAACATTATTGTAACTTTTGCCCAGTTTGTCACCCCTCCCCCAAGGACTTTTCCTCCAATTTTTATTCTACCACTATCTGCTTCAATTTTGTAGAAACATATACTACATCCATGTTTACTTTATTTGGGTTATTTTTAATATCACTATTGTTAGGTGTTAGAAACTGTAGGATTGTTAGTTACTCATATTTTGTTTCGTTTTTTTCTTTATTTTTTTGTTTTTCGTTTTCCACCGCTGACCTGATCTAGTACCTTTGTCCTCTTTTTAGATATTATGAGATTAAAAATAAAAATAAAATAAGAGTGACAAACAAAACAAAACAAAAATAGAAAATCAGAAAAGTTGAACTTAAAAATTGTAGTGAAAAGCAAAGCAAGTAAATTGAAACTCATTAACGCCCACGGGCATTGATTGGGATCAGCAAAAATAAATTAATTTCTGAGAAGAAACCGAAATTTGAAAAGAAATCAGTCTTTTATCTTTTTGATGCTAGGATTGCTATCTCGGTTCTTTGTGCACTCACAACTTCAGTCCTAAACTTGCTAGTGTAATGTTCAACTTTCCCTCCAAAATTACTTAGTTTTCCAGCTCATTTTTTTATTTTTTGTTTTTGCTAGTTAGATCATTTCCGTCTTTATAGATACATTGAAGGTCCTCACATGTTGGTCTAGTGGCTAGCGCACTGACCTTTCGTGCGGGAATTCAGGATTCGATTCCCGTGAAGGCAAATTCGATGTTGACCCAGCATCGTGTTGAAAAGTGGGAAGTACAGTTAGTAGCGCCCTAGATTGCGAAGGCCGGAACTAAACGGCATAGGAACTGCGGCGTTTCCCACACGCCACCCTATTCAAATCGCCTTCTGACAAGCCTTGACCTTCCATGGTCTGTTGCGCCATAGGTTTTTTTTTTTTATAGCTACATTAAAGAATTATTTATGATACTATTTAATTGTACTTACATTTTTCTATAGTTTTTTCTTTTTTTAAAAAAAAATAGTATTATTGTGAGATTCCCAATTGGGGACCCGTGAGACCTGCGAGTTATTCTGTTGTGACATTACCCTAAACAATTAGTACGACGAAAGAATTTTACACTCTAAAAGAGTTAAAGGAGCTTATGCAAGATCCAAAATTTCTCAAACAGTTTGACGACGCTGATGATGTCGAACTAAGTGATATGTGGAACTACTACCTGATGTCGTTGATGCTATTACTGATGAGGAGGCTATAAATGAAAATGATTTAAAAGATAGTGAACCTTCCAGAAGTACTGGGACGTGTTGAAGTACATTGCAATTCAAATTCCTCATAAAAAAAATGAAACCTAAATTGCCTAATTGGAAAGAAAATAAACCCAAATTATAACCAATCATCGTTACGAAGACTCCTTGCCCGATTACTGCTTCAGAGCGGAATAATATGAAAGGAAAGACAACAATGAGTTTCCTGTATATAAATGGTTTAAGTGCTCAAGTTATTTTGAAACACATCTCAGTGTTAAATAATCTGTCAAATCATTGTTGTGCCTTTGACATTTTTTTTTTTTTTTTTTTTTTACAAGTGTTGAGTTGTTGAACCTGTTGACAGAGAAGGAAATAACTAGCTGCCACAGAGACAGTATACCGTGAAATATAATCGTGTGAATGTTTGCTCTATAAAAGTTAAAAGTAGAAATGATGAAAGAATGTATAGAGGGTGTGATTTTTAGAGTAGAGGAAAAAACTCAAGTTCTGGGGATTTTGTATGGAAAGATAATAATGACGTGAAAGTTCAAAGCAACCATGAAGGTATTCAACCTTTGTCCACAATGTAAACAGATGGTCTAAGAAGGAGAAGCGGTCTATAACGATTCCACAGCCAGATTGTATAGTAAAATGGGCTGGTATTTTCCTATTTTTACCGACTTACTTGACATGTCTGTAATAAATGCGCATTTTTTGCATGGAATGGTTAATGAAAAGTTGCCCCCTTCAAATGCAATTCAAAAGACCAAATTGCAAGAGCATATTTATGGACAACATCCATATTTGATCCAAAAATACGAGGAAGACCTTATCTTCAAAAGTTGTCGTCCAACAGAGTCCTTGATGATGTTAGGAAAGGGGTGCACAAGGTCACGTTATTGAATATACCGAAGAAGGGAAGCTGCGTAATTGTGCAAGATGTAAAAAAAAAAAAAAAAATCCTAGAAGGCAGTGTATGTAATAAGTGCAATGTTGGATTACACATGGAATGTTACAAAGATTGGCATTCATAAAAATGCCCTACTAATGTTTTTGCTTTCTCTTACTCCTAGTAAGAGGAAGTATCGTAATCGTGTCAAATTTTCGATATCGAGTTTTCACCGGAAATATCCGTTTTGAGATCCCCTGAGTCCAAAAAAGTGGTTTTTAGCAAATGGTCTGTGTGTGTGTGTGTGTGTCCGTGTGTATGTATGTATGTATGAACAGCATAGCTCAAAAACGAAAAATCGTAGAAAGTTGAAATTTGATATTCCGTTTAGGTATCACCATGGGATCTGACTGTACGTTATCTGTAAAAATTCCTCAACCGGAAGTACCACTTTACTAGTTGGATTTTTTACTTTTTTGCGATTTTCTCAAAAATGGCTCCGACGATTTTCTTTAAACTAAACATCAACCACACATACAAAGCGCTACAACTTTTATTTGAAACATTTCTCCGGAAAAATGCATTGAAGGGCACTTTTGGGGGAGGGGTGGGGTTAGGTTTCCATCTAAAGTGTTATTTCAGTTTACAGACAATTCTGCCATCTAAATAATGTTAATTAGAATTAAATATGTTGTTGAAATTCCGAGTTTGAAAAAATCGGATAACCGGAAGTGCGTTTACTTTACCACTTTACTAAATGATTTATTCACTTTTCGCAATTTTCTCAAAAATGGCTTCTGACGATTTTTTTGAAACTTCGTATATAAACTAAACATGCAAGATCTACAACTTTTATCTAAAACATTTCTCTGGGAAATATCTTTTAAGAGCACTTTTAGGGGAGGGGTGGGGTTAGATTTTCATCAAAGTGCTATCCTAGTTCATTATACAATTCTATCATTCAAACATAATTAGTTAGAAATAAATAGATGGCTGAAATCCGAGTTTCAAGAAAATTATTAAACCGGAAGTGCGCTTTTACTGAACAGTTTTTTCAGTTTTCGTCGAATTTCATTAAATTTGGTACACAAACTATAAAATTTTCAATTATCATTTTGAGAACTGGAGTAAGAGAAACTAGTGTGAGTGTTTCACACCAGATTTTTTTTAATTTGAAATAGTTTTAATATCTTATTAAAATACTAATTTATTGTTTTAAATAATATTGTAATCATAAATTTATACTTTGTGTTTTGTCTTTACTGAAAAATAAAGAATTTTTTTTGAAAATATACTTTTTATTAAACGCCACCGGCCATGGTCCCCATTTAGTACTTTTTTATGTTTAAAAAGTCTACAAACTTTTAATGTTTAAAAATCTCTTTTAATATTAATGAATTATGAATGAAATAATAAATTCTACAACCTACTATGGACACAAATTAAATTTAGTAATACTTTGTAAGGAGAAGAGAATGCAAGTTGAGGATATAGTTATCGAACGTAGAGTGATCTTGGTGGTGATGAATGTAGAACGTTAGCGTTGGCTTGTTACTGGGCATATCCTGGGTGAGCGGTGTAGCTAGTTAAAATGCTTTCGATTAAATAATGTGGCCCAGCTTAGTGTGAAAACTCTCAGGCCTGTAAAAGTGTTTTTAGTAGAGAGCTTAATGCAGATAATTGATTGCAATAAGCAGCTTCTTTAGTAAGTCTGAGTTGCACAGACTAAAGACCTAAAGAGTGTTACAGAGACGCTACAAGAGCCCTCAAAAATATAGATAAATAAGATTTTTAAATGTGAATAATTTATGCACAAATTTTAATATTATTATTTTTTATTTAAATAATATAAGCGACTTCGCTGGACAGTGGTTTTTGTTTGTTAATTAATTAATTAAATTAATTTTATTTTATATAATTACATTACTTACTTATTCTATTCTCTCCTTCAAAAGTAACCGTAATGAGGGAGAATTTATTTACATAATTACATGCTCCACTTAATTAAAGTAATAAATGTAATAATTTAAATTAGAATTTTTTTTTTTTTAAAGAAAATTATGGAAATTATTACCCTGCTGTATATTTAGAAAAAGCTAGTTTATATTTAGAAAGAGCTAGAAACGGAGTCTAGGGGCAAGCTTGGCTAACGAAGTTTTAGTTCATTCATTCGCAAAATCAGGAGCAGTTAAGACTCGCTAAAGATGTACATACCCGTATCGGCGACGTTAGCGCTTAAATGACTTGTACCAGAAATTAAGATATTACAGCACTTGTTGCCCGCTGTGAGAATTTTCCTCTTGAAAGGATTGATTCTGTAGGGGTTTTGGGTGAACCCCCACCACTCATCCACTCTAGCGGAGAGAAACAGCCCCTCTCGCACAGAGAGGAGAGGTTCGGCCAGTGTGTGTATATATATATATATATGAGAGATAGACAGTCAGAAAATCATTCTGTGGAATTCGGTTTTACACATCATTATCATTCTGTTGATTTACACATCAGTTTAACATCACTCCGTACATATCATTTTAGCCACGTCAGTCTGTCAGTTCAGTTCAGTTCTAAACTCTAAAGTGTAAAGTCCTTGGCAGTCAGTCATATACATAGATATCAATTATATATCTTAACCAAATCTTAAGGTGTTATTTATCACTCATCAAGCTTCAACCAACATCTCCTCACAACACTCTTACAATTCTATTACACCTTCAGTTCTTGACGTTAGCATTTGAATCAAGCATGAAATGAGTCTTTGTTTGCTATAACTTTTCAAATATTAGTCTGCTGTATAAAGAGTTGTCTTGTAGAAAGAAAAGTGTGAAGGGGGTGGATCTCAAACGGAAAAACTAGTGGTTAAGGATTTTCCAGTGTTTAATTTTATATCGAGAACTTTAGTCGGTACTGATTAACGAAATGAAAAACTGTATTGTCTGCAAAATTAAGTGTGTTATTGTGGTATGGATAGGATATATTATTAGCAGTGTATTATATCTTGGTAGAAGCAAGGAAGCACTGTCTTGTGGTACACTAGCCCGGAAAGGTTAATAAGAAAAGAAAGCTGCCCCATTCACTGACAGGGAAGTACCTGTCAGTGTAACTATGAAGAATTACACAGTAGGTTTATGGAGAGTATTCTAGTGCAGCAACCACAAACTCGATTGTTTCTCCAGAGCAGAATCCATTATGTATTATAGTAGTACAGTAGAAAAAAAAAAAAAACATTAATTGATTCTTTTTAGCAGTTTTATTTTAGCAGTTTTACTGTGATGTTTAAACAATCAAACAAAAAATTATTTTTTTATTCATTGGTTTCAGTACGGCATAGAATTTATTAAAACCGCTTATTGGCACAAAAATTTTCATTTATAAGATTAGCAAAGGAATTGTATGATTTCATTTTATTGAAAATGCACCCTGTGCAGTAGTAGTATCATCTATTCTTTTAGAGGATATCTCTCGATTGAGTATTCGCCGGATATCTAGGCTGGCACTGCTTGCATATTGAATTTCAATTTCATATTTATAGTTCATTCATGGCAGACTACCTTATCCGTGGTTCATAGTTGAAGTGATTGTCAATAATAATATGGATTTAATTCCATTTATTCCACTACGAGTAAGAAGTGGAAAAGTGATCAAATTCCTAAATCATCTAGATTTTAAACCGCTAGAAGGCGTGGCAAGCGATGACTAAGACACTTTCAAGGACTGACTGATTTATTATATTGAACGAAAGATATTATTTGTTATCGATTTATAAAGCAAGTTGTAACCTAATATTATGAATAATTGCTTTTCTTCCCTTAAGTTTTGGTGTTGCGTAAAGTGTAAAGTTAATTATAGTTTAAGTCTATTTTCACCGGAAATACACGTTTTGAGGTCCTCTCAATCCAAAAAAGTGATTTTTAGAAAATGGTGCGTGTGCGTGTGTATGAAAGAATATCTCAAAAATGAAAAGTTGCAGGAAGCTCAAACTAGGTATTCCGTTTAGGGTTTCACTTGCCACATCAGACACGAAGATTTTGGGCAAAATCCATCAACCTGAAATGTCACTTTAATGATTTTTTTTTCCAGTTTTTTGTTATTGTCTCGAAAATGGCTCTAACGATTTTCTTTGAACTTCGTATATCAGCTACACATGCAAAGAGCTACAATTTTTATTTAAAACATTTCTCCGGGAAAATTCATTTAAGGGCACTTTTGGGGGAGAGGTTATGGTTTTTCTCTCAAGTGCTATATTTCAGTAATTATACTGTTCTATCATAAGAATAATAAATTATCCATACTAAGTGCCGAACTTCTGGCTATATTTAAGGCATTACAAACCATAAATGATTTCTCCGAAAACAATTCTGTTATTTTTTACAGACTCCAAGTCAGGTTGCCTAGCGCTGGCATCATTCAAATACGGGGAAAATACTAATGCAATTATACATAAAATAATAAAAGAAATCATTAATAGTTTCAAAAATATTTTAATACAATGGTTACCAGGGCATATTAATATATATGGCAACGATATGGCAGGTGCAGCCGCAAAATTATGTAATAATGGCAGCAATAGTGAGACAAAAATCGACCTACCACTTGACGACTGCCTACGACAGACAAGGTCCATATTATTGCAAGAATGGCAAACTTTATATGAAAGAGAATCTTCTCAGAAAGGAATATACCATTTCGCTAATGTGCGAACTATATCCTTGAGACCTTGGTTCAGGAAGTGCAAATTATTAAGAGGCCAAATAGTGACACTGACTAGACTACGCACAGGATATGGACGGACAAATAGAACTATGTTCTTATTTAAATTGGTAACGTCTCCTAATTGTGAAGTGTGTAGTGTTGAGGAAAACGCTGATCATGTTATCATGTCATGTAAGAAGTACGAGAGCAACAGAAAAAACTATAAAATATTTACAAAATTTACCACACTGACTGACATACTGCACGGTAATACTGACGACATGTAACTTTTATACAGATTCGTAGTCGATTCAAAGATACAGATATAAATATAAAAATAAGATTAAAATAGTTTTATTGGTAATAGCTTCTATTTTTTTATTGTTGGATATTTATTATTTTAGTGTTAGAGAACTATTCAAGTATATTTATTAACTATATTATATTATAATTGTTATTGTTAGAGATTTAGCTAATTATTATTAATAAGTATCAGTATCAGTATGATAATAAGACTGAGGCAGTACCTGGCAATATGGGAGTTTTTTATAAAACACCCAAGCCATATAAAAAAAAAAAAAAAAAAAAAGAATATAAAGTAAAATAATGCCTATTTTTTCAGGCGGGCTTAACGTCCAACTACCAAATTAGGTGTCGAGGATGGTGGCGGAAGCACCTACTTTACTGTTAACATTTTTCATACCAATATAAAATTTAGCAGTTATACGCGGGACTCAAACTGGGATCCTCCCACTTACAAGTCCATGCTCATAACCACTACACCAACACCCGCCCCTCATAAGAATAATATTAATTCGAATTAAATATGTTGTCGAAATCCCGAGTTTGAAGAAAATTTAAAGCACTCTTTCAATATTTCCTGGAGTGCACCGCATATATAAAATTAGGAACAATATAATGAATAGCTAGAAATTCCAGGTCTAAGTGAAGTTTTTTAACCGAAAATTGTGAATTCCTTAGTGAAATTTTTGTGAGTGATTAACATCAATATTTTAATTTGTTCTACTAGTATAAACGGCCAAATACAAATGGCCGACTTACATAGATTCTTTTCCGCCTAATTCCCTTTTGTCATTACAGACATTAGAGAAAGTAATTAATTATAAAATGGATACTTGTTTAGGTGGATTACTACAAAAAATTGTCAAACCTCAAAAGATGATCTATAAAATAGAGTCTGCGACAGTTATTAACCCCAAATGCAAATATAAGTAGTGGAAATTTGTTTCTAAAATGTGGAAATGCTGTGATTATTGATGAAGATGGTTGGGATGAATGTAGCTGACAAGGGTGGCTTGTCACCCAGATGTGTTTGAGAGCAAATTTAGTTCCATGTCACTACATAGTTCATAGCTGTATATATATGTACTAAGATGATCGACCATGTTTAGAAATGGCTATCAGTACTCAAGTACCATCCATTGTCTGCCTAGTCCAAACATCTATAGGAGGATCATATCAAGTTACTATACACTCCAACTATACAGCTCAACTTAACATTATTGAAGCTCTTCATTGTAATGGACAATTTGGTGCCAGAATAATAGAGTATTAACCAGATAAGAAATTACTAATCATCTTATCAGAAAGGTCTTTATTAAGCGGATTAATTAGATTTATTTTCAAATAGTATTGAATAATAACTTACTTCTTCTTGCACCAGAAGAAAATATTGAGACTAAATCTGGGTACTGAATTTTCAAAATTGAGTTTTCACTTGAAATACTGAATACGAAACCCTGAATACGAAATAAATCTTGGTGTGAAACACATATACACTCATACACATGACATACAGCTACCTTTGACCATAATAGACAGGTATGCTTGGATATATAAAATGTATCAGCAAGACCTCTCTAGGGAAGGGATTAGCTCAGTGGTAGCGCGCTGGACTAGTAACGCGGAGATCACGGGTTCGAATCCAGCCGTGCTACCCTTAGATTTTCTCTTCCTAGGAGCCCCTACAGCTCACTGTCCGGTGATGGACAGTGTTGTCTGTAACGGGAGAACACTGCCCGGAGGCCGGCAGTGCACTGAGAAGGCTCCGGGCGCAAATGACCACAGATGTGGTCAAAAAAAAAAAAAAAAAAAGAAAAAGAAAAAAAAAAGACCTCTCTACGAAGTTTGTTCAGTAATTTAAACACTGATACAGAATGTTCCGTAAGGTGTAACGATGGTGTAACACAATCTTTTATAACGAAAATTGGTATTAAATAAGGCTGTCTCCTGAGCCTGGAGCTTTTCTCATTGCACATTCCTCTAAAGTGTGCCACTTCTCCGAGAAATTTATGTTTCTACCAGCTATATAATATTTTGTACACTATAATATTACCTGTATAATAATATTATGACATAAATTGATGTAATAGGATCCGATAAGAGGGATCCAGAGCAGAGTGAGAGAGGCAGATCACTCTCTAATTCGGGCGAGACTAGAGCGGGAGAAACTGTTTAAATAAAGCTATGTCAGCCATAGAAGGGAGTCACCGACATTTTTCCAGCAGAGTTCATAAACCAGTCACAACGCATCATCAACCTTTCTCTTTACCTCTTACTACCATTTTATATATTTTAGTGTAAAGACCAGGGCAGTTTGTGCTACTTTTCTATTATATAGTGTTCAGCTTTACTTCTAGTTGATTTAGCTATTTAACCCAACTTCACTCCTTCACAAACCCATTATACGAGGGGTATATTAATTAGAGGGATTATTAGAATTTGTAGAAAAATCCAATTAACCGGAAGTTTGATTTTACAGAATAAGTTTTGAATTTATTTTTTTTTTTAAATTATCCTAAAACGTTCAATCCTCTTAGAGTAAGGAAGAGAAATTAATAATTATAAAGATAATTGCAATTCTAATTAAAAAAAGGAAACTAGATTTCTTCCATCTGTAAATAGAAACAAAACAAAAAAAAAGTTTTGGTATTTGATAAAATGAAACATATAATAAATTAGTAATAAAACAATGCTATTAGTGTTGGAAAGGAAAAGATCGTAGAAAGTTATTTGTGAAGTATCTCCAATGTCGGGGAGTTGTATTTGGTTTACAGTTTCCACATAGTTTTGTAAACCACACTCAGACCATTCACTATCAGACTCGTAGATTATTCTACTTGTCAAACATTCAACTTCATCCCCTCCTCTCAGCCATTTCATTCAATTGAACTACTACAAATCATTTGATTTTCATTGCTTTATAATATTATTTTCATTGTTTTAAAACTATTTCTACTTGCTCATACTTTTTCAGTAAGAGGAAACAGTGATATATATGTTTTGAGGTCCTCTGAGTTTGAAATAGAAAAAAATGTTTTTAGCGATTAAGTGTATATGTGTGAACAAAATACCTAAAAACGGAAAAATTGCAAGAAGCTGAAATTGGACATTCCATTAATGTACCACGACCACATGTGACAATAAGGTTTTGGTTCTCGTAAATCCATCAATCAGAAGTGCGGCTGTACTCAATTGTTTTTGTTTTGTTTTTTCAGTTTATCGCAATTGTCTTGAAAATGACACTAATGATTTTATATTAAATTTTAGAAGGGGAGAAATTAGTGAGTATACTGAACACTCTATAATAATCAGAGAGATTTTCCCATGATAGCCTGCTTCTTTTTGTGGACATCGACCGGTTTCGGGCGTTCGCCTATCATCACGATGCTTTTGTTAAACAGTGGGATAACATAGATTTGCACAGAACAAATTTAGTTTATACATAGAGCAAATTGAGTGTATAAACCAAATTTACTTTGTGCAAATCTATGTTATTGTGATGGATGCCAGAAATATAAAAATATATTTAATTTGAAATAATCAAAAATATAAAGAAATATGTAACATTCCCTTGCAAAAGGACTATTCAGGTAGAAGACCACCACTGTCTTTTAGAACTCATGAACTCCTATAGAACTCATATAGCATTGTCTACCCCTTCTTCTCACAGGGGAAGATTTGAACGAACAATTAGAAGGCATTCTTTCAAGACAGTCTGAAACAGACATTCAAGCAGAACACTTGTTTTTAGCTCTCTTAGAATCAGTGGCAGTTTAAGTTAAAACATAAGAGTTTTACATTTATTCTAGGTCAACAATTGATTTATTAAGATATAATTGTGATATTGTAAAGTAACTTAATTTCACTTAGAGAATATATCTATTGTGGTGGTTGGTTCCGCAGAGCTGGAAAGCATCAGAGACATTTTCCGTGGTAGCCGCTTCATTTTGTGGTCATCGACCGGTTTCGGGCGTTCGCCCATCTTCAGGATGCGTTTTTCAGACAGCGTGACAACACAGACTTGCGTGACTTAGTTTTTACACTCGGAGTTAAGTTTGCTCTGTGCAAGTCTGTGTTGTCACGCTGTCTGAAAAACGCATCCTGAAGATGGGCGAACGCCCAAAACCGGTCGATGACCAGAAAATGAAGCAGGCTACCACGGAAAATGTCTCTGATGAGAATATATCTATTTTAAAAACAGTGCAATCTCTTGATTATTTCTGATATTTCTCTCTTAAACATATATATTCTTACAAGCCCCTTTACTAAACCGCTTACGCCACTACATGCTACCACTACACTACAACAACACCATCACCAAATACATTACATTATCCCACTGTTTGACAAACGCATCCTGATGATGGGCGAACGCCCGAAACCAGTCCGATGACCACAAAAAGAAGCAGGCTATCTCGGAAAATATCTCTGATGCTTTCCAGCCCCCAACCACAGCTCCAGAATCAACCACAGTAACTGTATAATAAAAGCAGAGACACGAAACTGCCAAGATTTTACACGTAAATAGAAATTAAGTAGCGAGAGATTTAGGCTGAGTAAAGAGGGAAGGTAGTCGTTGGCTGTTGACTCATTGTGACTGCTGTATGTACTGTTCCAAAAGACTACCCTAAGGGCTAGCTCAGCTGTATATGTATCGAGTCTCCCACTCTAGTCTGGCCTAAGTAGCGAGTGAGATTCTCAATTTTGTGTGTGTCTCTCTCTCTCTCTGCTTTAGATCCCTCTCCTATTACAATTTCCTTTAAACCTGAAATGCTATTTGCACACATATAGACCTATCACTTTTATTTAAAACATTTTTCTGGATAAACTGATTTTAGGTGGGGTCCTGGGGAATCTATGGCGTTAAATTTCAAATGTTATATAGGGTTTGTTCGATGTGATTGTTACACTCTTCTGAACTTAGTGTGAAATTTCAACTATTACCTGGCACTGAACTTACACTAGAGCTAAGTAAAATATATTCAAATTTAAAGAAAAGATGTTAATTTTATTATTTATAATCGTAAAGCTGGGTTTACATTGCGCGAATCACACTCGCGTATCAAGACACTGAAACAAACCGCGTAGCTAATGCGCGAATTAACAAGGTAATGGGTGAGCGGCCAGATTGTGCGAAGCAACGATGGCGAGCGTACTTCTATTGGTTCCACATTCTGCTGTGTCGTTTGCATTAATACCGTTGTACTTTATTAAAAAGAGGAGAGAACGTCGAAAAAAGCTCCACTTTTGGATGAAAGAATTATTTCGTCAACGATATTAATATGGAAACAGATTAATGAGGAGGGACATGACCGTTGAAACTATCAGAAACTTTAAGTGTTTGACACAACAAGATTATTTTCCTCCATGCATCTTCCCTCTTATTTCGATTATGGTAATTATATCGCGGGATTCCATAAAACTGGAAATTTTATATAACCCGATAAGTTGTTCTCTATAACTTGATAAGCTGATCTCGATCCATTTTTATGAGCGCAATTAATCTGGACAGAAGTTTTTTGACAAGAATGGTCTAGTAAATAGTGAGCAACCTCTGGAGAATCAAGATTGCGGTATCGTCGGCGATATTGGAAAGTGCAATATTTGGATTGTGAGAGATATCCGCTGTTACAGATACGAGTATACAGGAGATCCATAAAAAAGTCAGTTAGACATTATATGTTAACAATGGTAGTTTTATGTTGTCATGTCTAATCCTTATATTGCCTCTGGCAACTACTTTTATTCCCTTCTTATCCCCACTATGGTCGCCGTCCATTTTGGATTATAAGTTTTTCCTTTCACGTGGCTGGCATTCCTTTACTTCCCTATCTTCGCCTACAATCCGGTTTCTTTATACATCATGAGGCAAATTCTCTATCTTTATAGGCTGAAGATGTTCACGATGATGTTGGTATATATGAATGAGGAAGAGTATAATAACTGTATAAAAATAAATCGAAGAAGACAGCTGTTCGAGAAATTTGTAAAATAATTGGAAATATCCATTGTTCATCTTCTTTGGGCGACAGTAATCAATATGAAATTATGAAAATTTACAGCCGATGACGACATCACATTTTTACGACAAATAATCTATGAAACATAGTTGAATGAACACCACATTCAAAGGTTAAAATAAGTGATTACCTTTTTTTCTGTGATGGATAGCAGATCAGCTGAAACTGAAGCTTAAGGAAACTGGAGATCTGTTCTCTACATGGATATTAATGAAGAAATATATGATAAAATCCGCGATTATATACGATGATTTGGTAATACTCGCGGAAAATGACAGAGACCTTCAGGATAACCTGAAGATTCTCCAAGAAGAATTAACTAGCATAAACATGAGTATTAATCCGGAAAAAACAAAGGTCATGAAGATAGGCAAAAAATCCGGGAAACCAATGAGGGTCATCAGATTAAATGGAAAGGTGATTGAGAGAGTGGAGACCTTCAAATATCTAGGCGCACACCTGCAGGAAAATGACTTTTTTGATCGGGAAATAACCGAAAGAGTAAGCGCGGCGAGCAGGATGTTTGAGGCGACCAAGAGAGGCTTCCTGAATCACAGAGAGGTGACTAAGGCTACAAAAATGGCTGTTTATAAATCAACATTCCTTCCTATCCTAACATACTCGAGCGAGTCCTGGACCTTAACCTCTAAGAATAAATCAAAAATTCAAGCCACCGAAATGAGGTTTTTGAGAAAAGTGGAAGGTAAAACCAGAAGAGATAGGATCCGCAACACAACGATCAGGGCAAAGCTCGAAACCAGACCAGCTGTAGAAAAGATAGAAGAAAACAGGTTAAGATGGCTGGGACACCTGCTACGCATGGATCCTGAGTGGCAAAGATTGCATACGGTACACAGGTGGAAGGGAAAAGAGAGAGAGGTAGACCGAGATGGAAATGGGAGGAAGGTATTAGAGAGACCTGTCAGAAGTGAGGAATAGATTGGCAGAAGAGAAAGGAGCTGGCGGGGGACAGACAGAGTTGGACCGCACTCTACAAAAATACTCCCAACACTGCTTAAGCGGTAAACTGGGGGAATGATTATGGTGATGATGATATATGATAAAGTATATTATATTAATAATTATCTGATCAATAATCGAGGGATTACTGCCTGAATCTAAGAGCCTTTTACCGGGTTAGTAGTTCCGTGATCTAGCACGACACAGTAACGGCATTGTTTCGTCTATCTCAGACATTAATTGATTCATGTTGTAAATTGGATGTTGAGGTTCGGTCATCTGTTCTAAAATTGATAGACACCAAAAACCTATCCCTCTGTTATAAGAATCTCCTGGAATTCCCAAAACAACATACAGATTAAGACACGGTTTTCCCATCCGCTCTCCTAGCCTTTTATAAACCTTGACCCATCCAATGTCCGTAACACTTGGTGATGGTATGTCACAGGTTAAACTACAGTTTGTAAATAATTCTAACTGAAAATTTTTGTAAGTACATTTTCCTAAGTTATTTCCATACTTTACTGTTATATATGCCACATATTGTCAAAGTTTCAATAGTTGTGATTTAGTTTAATATTGATCTGTTCTACAACAATAGTTTAAAATAAATTTAAATGTGCTATATATCATACTTTTTATTTAAGATTATTTATATAGTTTATTTTAAAAAAAATTTATTTGAAAATATTTATTTTAAGTTTATATTTTTTTTTTTTTTTTATTTGTATTAAAACCTTTGTACAGACTCTGAAGAAGGGCAATAAATTTGCCGAAACGTCGGTAGAAATTTAAAAAGAGTTCTTTTATATGACCGAACCTCAACATTTAATTTACAACATTGAATACAGCGGTCGTAACGAACACCAAAAACATCAATATTGATTAATATCTGGAAATGATATATTTCGATAATTTGTGTATCTTCTTGCTCTCCTTGAAAAAAAAGCTAGCTAAAACTCATGAGCTTTAGGCAGCACATTATTAGACCTTAAATATGTCCAGTAAGTGATGATTGTGTGGAGCTGCTGTTGAGATCAATACAGCAGGTAACACGCGATGTACGTGTAATGGGATCCGAATCATTAAAGATTCAGAGGATGCGAAGAGCGGAGAAACACAAAATGAATCAAAAAAGTTAGTTACTCCTCACCCAGGCTAGGAATGTACAGTTCAATTCATATAAATAGAGCGGCATAGTACAGTTCAAGACAGTTTACGACCAGTTAACAACCAGTAAGCAACCTTCTACTACCTTCTCTCATTAATCAGCCAGTCAGTCTCTTTATATATCTCTCGCTAACTAACTTTGATTCTACTATACAGTCCTTGCAGTTTGCAGTGTGTTCTATTCATTATACAGTGTTCAGCATATCATCTAGTTTATTTCTCTAAAATCCATTCTCTCTAATTCTCTCTCCTTCTCACATCTATTATATACGGCATTGAAAAATAAAGAATATCTGACAATTGCCTAAATTATCCACCAGGATCGCTCAGTCTAATAAGACGAACTGGAAGAAGAAACATTCTTGGTACCGCCCAAAACCAATTATTGAAAACATGGTCGGTACTATTTATTAGGATATAAATAATCTATTGAACGGTTTTTCAACAATGGGCTTAATATATTTATCGTGAGCCTAAGACTGCTGAAACAATACGTACGTACAGCAGTCCTAGTAGATGAAAATTAGAAAAGACAACCGTAATGAAAATTATCTATAGTTTTCTCTCTACCGTGAACAATCTAGAGAAGCTACATGTGGCCAGCCAAATTAGAACTAGCAAGTCATTATTTTAGATACTTGCGCGAAATGCAAGAAAATTTTTGTAATTTTAATTATCACTGGGGCGGGGGGGGGGGCAAATTGTCATTTCTTAGTATGTTTTCAAAACCCACCCATATAGGTGAGATAATAAGAAATAATGATATTAATAATAATAATATTGAGGTAGCGAGGGAAGGGAATAGCTAAGTGGTTAGCGTGCTGGACTCGCACAAGGAGGACCCGGGTTCGAGACCAGCTGTGCTACCCTTAGATTTCTTTCTTCCTAGGAGCCTGTACAACTTACTGTCCGGTGATGGACAGTGATGTCTGTACAGTAAGGAGAGCACTGTCCGGAGGCCGGCAGTGAACTGAGAAGTTTCCGGGCGACAATGACCTTAGATGTTGACGCGCCTTAAATTAATAAAAAAAAATATTGAGGTAGACATGATATTGAGTTTGAAATATGATATTTGATGGACATTCAATTAGTGTCTAAATATAATGTTAGGTATTAAATATCGAAAAAAATAAAGCCGTAGAAAACTAGATAATGTATATGAGATGTGAACTAAATAAAGTTAAAGCTTTGTTTAACATATTTACCCAACGACAAATAAGAAAATAATAATATTATGAGAGACAAAAGTTAAAGCAAAAACTACTGATTAGTTTTCTAAACTATAAACCACAAGGTAAGAAAGTTTTAGAGACCGGTAAGTAGTTTCTTGTCCAGTAAAGCTAATATTTACTTAACCCTAACCCACATTAGACAGAATGTCAGAAAGTTGGTATATAATGTTATATCCAAGCCTTGTATAGCCAGCTCAGCTAGTAGTCAACTTTAACAAATGAACTACATCATTAAGTGTAAAGTAACTTCTCAAAGATACTCCTTATACAAGAAATATCAAAGTAACACATCTACAACCCCTCAAACTCTTATACAACTTAAACACAGATCTTAATCACATTCTACAGTCTATAGTTTAATATAATTCACAACTTGTCATTTAGTTTAACCCTTTAATTGCTAAATAATATCATAGGACTAGAGATAAGAATTTCCCACCAAGTTAAAACCTGTAATACTTCAAATTAATGGAAATAAATATACTTTAAAATTGTATTTTTTTTTTTTTTTTAATAATAACAATGAAATACGTGTTTTAGAATTTCCTGAACCTGAAAAAGTGGCCTTCACTCTTATTTATACGTGAAAATCATAGCTTAAAACAACAACGAAAAAATCGCAGGAAGTTTGAGTATTACAGTTTTTGTTTTATGATTCTCTTCTAAAAGCTCACAGATTTCACTTTACATTTTATAAGCCTGTTACTACACCCAAGTAACATTTGAAACATTTTTCTGAAAAATAAAAATAAATAAATTGAAATTTAGATTTTCCTCAAATATGCCATTTCCGTTTGGTTGTGGCCATTAAATATGATGTTAAAATTTCGAGTTTTAAGAAAATTATTACAAGATGAATTTTCTAAAATTCTTTTTCATTTAAAACTTTTTTTATTTTATTTTAATTTTCGTACTGATTTTTCCTATAATGACACCACCAGAACATTTCGTTAAGCTCAACATATAAACTGTTTAATACAATGATGATATATCACTTTGTTTGCAACTTATTCGTGGAACTGTTTTTCTTGGTTTTAGAGTGGCTATACGGAAGCTGAGACGTTAGGTAACTCTCTAATGTGTCATTATTAGAGTTTTAAGATCTCCTAGCTGATAAGATTGAAGGCAACTTAAGTAGTGAGAATTGTAGAAAAAAATCTGGTGTGAAACACTCACACAACTTTCTCTTACTCCAGTTCTCAAAATTATAATTGACAAATTTTATAGTTTGTGTACCAAATTTAATGAAATTTGTCGAAAACTGAAAAAAACTATTCAGTAAAAGCGCACTTCCGGTTTACTGATTTTCTTCACACCCGGAATTTTGACCAACTATTTATTTCTAATTAATTTCATTTGGATGATAGAGTTGTATAATCAAGTATGATAGCACTTTAGACGAAGCTGTAACCCTACCCCTCTCCTAAAAATGCCCTTAAATGAATTTTCCCAGAGAAATGTTTTATATAAAAGTTGTAGATCTTTAAATGTTTAGTTTATATGTGTAGTTTCAAGAAAATCGTCGGGGCCATTTTGAGAAAATTGCGAAAAAGTGAAAAAATCATATTTAGTAAAGTGTTAAAACAAAAGCACTTCCGGTTTTCCGATTTTTCTCAAACTCGGAATTTCAACAACATATTGAATTGTCATTAACATTATTTAAATGACCGAATTGTGTAATAACCTGAAATAGCACTTTAGAGAGTAACTAACCCCACCCCTCCCCCAGAAGGGCCCTTAAATCAATTTTCCCAGAGAAATGTTTCAAATAAAAGTTGTAGCTCCTTGTATATGTAGTTGATGTATCAAGTTTAAAGAAAATCCTTGGAGCCATTTTTGAGAAAAACGCAAAAAAGTAATAAAGTCAACTAGTAAAGTGGTACTTCCGGTTGAGGAATTTTGACAGATAACGCACAGTCAGATCGCATGGTGATACCTAAACGGAATATTAAGTTTCAGTTTTCTACGGTTTTTCGTTTTTGAGCTATGCTGTTCACATACACACACACACACACACACACACACACACAGACCATTTGCTAAAACCCACTTTTTTGGACTCAGGGGACCTCAAAACGGATATTTCCGGTGAAAACTCGATATCGAAAATTTGACACGATTACAATACTTCCTCTTACTAGGAGTAAGAGAAAGTAAAAATTAACCACACAAACGCTGAACTCCAATTCCAGATGTCTCTAGTGCCATCAGCAAGGCTTCAAGCGCATTTTAACGAAACATGGCTCCTTTTGTCACAAACCATTGCAATATATTGACTGAATGATCTTCAACATGGACAGCAAAGCTTCCTCTGTAGAAGTTTCTCTAAATTATACCTAACACTTCTCTATATTATATGAAATGTGTTTAATGTGATGTGCATTAGTAATAAGAAAGTAGTCACCACTGATTAGAGTGTATTAAATTGTATGAACCTCATATAACAGCCAGTTGTATCTTTATTTTTAATTAATAATTCTACATTATTTATTATTTTTTACCCAACGTTTCAACACTCAGCGTGTTCTTTTCAAGGGTTACATAATTGAATCTTAGTAGAATTCTTTATTTTTTTATATATGATGTTGCACCAGTATAAGGTGAGTCTATGTTTTTTTTTTTTATTTATTTTTTATAAAGTTATTATTGTTAAAATTTTTATTCTTTTTTTTATTTTATATATATATATTTTTATATTTGCATAACTGATTTGTAACGATTTGTTACTTGTCTAAATTGTTAAAAACTGATCCATTATTTTCTGGTTTTATATATATATGTAATTATTGCTTTTAATTTTTCATCGTATTATGGGTGCACGTGGTTTATGTAATATCATTTGTTCGGTATTTATCTAAATTTAAAATTGCCGCCGTAACAAATTTAATAACTAAATATAAATCTAATCCATAGGCTGTGTCCTAATTGGTGAGAGGGGGTAATCCCTTTAAAATTGCCCTCTCTAAGTTAGTCACAAAGTAACACCCAGACAAGTAACATCGTATATGTGCCAATATTTGCCTACTCGATTTAGACTTCCGTTTTTCCTTCTGGTGAAAACCTATGCGTTCCATCTGGCTTTCCTCGGAGTTAGTAGTGAGAAGTCGATTTCTTGTCGAGTGAGTGTCTCCGGATTCTCCCGGCCTGTTAAGGTTGAACGGCCAAGCACGTGGGCTACTTCCGTTGCTTCTCCGGCCTTACAGCTTTCCTGGAGCCCGTTTAAATCTTCATCTATTTTCATCAGCCGTACTGTGTGGACAACGATGCTGGAATTACAGGCATATGGTTCTTTTATGTTCCCTTTCCTGTCTCCTATTTCCTTCAATTCCCCATATGGGCTGAAGGACTTCAGTCGGACCACACTAATTTTTAAGGTGTCTGCGTTTGAAGGTAAGCGCCACTCCTTTTGGCTTGTTGAATTTGATAACTATTTTTTGCTACTCATTTTGCATTTATTTAATATTCATTTGTTCATGTTATATGAGCCCCTTGGCTCACTCTTTAATCTTTCTATACAGTCCACTTACTATTTTCTATTATTTTCTTTTAAATTTTACTTTAGTTCATTTATTTCCATTTAACAGATCACCTGTTAATTTTCATTTATTATTCATTTTATTATACCTGTTTTTTTTTACCAAACAGAGCCTACCAGAGGGACTGGAAAGCCTACGAAAAGCGCCCCCCTCTCACCTTTTAATTTTCTTTTATTGTTTATTTTATTTCCTGTTTTTTTATTAAACATCATTACTCATATGTATGTAGTATTTATTATCAAATTTGTGGTATATGCTATTGCGTCTCGCCTCATTTATAGAACCGCTTGTGGTGGACTCTAAAGATACAACTGGCTATTATATGAGGTTCATACAATTTAATACACTCTAATCAATTATAAATAATCAGCCAATAATATTCAGAAACTACTAATTAGTCACCACTGCTAACAATAAATAAATTCTATTAAAATAATAACTACAAATATTTGCAAATAAATTATTAACTTATTAATATGCATTGATGCTAAGAGAGCGAAAAACAAGTGTTCTGCTTCTGAGTGTCTACAACCAACTATATTAATAAATGATCTAGAATAAAGGCAAATCTCTATCACTGGCATGAGTTTAAGAGAGCGATTCCTGAAGCAAGTGTTCTGCCTTTGAAAGCAGAATGCAGACTGTCCGAAAGAATGCCTTCTCTTACAAAACAGTTGGCCAAGTGGCATTGTATTAATTTAACGGATTCTTGAGCCTTTGTCTCTTGGTTTGCATTGACCTAGATTGTAGTATACCTGGTTCTATCCCCATCACTAAATACACTATTTGAACTATCTAATTTTCAGAAAACAATTTTCCAAAACTATTATTTTTCCATTTCGTTCTTCCACTAATCTTGGGTGGAAGAAACAGAATACAGCACAACCATGCAATTCAACCCTGTCGCTACCGCCACAAAGCGACCAAATTCGAGGAAGTTGCTTAAGTTCAAGCAACTCCATCATTTCTTTTGCACGCTTCTGAATTTTCAATAAATGAAAATTTTCTGGAAGTACTTTGTGAGAAAATTTTGTCACATAAAAGCTGGATTCATTTATTCTAATATAAGCCGTTGCGACACGCCACAATCGCACTTCCAAGCCCTCTTTAATTACGCATTACCCCCTTTAGTCACGCCTACTGCATTTATTGGCGAATGAAGTCCAGGTTGAAAAACCTGGACAGCCAAACTTCTACCTAGCTTCACCAATAATTAGGAGAAATATAATATAAGCACGGTTTCTGAGTGCTTTAACATATCCTCAGATCAACTTTAAAGAGTAAACAAGTCGCAAGATCAATCTTGAAGATTTAACACTTGAAGAGCTAAACCAATCTTTGATGAAGTTTAAACAAGTTATTGTTGTGGAAGAAGCAAATGGAAAAATTGAAAAATTTTTAGTGAATTTTAACTTAAAAAAAGTGTATATTAGTACGGCAGAATGAAGTTAGGGAGTATCCAGGTACAAGACTCGCCAGTAACATACGTCACATTCAGAACATCACTTTCTCGTTGTAACTTCAGTGCCAATAAATATAATGTGAACATTTAAGTTTAAATCAAATAAATGCAAGAGTTTCTGTATATTTATAAGTTATTACATTTATTACAATTAACTTGCAATTGTAAATCACATTATTCAATAATTCAAATATGGTCAAATTATTTTTTGTAAGCAGTGTTGACTTCTTCATTATATCTTAAATATCTATATCTCAAAAACTTACAGAGACATAAGCCCTTTCAACAACGCCCACGCTACAACACAAACTACACTCAGGCAAATACATTAAATTACCAAGAATTAAGTCAAACAGTACAAAAGATTAATCTCTCAACTCCAGTGTCTGTCAAAAGCATTTTTACAGGGCATGCTTAGTACTAATCAAGCGACTCACATCAATAACGCTACCAATTTCTACACTATCACGCTATCATCACTCTTTGTTCGGTCACTCTATTTCCTCTCTTTTCTTTTCTAGTTATGTTTAAATATAATCTGCGTAAAAAAGTGCAGTAGATTATTTTCTGTGTTTATTATTTACCACACCAACGCCAAACATCTTTTTCTAACTAATTTTTACGGTGTTTATAAGCCTTTTTGTTTTATTATTTTTTTTTGTTAACAGTTCAATCAGCATTAACAATGAAGTATCTGTTCTCTGAGTTAATGAGTTTATTTGCGCAATAAATGGGGCACAAAGTCTGTCTGGAAAGGATGTTTGCAATCACACACACCATGGTAGAAGCTTTTTATCTTGTTTAACAACCCATGTATATTTCACTGGTTTAATTTGTTAATTTTGAAGCTTAAAACAAATAAAAAAAAAAAAGAAGCATTTAACGAGCAAAGTAAATTTTTGATTTTTCTCAGCTAAATGGAGAAAAATTTGAGAACATCTTTGGTTTACATCATTAAGAGATTAAATTATTGAAAGAGAAATATTCTTATTGATTTTTGTCGACATAAAAAGAAAAAAGAAATCTGTGTAAGATGAGTTACTATGAAGGGGCTCTTAGCCCTTAGCTCTTATTTTTTTTTTATCTTTGTAATTGTAGCCAATTGGATATAACGGCTTTCAAAGTTAAGTGGTCAATCCATTGGGGCCTCACACTATAAAAATTTCTAGGCTATTCTGCTTTCGAAGGTAACTTTAGACCGTACTTGTAGAATAGGAACTGGAGAGTAAAAGGCTTTATATAAAACGCAGTAAGCAAAGTTGGAAGAAAGGGAATTTTCCCTTTTATTGTTTGTTCGTCAGTATGAACTATAACAGTTTCTAATTTCTCAAGGCCTTCTTTATTTAATAAATTGGAAAAGAAGAAATATGATGGCTAAACTTACGTAAACTAATATTGTATATGTAAAATAGTTTATTTTTTTTTTTTTTATTGTTATAAGGAAGGAAGCAAATATTGATTATTGTGGTGTTTCGGTTTTATTTTAATAAATTTTCGGTGTCCCACCTTTCATACGAGAAATTTGGAACGGCTGTTTTACTGAATGATTTAAAATGAAAGGTACAAAAAAAAATATATATTTGTGAGTGCTGTAATGAATATATTGTAAAAAAAAAAAAAAAAAAAAAAAATCTCGTGTGAAACACTCACACGACTTCATTTACAGCGAAATGGCAAATTTTCTTCACACTTACAATTCTTATTAGTGTTTGAAAATCGTCGGAGAAAATTACAAAAAAAAAAGAAAGTGAAAAACCTATTCAATAAAGTCCGCACTTTTCGGTTAACCGATTTTCTTCAAACTGGGAATTTTGGCAACTTAAATAATTCTTATTAATATTATTTAGTCGAGAGAATTGTATAGCACATCGTTTGAACTAAAATACCACTTTAGAGGAAAATATAACCCCACTCCACCCTCAAAAGTCACCTTAAATGTTTTTCCAGAGAAATGTTACTAATAAAAGTTGTAGCTGTTTATATGTATAGTTAATATTTGAAAATATAATTGAAGCCATTTTTGAGAAAATCACAAAATACTGAAAAAAAAAAAACATTTAGTAAAATGGCACTTCCAGTCAACCGATTTCCTTCAAACTCGGAATTTTTACAATATATTTAATTCCAATTAATATTATTTAGATGATGGAATTGTGTAATAATCTGAAATAGCACATTAGAGGAAACCATAACCCTACTTCACCCACAGAAGTTCACTTAAATGAATTTTTCTGGAGAGATATTTCAAATAAATGTAGTAGCTCTTTGTATGTTTAGTTGATTTAAGAAATTTAAAGAAAATTCGTTGGAGTCGTTTTCGAGAAAATCCCAAAAAAATCTGTAAAAAAACCATTCAGTAAACTTCCGGTTGATGGATTTTGCCCGAAATTTTCGTGCCTGATACGGTGATAGTACCTAAACGGAATATTGAGTTTGTACTTTCTGGAATTTTAATAAAAGATACAGAGGGATTATCCAGAAACAGAGGGTTATCCACAATGACGGACAGTTGGAAAAGAAGTTGAGGAAAAAATAGGAAATAGATACTTTAGAAGGGCCGTAGAGTTTCACGAGAAAATCCTCTAGGCAACAGAATTGAAACAGTTGGTTAGGGCATCCATTACGAACAGTTACAGTGAAATCCTCGAGGTAAGTTTTTGATTTGGAAGTTATTGAAAGGAGAAACATGGACAACTGTACACGCGCAGACGTGAACTCGGAAGCGTTAGAGGGCTTAATGAAGCACGCAATTATGAAAGTTAACAAAGGCAATAAAGCTTTATTTGGCTTACCTTGAAGATGCGGTTATGATGAATGAGAAACATATGTTGAGCCGGAGAAGCTGTGAAAATGCTAGGAAACGTAAAAGGTATAAGGGAGGATGTGTATATGTGTAAATATGTTCGTGTATGGGTGTGTATGAAAGGAAGTAGCGAGAAAGGTAATTGGTGAATGAAGCGGTACGGAAGCGTGCGTTCGTTGATGCGAATAAGACCTCTCGGAAGCTGGTTGGAGGCAGAGATGAAAGACCTGTGTTGTAAACGCAATACACCCGTGGAGGCGGTGAAATTTTTATGATGAGGCATTAAATGATGACGCAGAGAACAAATACATATATACGCACGTGAAGCGAGCCAAACCACAAGTGAAGAAAAGGGATGAATTACCAGAAAAAAGGGGGGTGCCTGTGGAGGGGAAACCAACATCCGGAGACGCGAGAGAAGGCGCGAACGCGTCAGAGAATTGGCGGGAGAGAATTAAAAAAAAGAAGAGAAACAGGATGTCTGGCCAGACGACGCGGGCGCGCGCGGAAGTTACCAATACAGACACAATCTGGCAAGACGACGCAACAGACAACATTGAAGGAAAGTGTTTTAGAGGCCATGAATGAGATATGGTCTAATGGAGGAGGATATAGTGGACCGAAATAAATAGATACTTCTAAGCTAGAGGATATAGGATTGGTAGGTAAAAACTATGTGACGTAGACAACAAAGTATGAAGAAAAAACGATATATTTAGTTTCATAAAATAAATATTTATTATTCTACAAGCATGGTGATAGCGGGTCAGTATTGAAGGAATTGATACAAAAATACACAGCACGAAAGCGAAGTTAGAAACGGAGAAAGCATAACTGAAAGAGGAGTGGGAAGTCAGAGAAGCTTAGGCTAGCCAATCGTCGGCCCACTTCACTCCTGATATAATAACATATTACTGAATCTGAGAGAATACTTCTTGGAATCTCTCTGGTTGAACGACAATGATTCAAATAAAGAACTTTAGAAGAATATATAAAGGAAAAAGGATCCTAGGATTGTTTGATCTGGTGCTACTGGGAAAAGGAAGTATTCTGTTATTACGCTGTAAAAGATCCTGACAAAAATTTTTATTCATAGCAGATTGGTTAGTAAAAGTTTTGGCGAAACAGTGTCCCGGGGGTTGATGGTGTGAATGTAGCAAGTAAAAATGAAAGGAAGAGTTTTCCTTTTTATTTGTATTATTTAATTATCTAGACGATCCACATTATATCTAATTATTGATCTTCCTTTTGTGTTTAGTTCTTTATGATATTAATACATAAAGTATTAATGTAACAGTAAATAGATAAGCTAATTATTATTGTTAATTAATAGAATCGAGTTACATTTAACTAGTTGTCAATGAGTACATTGTGTTAAGATATGCTTATATGGCGGTAATGTGTAATATGCTGATAATTAATTTACCTCTGTTCTCCCTCTCTCTCAATAAATAAATAAATCTGGTATGAAGTACCCACACAACTTTCTCTTACTCCAATTAATATGATTCAATAAATAAAACAAAAAAAAACTTTAAAATTGTAGTGTTTACAAAACGTTTATTATTATTATTATTATTCAAGGAAGGGGAAGGCGAAACCCTACGCTATCTAAAGCCTCCTTGGGCCCATATAACTACCCCTAAAGAATAACAACTACTGGGTCTGGAACAAAAGTCCAGTCCCAGGTTTTATCCATCTAAGTTTCACCACAGACCGAACAAATAGGGCCAAAACCTTAAAAGGACATAGCTTAAGATCCTCTACCGACATCCTATTCCGGCCGAAGATCCTAAACTTAATCTCCTCACAGCCCAAACACTCCGTCATCAGATGCATGGGTGTTTCCTCCTCCGTCCCATTGTATAGAGATGTCTCCTTAAACACAATGCCCAGTGAGGAAGCCAACCAGATGCCTGAGAGGTCCGTGAAAAACAAAACGATCCCCTACTCAAAGTTCCGTCCGGACCCCAAATGATGCATTGACTGCCGAACACACATAAGGATGAGTGCTGAAAGGGCATCCCGTCTGGGAAGCCTGACAAACATGTGCCAGAAGACACGCCAACAGCAGGCTCCAGAAGACACACCAATGAAAGAGAGAGAGGCGCCTAATTTGGCAAACCTATCCACCTCCTCATTTCCCAAGATTCCCATTGACCTGGACCCAGACTAGAAGCACATCCTTCAATGAAAGATCTTCCAGTCTTTTAGAGTATTCCAACACCAATCTGGAAGTGATGACACATGAGCTAAGCGCCTTCAACGCAGCCTGGCTGTCCGAGCAGATACAAACACCTTTTAAATTAGCGTTACGCACCCTCTCATCCAAATTCAGCAAAGAATTGCATAAAGCTCAGCCTGGAAAACGGTGGCCCACTCACAGAGGCACCATCTCAAAATAGACGGCAGCCCCAGACCGACCATCCATCCTGGAGCCGTCCGTGTAGCATCGGAGATAATTCTCAGGAATCACCCCAGACGGACCCAGGGTTAACCAATCTTCCCTAGACAAAAATTTAATTCGGCTGGCCGTAAAAAAAAGGTGATTGGGATTATACGTCTTCTTCTTGCTCGGCGCTACAGCCCATTGCTGGGTCATGACCTCTTCAATCAACCTCCGCCAGCCTTCTAGGGATTACACATACATACCCAAATGGATGACCCTATGGGCGCAGGATTGAGTCCTAGGACCACGTAAAGTCAGTTTAAATTTAAACTTAACTGGAGAGGTTCTCCAAAACCGATCTAAATATCTACTTTTCTTTTCTTTGACTTTCCATGCAAAGTGACCCGGTTGTATCTTTGCATGGAACATTTTAAATTTAAATAAAAATATTGCTTCGGAAAAACTCAAATATTAAAGCTTTTAATATATATTAAATTTTATATACGTGATTAAACCGTTCAAAACACCGAAGTGCCACTATAGAGGAAAGCATAATGCTACTGATATTATGCGTAGTTTAAAGAACATCGTTGGAACCGTTGTCAAGAAATTCGCGAAATACTAAAAAAAAAAAAAAACTTTATTTCCGGTAGATGGATTTTGCCCAAAATATTCGTATGAAACGTGGTGATAGTAACCTAAACGGAATACCAAGTTGGAAATTACTTCGATTTTTTCGTTTTTGAGATATTTTGTTCTCTCCCTCTCACTCTCTCTCTCTCTCTCACACACACACACACAAATCGTTCAAAACACTCTTTTTTTGCATATTTAGGGGAGCCCCAAAACATGCATTTCTTGTGAAAACTCAATTTCGAAAATATGAATCCATGATGTGCGCTTGGAGGTTCAGTGGTGTGCGCCTTATATTAAATTAGATTCTCCAGTTAGATTCTGGGGGGGTTAGCTCTCCAGCAGCCCCTAAGTGACTCCCTATGAGTCCCCTTTCCGGTCCTGTCCCTTATTTGAACTTTCGAGTCCGAGGAGGCTCCTAGATCAGAGGACCCCTAATCAGAGCACCTTCTCGAGTCCTATCTGTTTTATTAGACTTAACAGTCCCGAGAGACGTCCTTGGGTGAGGCTTGCAGGTGAAATGTAATTGGTGTGATGTGTTGCAATGGCTTATGGCGTGAGCGGTTTTGAGAAAGAGAGAGAAGTATTACAAAAATAAGTAAGAGATCACCACTGTTTTTTATATAAATATATTATTCTCTAAATGAATTTAAATACTTTACAATATTATAATATCACAATAATATGCATATTAGTATAATGAAACTAGCTAGATTGATTTAACTCAAATATTTTAACTTTAACTGGCACTGAATTTAAGAGAGAACGATTCCTGGGACAAGTGTTCTGGTTTTCAATGTCTAATTCAAACTGTCTTGAAAGAATGCCTTTTCTTGTTCGTACAAATCTTCCCCTGTGAGAAGGGGTAGATAAAGCTAAAAACCAAGTTCTATGAACTCTTCTGTAACGGTATCTTCTACCTGAGTGTTACCCTTTTTTTTTGCCAACGAGCTTGCATTTTTTTTCTCTCACATCATAATTTTATTCAAATAAAATAGATATAATTTCTGGCATTCATCACACAGGCGTCAGCTTCTCCTCTCCAAAGAGGCGAAACCTCAACCATTCGATCCCCTCGCACTTACACAATACGTGCAGTGCTGTTTCCTCTTCTTCCTGACAAAACACATACACAGGCTATCCACTGTCAGGCCTATGCAGTGCATGTGCTAATTAAGTCTACAATGGCTAGTGAGGAGGTCAACTGCTCTCCTTATGGCCATCCAGCCTAGTTAGTATAATTCTGCAGTTAGTATGGGCGGGTAGTTATGAATGAACGTTTTCGCCTGCCTTTGGTGTTAAGGCCCCATAATCAGATGTGATACCATTACAATATCTTGTTTGTGTATAGCCGCACTAGTAGCTGAACTTACGATTAAAGTCCAGTATTCACTGGACACTATCATAAATATAATTAAGTCGTCTCTAGAACTTATAAGACATTTTTGTTATGTTACGTTTTTCAATAACTTTGTTTATCAAAGGTTGGCAGAGTTTTTGAAAAAAATTTTAATATAATTTTTTATATAGAACTAAATTAATAAGTATTTATTCAAGTAGAAAATATTATTAAAATTAGAGTTGTGATAGCGATTAAATTTAAATTAAATGTTAGATAAATATAATTTGATTATCTACCAGATAAAAAGCATTTTAATAAAATGTTTACGAGAAATTAAATTCAATCTTGGAATAAATTTTTTCCTCCAATATGAATTCCAAATAAATATCATCTAATTCTAACAAGGCTGAATGAAATTTAACGGAGAATATTATTTCTGAAAATTTATTTATGTATTTATTTATTTTACTTTATTTATATTTCTTTTATATGGAAACAGAATGCAAATAATATATGGAACTAGCGGTGCGTGATTGTTGGATTCTGTCGACTGGAATCTATATCCTCCTCCTGTGATGGAAGATACCACTTTAATGTCATCCTCTCAAAACCATCCAATAGAAAAGTACTTTATTCTAGATAAAAGCGTCACTGAAAAGTCTTTTTCTCTCGCTCTTTCTCTACCTTCTGTTCCTGTTTATTTAAGTACTACTTCCCTTTTTTCTTTTTTTTTTTTAACTTTGTTACTAACTAAATCTTGAGTGTACTTTTTTAATCATTACTTTGATAATGATTTGTTAAAGCTTACAATAACAATCCATTCTACATGTGTTACTATTTATTTAATTTTTTATTCAACACTATAATTAATAAGAATACAAAGTAGTTGCTAAATAATGAAAACAGGATTAATGAAGTATGGAATTGTGAACAATGTAAAAGATGAATATTAAACTTGGGGAAAAAAAGACAAGAGTTTTACAGTACGAAAAACACTTCGAAATTCTGGAAATCAGAAGATATATACCTGCTTGAAGAAAGCTATAAAAATATGAGTAAACAAAGAAAAAAAATAAATAAATGAAAAAAAATAAAACAGCAATTTTATTGGAGTTATTCGTTATTTGTAAAAAAATGATTTCACAAGTAACGTTTAAAAGAAAAGTATGGAAAAAAAATGACTTGTTACGTTTCATTAAAAAATTGCTTTAATGCTTGTAAGTATAATTGCGAGTACCTAAACTAAAAATGATTCTTCCAGTTCTCCCCAAGAACCCCTAAAATCTATTTGTAGTTTGTTCTAGGGGATTATTGCACTGCGACCTGAAAGATCTATTGTGCCCCCCGGGAGCCTTCTCCAATGCACAGCTGCAGACAACACTGCCCATCACCAGACAGTGAGTTGTTGTCTTCTAGGAAGAGAAAATGTGAGACATGTGAGTTGTTCTCTTCTAGGAAGAGAAAATCTAAGGGCAGCAAGCTGGATTCGAACCCGAGACCTCCGCGTTGCTAGTCCAGCGTGCTACACTGAGCTAATCCCTTCCTTTTCCCTTGGCTTTCGCCAATTAACTAGGGACCGAGACCCTAGTTTGTGTACTGTGTGTTTCCTTGTCAGTAAAGTGTAGAATGTGTGATGGATGTCAGAAATATATACAAATTATGAAGAACTAGACATTCGCTGGCAAAGGGACTATTCAGGTAGAAGACCACCATTGTCTTTTAGAGTTCATAGAACTGGGGTTAGCATTGACTACCCCTTCTCACAGGGGAAGATTTGGAACGAACAATTAGAAGACATTCTACGAGTAGACATCAGTGCCACATTAAGTTAAAACATAAGAGCTTTGCATTTAATCTAGATAAATCATTGATTTTTATAAACATAATAGTTGTGATATTGTAAAATATTTAAATATCTTTAAAGATAATATATTTAATTTAATCGTACCAGTGTTTTCTTGATTATATCTTAATATTTCTATCTTTATCTCAAACATACACCCAAGCCCTTTTCAGAACCGCTCTTGCTACACACTACTACCACAAATACACTATCATCAATTACATTTCAAGTGAATGTAGTTAAAGTGTATTGTGTACTGTTCTGATGAAGTGCATGGAGTACTAAGCTGTGTTAACATGGTGGGGTCGCGCCTCCCCAATTAAACTGCATGCAACAGATACCCCTTTACGGGCAAAAATCTACTTAAACCGAAAAAAATATTTGATAGGTCTCTATATAGTATAATTTGTATATCAAGTTTCCAAAGAATTTCGTTGGTAACTAATTGAGAAAAGCGCAGAAACTATAACAACCGATCTCAAGTCCGGATGTAAAGGGTGTTAATTATCCCACAATCTATAAAAATCTAAAAAAAAGAAGCTATATTCCAAAATCTATAAAATTAAAAAATGTTCACATTACAAGTATGATGAACGTGAAGGAAAAACCTTCTGGAAATAGTAGAAAGGTAGAGGTTACGTTGGTTTGGGCATGTCGAAATGATGACAGATGGAAGGCTACTAAAGGAAATTTTGGAATGGGAAGTAGAAGGAAGAAGGAAAAGTGGAAGACCCAGGAGAAAATGGATGTACGAAATTCAAGAGAGTTTGGTAGGACATGGGTTGAACGAAGAGCGAGCTTTAGATAGAAGAGAACGGAAGAAGCTCATGGGGGTTTTGAAGGTAGAGGAGACCCACTAAAAGTGGAACAATCCTAAAAATAAAAAAAAATCTATCTAGAAAAAGCTTAATAATGGTAATTATCGTAAATAAAAAGTACATGGCTGATAAAACTTACAATTTTTCTTAACTCAGCCGTCGAACTTTTCAAAACCCTGTTTCCGACCATGCTCAAGTTTGATTTAGGTTCTATTTCAGGAATTAAGCAGTAAATTTTTTTTAAAAATTAACCAACATAAACTAAAAACAAAAGTGAAAAATGAAAAATTTTAAACAAAGAAAGCTAACATCCATTGTTGTGTAAATTTACGTAATTAACGTAAGTAATTAATTAACATTATGAAGTATAAAATAAATCACGACAAAAGGAACAGCTGTTAAATCTATTACCTATTCATAAAACTTTTTTTTTTAGCTAATAACTTATAGCAGTATGGCAGTAAGTAAGTTTGTAAAGTTGTTATAATTTGTGAAAGTTTTTATTCCAAAATAAATCTTTTGTTTAAAAAGTTAAAAGAAATCTGAACTACATCTTTTCCTTGAAAACTAAAATACTTTTAATAAGCAATGGTAAGGGAAGGGAATAGCTAAGTGGTTAGCGTACTGGACTCCCACGCAGAGGACCCGAGTTCGAGTCCAGCTGTCCTACCCTTAGATTTTTTCTTCCTAGGAGCCTCTACAGCTCGCTGTCCGGTGATGGACAGTGTTGTCTGTTACAAGAGAACACTGACCTGAGGCCGGCAGTGCATCGAGGAGAAGGCTCCGGGCGCCAATGACCATAGATGTTGACGCGCCATAAATTACAAAAAAAAAAAATAAGCAATGGTCAATAAAATGGCCAATGTAATGATAAAAGATATATGTAAAATCTGGTTAAGAAACTTCTTTTTAAAAAATGAAGAATTCCATTTGTTTAGTTTAGTTTTGTAGTTTGGATTAGTTTATTTTTTTCTGATAAACCCGGAGCTTTTCTCAGTGCACCGGCCGACCTCCGGACAGTGTTCTCCGATTACAAACAACACTGTTCATCACCAGACAGTGCGTGGCAGTTTTTAGAAAGAAATAAAAACAGTCCTACAAAAATTGTAGTAAAATTCGAATTTGTATTAGGAGAACATAATATTATAGTAGTTTGGCTTAATTAAGTTTTGGAAACAACAGAGATAAATATCATCCAATCAGAATGCAGTATTTTCAATAATGGAGTATTTGCCATACGTGATTGGCTGGTACACATTCTTTCTTAATTGGATCCAATCAGAATCATTGGGGGGAGATATAAAAAGTTGCAAGTATTAAGAATCAATTCCTACACGATTATTGTGTTCAGTAATAATAATAATAAAAAAAAATACCATTTATTAGTGATTTGATGAGATTGTCTTTTTTATCAGATTGGAAATTATACAGATATACATATAGTACTTGTAAAATGAGGGACATGATAACTGGTTGAATGTTGGCAAAAGGAGTCGGACTAAGTTAATTTAAAATTGTTTACCTTTTTAATTGCAATTTATTTTTTTAAAACTACTTATTTCCCAGGGGAGGATTAATCAGTGAATTTAATTGAATAAATTATTGTGTTAATAGTTCATATTTAATAGTTTAGACAGACGCAATTAATAATGTAATAAATAAAACAAACTTATTATATAATAGCAACGATTAATTTGTATTAATCGTAAATTCCTAGAATTTAAAGAACGAATTAAGGCAAGTTTCAGGTCTCTCAAATAGAAAGAGATCCATACCGAAGTTCCAAGATATTTTAATTATTATAGGATGGTGGTATAGTAGGAAAATGTAATTTACTTTATTTTTTAATTGGATATTATTAACAATAAAGGTATAACTTATAAAGAGGCATAATTTAATTTAGGATCTGAAAAAGAATTGTTTTATTTTTTATGATTTTTATAATACATTTTCATTAAAAAACAAAAAATATATATATAATAGAAATAGTTGAAAGAAATTGACAAAGAGTCATAAAAAAAAAAATTGAGATTAAATTTCAAATTGTATTAGGAGAATATAAAGTCATAGAAGCTCTGCTAAACAATGCATTTGTGACGACGAGTGTGGGTGATTGGCTTTAAATATCTACCAATTAAAGTGTCAAATTTACAGGAATGGACGATTGCTGATTTTAGATTGGCTGGGTTTAATTTCACACTTTTACTTAAATTGCAACCAATCAAAATTAATGGGCGTATTGTGAAAAATTTCCTTGCATCCAAAAAGATCAGCTCCTACACAGTCATGACATTCGGTTATTAAGATCATTTTTTTTTTTCTTTTTTTTTTTTTTAAGGTTTTGGAAAACAATTTTATCTTAAAGAGAATCATAACTGTTGTAGTTAGGTAGGTGATTAGTTTTTGTATCGGTTTGCATTAATTTATAAATTTATACCTTTTAACCTAATGTGCTTTTAAAAATTATGTCTTATGCGATTGCGATTAAGTGATTAAATAAGTAGTCGAGATTATTTATATAATTCTGATAGATTAATTTAGTAGTATTGAAAAGAATATTAATAGAAAGTTCAAGAAGTGATATAATTGATAATAACTGATATTATTATTAATATTCATAGACAAGACATAAAACAAACTAATGTAATTTGATACAGAAATTATTTATGTACAATTATTAGTAGTATATGTTTGCCGATTCTGGGACAGATTTTTGCTCCCTCACCTACCCCCCTCGCCTTCTACCTTCCAACCTTCCCTGTCCATGATCCACCACCCCCCTCACCGCCCTAGTTACCCCTCTCCCACCAAATGACCCCCTCCCCTCCCCCGACCTATTCCCAACTTTTCCCCACCCCTCCCCCCACCTTTTCCTGTCGTCGAAGAAATACTAAAAATTATTTTTTTTTGCTGAGGTCAGCAAAAAGCGATCTCACAACCTTCGTCATCCAGTCCATCACTACACCACCAGCTATAGTGGTAACTTGGCAATAGTAGTTTTCTTTAGATCCTTATACCTCACCCCACATACTTCTCCCTCATCTCTCTCATATCCTTTCTCACTCTCTATCTCTCTATAGATATATAAAATATATACACAGAGACTTAAAGAGAGGCTCTGCCCCACGTACCCCAGGCCAGGGTTCATTAACCTGTATTTTTCCATTCATACAAAAGTTCATTAACCTCTATGTATGCACAATGTTTGCAATATAATTTCTAATTAAAAGTATTTTTCCATTCGTACAAAAGTCTTATTCTTTAAGATAAAAATCTATTTATCGATAAGTATATTGATAACACCTATCGAATCCAGTATATGATTATTATCGATTTTATGAGTCACTCACTTAATAAATTCTGTAAGTTTTTTTTTTTTCGTTAGATCTGTACTTTGACGATGCAATTGAATGCCCTAAGATTTTTAGCACATTTTAAATTCTTATGAAATAAACACACACAAAAAAATTATTCCATCAAATATATATTGATAACACATATTGAATCCAGTGTATTGATTATTATCGATTTTGTATGAGGTAGTCACTTCTGTAAGATTTTTTTGGGTAAAACATTTTTAAAAAGTTAGAAAGCGTATTTAAGATAAATCTATTTATCGATCAATTATATATCGATCGCTTCCCAGTATATATTGATTATTATTGATTTTTATAAGGGAATCACTTCTGTAAGTTTTCTGGTAAAACATTATTAAAACTAAAAAAAAAAAAAAAAAGTGTATAATAATATCTTAGAACAAATTAATTAGAGAAAGGAAAAATCTTAGTATTTAACCTGGAGAACTAGTAGTTTTTATACGATTAATAATATATATTTTTTACCATTCTCTCTTGCGCACCAATTGTATAGGTATTAATGGAAAAACAAAAAAAAAAAACAATCTTGATTCAAAATAACTTATTATTTATTCACTTAATTTTTTACAAGATATGATTGATAATATAAAGCATGTTTCGATAGCTTATTTTTTTTTTTTTTGTAATAGACATTTTTGAAAAATACATTCGTATAACATACAACTTTAGTTCTTTTTACCACACACTATCTAAAATGATTATTTTCTCCCCCACTAATCTTTAAATAAACAATTTTTATTCATACATTTAATTTTTACAAGATATGATTGACAACAATATAAAGCATGTTTCGATAAATTATTTTTGTAATAGACATTTTGAAGAAATACATTCGTATAACATACATCACATAGTTCTACACCACCACCACATTGGCACCATATAAAATTTCTCCCACTAATCTATAATTAAACAATTTATTTATATATTTTAGTTATACAATATTATTATTATTATTGAAAACATAAAGCATGTTTTTTCGTTAGTTTGTTGCTGTTGTAATAGACATTAGTTTCAACACCATTTAAAAAAATTTATTGTTTTTCCTAATCATTAATCTATTTGACTGATACCATAATGCAAGTTCAATACCCTGAGCTTTTGCACATTTTATATTTTTATTATTATGAAATAGACATTTGAACATATTCTTAAAGTTAACAATTTTTGGGCACCCAAAGTCTTCTAAATTAAGAATACAACTGTTGGGAAGATATTGTTTTATAAATTGTAATTTCTCTAATCCTTTAATTAGTACCTCATCATAATCGGTCAATGTTGACTGCAGTATGTATGGTAAATGATAGTATGGAGTCAGTCCATCTTTCCATGCTAGCCCATGAAAATTATTGGTTAGCCATCGGGTTGCAGGGAGAGATTGACAACTTGAAACCCATGCAGGTGGTGCCAAAATCCAATGTGATGTAGATCCGGTTTCCACATCTACAATTGCCAATTCTTTCACAACGTATTTCCTCCAAGTTGGATCTTGAAGAGCTTGGAAATCCACTACTGCTGCTAATTTCTTCATATTACGTTCTAGAAAAAAAATAATAATAATAATAATTGAAACACAACAAATATTTACAGAAAATCTCTAAGAAAATTACTAAGTATTAAAGAACAATAAATCATTACACATACATTATACAAACTCTAAATCGAATTTTTGTCCGTTAATTCCCTTATAGATTAAGAACATTTTATTTTCCGTTGTGTTATATTCATTATTATATCTGTTAATCAACTCCTCAGTCAAAATATTACTGTAGCGTTTTGGGAGAAAAACTTTTGTAGGATAATTATCATCTATATTAAAAAATTCAGTCGATGGTTGAATCAAATATGCTCTCGTTGTCTGACCATATCGAGTGTTCATTTTTTCGAATTTACATACTTCATGTGGAACACCAATCATTAAGTCACACACTTTATTAATTGAACCACTATGCTTATTGCAGCCGTTTAGATAAACCTTTAGTAGATCCATTATAAAAATAACAAACAGTACCTAAAAATAAAAATTAAAATAATTAAAATAAAATAAAAATAAAAATTAATAATAATCTATTATAGAATTACAAGTATTTAAAAGTAACACTTACCTTAGTTATGGATAATGATGATGAATGATCAATGTACAGTAGATCTGAAAAAATAATAATAACAATAATGACAATAATCAAAGATAGTACTGGAAAATAACTATTTTCTTATTATATATCTATCACATATAAAGAAGACAAAAGTAAAAAAAAAAAAAATTATAAATTATTAATACTAATCTATTATACAAGTATTTAAAAGTAACACCTACCTTAGTTATTGATAATGATGGTGAATGATCAATGTACAGTAGAACTGAAATAATGACAATAATCAAAGATAGTACTGGAAATAACTATTTCGTTTTTATATATACTATTACACATATAGAATACAAAATAAAAATTAATTATAAATGAAATTATAAGTAAAGTAAATAACATAAGATCTAAAATACTCACCGAAGAAGAAGAAGAAAAAGCAGAATGCAGATTAATTGAAGAGTGATAGATCAGTAATTAAGTAACGGCATTTTTATATTCATTGTGACGTATATATTAACCCCCACTTTTGTCATGCGTTCTCTCTCTCTCTCTCTTAAGTAAAAGAAAAGGTATACCCATCAGCTGCAAAATATTAATGCTGGATTCTATCTTAAAAATAAATAAAATAATTTTATTGTTGTTGTTAACCATTGGTTAAATAGTTGCTCTAAGAATTTCCAAAATTTCAACTATGATTTTAGGTGATGATTATGAAGTTATCAAAACAAAACAAAAACAAAAAAAAAATGGTTGGCTAACTGTTAAACAATTTGCAAAGGAATATGTTGAAAGAGATCCTAATCTTAATTTTAAACAATGCTTTTGGTCAAAAACCTAACCAGATTTGCGACCCACGATAGATGTCTCGCATTAAAAGGAGCTGTACTTGATTTTTTTTTTTTTTTTTTTGAAATAGTGGGTGTCTTGTCACTGTAGTGAATTGGTTTTGGTCTTTTTTGCATTCAGTTGTAAACGCGAACACCACCATGACAAATGAACTTGGATTGCAGCTTACTACAGCTTTTTCTCTCAACAACAACTCCACCAAAAGGCTAGTAACTGGACTTTCCCAAGAAGGTGTACCACTTGCAGCACTGAAGGTAGCGAAAAAGAAAGTCATCTATTTAAGTGAACAAGATTGGTCAACGTTTCAGTCTAGTAGCAGGCAAATATGTGATAATTTCTTCAAAGAAAAGAGGAAAAACGAAATAATCACTGATATAATTACTCTCCAATATTCAATTATCTCTTTTGAGAAATCTACACACAAAGTGATTGCATTCAAAGGGAAACCAACATGGTTAGAATCAATTCTTAATTTTCAACCTCCAAAGATTACTCTTATGAGAAATGAATACTTTAAACTGACAAGTTTGTATGAAGATGTATTAAAGCAGTTTAGTTATTTAAGAAAACTTTACAATCCAGTTGTATTGACATATTCTGAAGAAACAAAAAAATAAATCTATTTTTGATAACTATTTTGTTTTTGTTTTTCATTTTTTAACCTATCATCTTATTGGGGTAAAAGAAACAAACAAACAAAAAATCCACTAAAGTTGATAAATTTTTCAATTAACACTTAACTGATGGTTTTTATAGATAAGAAACAAGGCCGCAGAGTTGCTTTCGTCTACCTAAATTTCAAGTAACCGTAATAAGGTGATAGAATAATTTAATTTTTGTTTATTTGTTTTTTGACGAGCTGGAGATTATACCATTACTTAACGAGTAATCATAAAGTTGCTTGTATCAAGGAGAATACAAGACAACTGTAACAATGATTAAAAATGTTATTTATTAACTCTATTAAGTGTCCAGATGCGTGGCTAAAACAAACTATTACATAATCTTTTGGGGAAAAATAGCATGGTAGCAATAGCTGGAGGTTCGAATTCCATTTTTTTATTTTTGGACAATTTAGACCAATCAATACATACATTCAATAGTTATACATATACGTTTACTTATTTATTACAACAATTTTTTTTTTTTTTTATTCCGTTCAAAGTCATCGCAGAATTAATATCAGTAATTTTCCATGGGATCAAGTAACATAATGGGAATGTTGCAAGCATTAAATATGTTTTTTCTGAGAGATCATGTATGTTCTTTCTTTCTCACAAAGGTTTGTTGTTTTTATAGAAATATCATGTTATGCTGATTGTTAATTTAACATACCACAGTAGTCTGTCATATCTGGTTTATATATACATATAACATAATAGAAAAAAATATTTCTATTTATTTAAATGTTAAAAAAAAAAAAAAATTATTGTGTTAATTGCGGTAGATGTATTGCCTTGGGGATTTGGTTAGGTAAAAATATAAATACTTAGGGCAAAATCACTATACACAGCAAAAAAAAAAAAAAAATATGATCGAAGTAAAAATCAATTTGTGAAATAACCAAGAAAACACAGTTAAGATAATACATTACGCACTTTCTTCTTTTACTTTCAACTGAATACGAATTAAACATATAAGACAATCGTTATTAAAGAAGTACATAGCATATTAGGTACTAAAACATACTTAAACTATCGTATTGTGGCTTGCAATAACAATTTTGCTAGTAATTTCCAATATACTTTTCATAAATAAATAGATGACTAACCTGTCTCTAACTTACATCGACCTGTCTGAACAAGTAATAACTTGCTCTAGTGTCTTACAATGTTCTATTTTTTCTATATTACAACTGGTACTTAAAGAGTGGCTCTGCCCCCACTGGCTAGAGTACCCCAGGCTTACGCATTAGCATAAGAATGGGAGGAAATTTGTATTCTATTAAATGACGTCATGCCATTGAATTGGAGGGTGGGTGTTACGGATAAGAAATTTTATGTGATTGAGGGACTACATTAATCACTTGGTGTATTCCCTTCAGACTAACAAGGTAAATATATTTCTCATTTCATCCATTTTATTTTATTTTATTATTATTATTTTTTTTTTTTTTCTTGTAATGGCTATTAGTTACTGTAAAATGTTAATTCTATTTCAGGAATTTTATGGAAGTCAGTTGTATATGAACATACAAACTATTGCAATTTAGTGGGTAATTCATTTTCATAAAAAATGGAAGAATGGGCTCGCATTATATCACACCCTCTCTATCAACAATTTCTAGAAGATTTCTCGAGATGCACCTTAGAAAAACCGGGAGAAATTCAGTATATGAATTTATACAATGATATAAAAGAATTGGAAAAGTTATCTAAAGAATATGTTGTTAAAAGCAAGTATAAAGATTTCCATTATGTAAATTGTGTTTGGTCAAACCCAGATTGTAAAGAAGGACCTGATACGTGTAGATGTTGCAATATTTCTGGTTTGTATTATTCTATTATTAACAAATTATGTGAAATTTACAATGGTAATTTTATTGAAATGATGAATAAACTAACAATAAATAATTGAATATGTTATTAGAAAGATTGCAGATTATATTTGTAGATCAATTTGTTTAAGACATTTAGAAACAAAATTAATTGTTATAAATACATAGAACTTATTGTGTGATAACAAAAAAAAAATAAATAAATAAATTTTTCTTATTTTTGAAAGAATAAAAACAAAGTGTCTATTAATTATGATAACCCTTCACATAGTTGTAATTTGCTCTAACATCATATATATTTAAAAAAAAAAAAAGAAGTTTATTAATTTTTTTTTATTATCCTTATATTGTTGAAATTTTGCTCCATCAGCAAACATACACACCTACATACATATATTATATGAAGTTGGTAAGTTGCACATTTGGGTAAAGTACTGGAGAAATTATTAATTAATCGAATTATGTATCACCTAAATAGAAATGACTTCCTCGGTGAATGAGATTAGCCGAAACATGAGCCCATGTTCGAAATGGTATTGACACATTTACTCCTTTCTCCAAATAAGTGATTAGATGAACCTTTTCCACATCCGATACAAATATTTTTATATATTTATAATTTTTAATTTTTTCCACCAACGGCTTTAGCCATGGTTGTTGTCTTTAGAATTAGTTTTCATAATCTTATTTTCTTTAGAAGTGCTTTCTTTACATTGTACGTATTTAATATTATTTTATTTTTGCCAGATTGTACTTTTTGTTTGCAATATTCTTTTCTATTATGTTACTTATATAAACTTGATATGACAGAATAAGTAGCATGGGAAATTAACGTTCAGCATAACTGTAAGAGAGAACATGATATTTCTATAAATTCAGCAAGCCTTTATTTTAATGATTCATTTTAAAAACTGCAAGCCTTTGTGAGAAAGAAAAAATGTACATATGCTATTACCACGATGTTACATGATTCCTATGAAATATTACTAACATTGATTTTGCTAAATAACTATTTATTAAATAGGAATAAATTGCAATACAAAAATTGTTATAAATAAGATCACGTATATAAATTTAGATTTCATAAAAAAGATTATATGTTTAGATGAAATAATTTGATTGTAAGATATTACAAAATTCATAGAATTTTTAGTTCTCATTAGATCCAGGTCAGATGAGTATGCGGTTACTGCTTTGACTAATGTAGAAGAAGACGATGAGGTGATTAAAGTGACAATTACAAAAATTGCATGGAAAATACCTTATGTATCTGTGACAACAACCATGGCTAAAGCCGTTGGTGGAAAAAATTAAAAATTATAAATATATAAAAATATTTGTATCGGATGTGGAAAAGGTTCATCTAATCACTTATTTGGAGAAAGGAGTAAAGGTGTCAATACCATTTCGAACATGGGCTCATGTTTCGGCTAATCTCATTCACCGAGGAAGTCATTTCTATTTAGGTGATACATAATTCGATTAATTAATAATTTCTCCAGTACTTTACCCAAATGTGCAACTTACCAACTTCATATAATATATGTATGTAGGTGTGTATGTTTGCTGATGGAGCAAAATTTCAACAATATAAGGATAATAAAAAAAAATTAATAAACTTCTTTTTTTTTTTTAAATATATATGATGTTAGAGCAAATTACAACTATGTGAAGGGTTATCATAATTAATAGACACTTTGTTTTTATTCTTTCAAAAATAAGAAAAATTTATTTATTTATTTATTTATTTTCATCACACAAATAAGTTCTATGTATTTATAACAATTAATTTTGTTTCTAAATGTCTTAAACAAATTGATCTACAAATATAATCTGCAATCTTTCTAATAACATATTCAGTTATTTATTGTTAGTTTATTCACCATTTCAATAAAATTACCATTGTAAATTTCACATAATTTGTTAATAATAGAATAATACAAACCAGAAATATTGCAACATCTACACGTATCAGGTCCTTCTTTACAATCTGGGTTTGACCAAACACAATTTACATAATGGAAATCTTTATACTTGCTTTTAACAACATATTCTTTAGATAACTTTTCCAATTCTTTTATATCATTGTATAAATTCATATACTGAATTGCTCCCGGTTTTTCTAAGGTGCATCTCGAGAAATCTTCTAGAAATTGTTGATAGAGAGGGTGTGATATAATGCGAGCCCATTCTTCCATTTTTTATGAAAATGAATTACCCACTAAATTGCAATAGTTTGTATGTTCATATACAACTGACTTCCATAAAATTCCTGAAATAGAATTAACATTTTACAGTAACTAATAGCCATTACAAGAAAAAAAAAAAAAATAATAATAATAAAATAAAATAAAATGGATGAAATGAGAAATATATTTACCTTGTTAGTCTGAAGGGAATACACCAAGTGATTAATGTAGTCCCTCAATCACATAAAATTTCTTATCCGTAACACCCACCCTCCAATTCAATGGCATGACGTCATTTAGTAGAATACAAATTTCCTCCCATTCTTATGCTAATGCGTAAGCCTGGGGTACTCTAGCCAGTGGGGCAGAGCCACTCTTTAAGTACCAGTTGTAATATAGAAAAAATAGAACATTGTAAGACACTAGAGCAAGTTATTACTTGTTCAGACAGGTCGATGTAAGTTAGAGACAGGTAAGTCATCTATTTATTTATGAAAAGTATATTGGAAATTACTAGCAAAATTGTTATTGCAAGCCACAATACGATAGTTTAAGTATGTTTTAGTACCTAATATGCTATGTACTTCTTTAATAGCGATTGTCTTATATGATTAATTCGTATTCAGTTGAAAGTAAAAGAAGAAAGTGCGTAATGTATTATCTTAACTGTGTTTTCTTGGTTATTTCACAAATTGATTTTTACTTCGATCATTTTTTTTTTGCTGTGTATAGTGATTTTGCCCTAAGTATTTATATTTTTACCTAACCAAATCCCCAAGGCAATACATCTACCGCAATTAACACAATAATTTTTTTTTTAACATTTAAATAAATAGAAATATTTTTTCTATTACGTTGCTCATATAAACCAGATATGACAGACTACTGTGGTATGTTAAATTACCAATCAGCATAACATGATATTTCTATAAAAAACAACAAACCTTTGTGAGAAACAAAGAACATACATGATCTCTCAGAAAAAACATATTTAATGCTTGCAACATTCCCATTATGTTACTTGATTCCATGGAAAATTACTGATATTAATTCTGCGATGACTTTGAACGGAATAAAAAAAAAAAAAATTGTTGTAATAAATAAGTAAACGTATATGTATAACTATTGAATGTATGTATTGATTGGTCTAAATTGTCCAAAAATAAAAAAATTAGAATTCGAACCGCCAGCTATTGCTACCATGCTATTTTTCCCCAAAAGATTATGTAATAGTTTGTTTTAGCCACGCATCTGGACACTTAATAGAGTTAATAAATAACATTTTTAATCATTGTTACAGTTGTCTTGTACTCTCCTTGATACAAGCAAATTTATGATTACTCGTTAAGTAATGGTATAATCTCCAGCTCGTCAAAAAACAAATAAACAAAAATTAAATTATTCTATCACCTTATTACGGTTACTTGAAATTTAGGTAGACGAAAGCAACTCTGCAGCCTTGTTTCTTATCTATAAAAACCATCAGTTAAGTGTTAATTGAAAAATTTATCAACTTTAGTGGATTTTATTTTTTTTTTTTTTTTTTTTGTTTCTTTTACCCCAATAAGATGATAGGTTAAAAAATGAAAAACAAAAACAAAATAGTTATCAAAAATAGATTTATTTTTTTTTTCTTCAGAATATGTCAATACAACTGGATTGTAAAGTTTTCTTAAATAACTAAACTGCTTTAATACATCTTCGTACAAACTTGTCAGTTTAAAGTATTCATTTCTCATAAGAGTAATCTTTGGAGGTTGAAAATTAAGAATTGATTCTAACCATGTTGGTTTCCCTTTGAATGCAATCACTTTGTGTGTAGATTTCTCAAAAGAGATAATTGAATATTGGAGAGTAATTATATCAGTGATTACTTCGTTTTTCCTCTTTTCTTTGAAGAAATTATCACATATTTGCCTGCTGCTAGACTGAAACGTTGACCAATCTTCTTCACTTAAATAGATGACTTTCTTTTTCGCTACCTTCAGTGCTGCAAGTGGTACACCTTCTTGGGAAAGTCCAGTTACTAGCCTTTTAGTGGAGTTGTTGTTGAGAGAAAAAGCTGTAGTAAGCTGCAATCCAAGTTCATTTGTCATGGTGGTGTTCGCGTTTACAACTGAATGCAAAAAAGACCAAAACCAATTCACTACAGTGACAAGACTCCCACTATTTCCAAAAAAAAAAAAAAATCAAGTACAGCTCCTTTTAATGCGAGACATCTATCGGGGGTCGCAAATCTGGTTAGGTTTTTGACCAAAAGCATTGTTTAAAATTAAGATTAGGATCTCTTTCAACATATTCCTTTGCAAATTGTTTAACAGTTAGCCAACCATTTTTTTTTTGTTTTTGTTTTGTTTTGATAACTTCATAATCATCACCTAAAATCATAGTTGAAATTTTGGAAATTCTTAGAGCAACTATTTAACCAATGGTTAACAACAACAATAAAATTATTTTATTTATTTTTAAGATAGAATCCAGCATTAATATTTTGCAGCTGATGGGTATACCTTCTCTTTTACTTAAGAGAGAGAGAGAACGCATGACAAAAGTGGGGGTTAATATATACGTCACAATGAATATAAAAATGCCGTTACTTAATTAGTGATCTATCACTCTTCAATTAATCTGCATTCTGCTTTTTCTTCTTCTTCTTCGGTGAGTATTTTAGATCTTATGTTATTTACTTTACTTATAATTTCATTTATAATTAATTTTTATTTTGTATTCTATATGTGTGATAGTATATATAAAAACGAAATAGTTATTTCCAGTACTATCTTTGATTATTGTCATTATTTCAGTTCTACTGTACATTGATCATTCACCATCATTATCAATAACTAAGGTAGGTGTTACTTTTAAATACTTGTATAATAGATTAGTATTAATAATTTATAATTTTTTTTTTTTTACTTTTGTCTTCTTTATATGTGATAGATATATAAAAAGAAAATTGTTATTTTCCAGTACTATCTTTGATTATTGTCATTATTGTTATTATTATTTTTTCAGATCTACTGTACATTGATCATTCATCATCATTATCCATAACTAAGGTAAGTGTTACTTTTAAATACTTGTAATTCTATAATAGATTATTATTAATTTTTTATTTTTTTTTATTTTAATTATTTTAATTTTTATTTTTAGGTACTGTTTGTTATTTTTATAATGGATCTACTAAAGGTTTATCTAAACGGCTGCAATAAGCATAGTGGTTCAATTAATAAAGTGTGTGACTTAATGATTGTGTTCCACATGAAGTATGTAAATTCGAAAAAATGAACACTCGATATGGTCAGACAACGATAGCATATTTGATTCAACCATCGACTGAATTTTTTAATATAGATGATAATTATCCTACAAAAGTTTTTCTCCCAAAACGCTACAGTAATATTTTGACTGAGGAGTTGATTAACAGATATAATGATGAATATAACACAACGGAAAATAAAATGTTCTTAATCTATAAGGGAATTAACGGACAAAAATTCGATTTAGAGTTTGTATAATGTATGTGTAATGATTTATTGTTCTTTAATACTTAGTAATTTTCTTAGAGATTTTCTGTAAATATTTGTTGTGTTTCAATTATTATTATTATTATTTTTTTTCTAGAACGTAATATGAAGAAATTAGCAGCAGTAGTGGATTTCCAAGCTCTTCAGGATCCAACTTGGAGGAAATACGTTGTGAAAGAATTGGCAATTGTAGATGTGGAAACCGGATCTACATCACATTGGATTTTGGCACCACCTGCATGGGTTTCAAGTTGTCAATCTCTCCCTGCAAACCGATGGCTAACCAATAATTTTCATGGGCTAGCATGGAAAGATGGACTGACTCCATACTATCATTTACCATACATACTGCAGTCAACATTGTCCGATTATGATGAGGTACTAATTAAAGGATTAGAGAAATTACAATTTATAAAACAATATCTTCCCAACAGTTGTATTCTTAATTTAGAAGACTTTGGGTGCCCAAAAATTGTTAACTTTAAGAATATGTTCAAATGTCTATTTCATAATAATAAAAATTTAAAATGTGCAAAAGCTCAGGGTATTGAACTTGCATTATGGTATCAGTCAAATAGATTAATGATTAGGAAAAACAATAAATTTTTTTAAATGGTGTTGAAACTAAGGTCTATTACAACAGCAACAAACTAACGAAAAAACATGCTTTATATTTTCAATAATAATAATAATATTGTATAACTAAAATATATAAATAAATTGTTTAATTATAGATTAGTGGGAGAAATTTTATATGGTGCCAATGTGGTGGTGTAGAACTATGTGATGTATGTTATACGAATGTATTTCTTCAAAATGTCTATTACAAAAATAATTTATCGAAACATGCTTTATATTGTCGTCAATCATATCTTGTAAAATTAAATGTATGAATAAAAATTGTTTATTTAAAGATTAGTGGGGGAGAAAATAATCACTTTAGATAGTGTGTGGTAAAAAGAACTAAAGTTGTACGTTATACGAATGTATTTTTCAAAAATGTCTATTACAAAAAAAAAAAATAAGCTATCGAAACATGCTTTATCAATCATATCTTGTAAAAAATTAAGTGAATAAATAATAAGTTATTTTGAATCAAGATTGTTTTTTTTTTTTGTTTTTCCATTAATACCTATACAATTGGTGCGCAAGAGAGAATGGTAAAAAATATATATTATTAATCGTATAAAAACTACTAGTTCTCCAGGTTAAATACTAAGATTTTTCCTTTCTCTAATTAATTTGTTCTAAGATATTATTATACACTTTTTTTTTTTTTTAGTTTTAATAATGTTTTACCAGAAAACTTACAGAAATGATTCCCTCATAAAAATCAATAATAATCAACATATACTGGGAAGCGATCGATATATAATTGATCGATAAATAGATTTATCTTAAATACGCTTTCTAACTTTTTAAAAATGTTTTACCCAAAAAAAACTTACAGAAGTGACTGCCTCATACAAAATCGATAATAATCAATACACTGGATTCAATATGTGTTATCAATATATATTTGATGGAATAATTTTTTTTGTGTGTTTATTTCATAAGAATTTAAAATGTGCTAAAAATCTTAGGGCATTCAATTGCATCGTCAAAGTACAGATCTAACGAAAAAAAAAACTTACAGAATTTATTAAGTGAGTGACTCATAAAATCGATAATAATCATATACTGGATTCGATAGGTGTTATCAATATACTTATCGATAAATAGATTTTTATCTTAAAGAATAAGACTTTTGTACGAATGGAAAAATACTTCTAATTAGAAATTATATTGCAAACATTGTGCATACATAGAGGTTAATGAACTTTTGTATGAATGGAAAAATACAGGTTAATGAACCCTGGCCTGGGGTACGTGGGGCAGAGCCTCCCTTTAAGTCTCTGTGTATATATTTTATATATATATATATATATCTATAGAGAGAGAGAGAGAGAGAAAGGATATGAGAGAGATGAGGAAGAAGTATGTGGGGTGAGGTATAAGGATCTAAAGAAAACTACTATTGCCAAGTTACCACTATAGCTGAGTGGTGTAAGTGATGGACTTGGATGACGAAGGTTGTGAGATCGCTTTTGCTGACCTCAGCAAAAAAAAAAATTAATTTTTATTATTTCTTCGCCTACAGGAAAAGGGGAGGGGGAGGGGTGGGGGAAAAGTTGGGAATAGGTTGGGGGAGGGGAGGGGGGTCATTTGGTGGGGGAGGGGTAATGTGACTGTGGTGAGAGAGAGGGGGACGGCCGCCATCTTGTGCAAAAAAAGTGGCCTAGAACCCGTCAATCCTATCTACTGTTTTATATATATATATATATATATAAACATTATATCCTCGCAATAAAATTAGGAACATTTCAGTAAACTTGTATTTAGGAAATTTTATTTGTATATACTAAGTAATTTGATTATATTATGTATTTTGATTTTTATAATATAAGTAATTTGCATAAAAAAAAAGAGACTAAAAATGTGGTGTGAAACACTCATACGGCTTTCTCCTACTGCAATGTACCTAGTTTTGATTTATTTAATTATACAGGATTCTACTCCATAACAGATGGGTTCTTCTTGTATGGGATGGAAACCTGGACTGCTACGCAGAACATCTGCAATAAAGTGAATGTTGTAGAAATGGATTATTGGAGGCAGTGGATTCAGAAGTCCAGAATGGATAAAATGAGGAATGTGGATATAAGGAGGGAAATAGTTGTAAAGGAAAGTATGGAGGAAAGGTTAGCCAAAAGAAAGCTGAAATGGTATGGACACTGAGAAGAATGGGTCCAGGGAGGTGGCCGGAACAGGTAGGGAAGTGGAATCCTTCCAGCAACGTGGGAGAGGAAGACCAGCGAAGAGATTGGTGAGTGGCTGATCGAGGTTTGAGAGAAGGAAACTGGTGGGATTGTGACAAGTGGAGGCGGGAAGTGACCTGACGGTAACTCTCAAGGGAAAAACCGGATTAAAGATTAAGGAATTATACAGGTATTAACCCAGTTACAAATTTCACATATAACCGAAAATGTATACAGAGTGAGCTATAACGATGTACAAAACTTTGAAAACTTGTTGGGGAAGTCATTTTAAGTAAAAAAATGTTATTTGGACATAGGTACTATTTCGATCAAATACAGAACTAAAATAGTTCAAAGTTTTACCATCAATATCTATTTAACAAAGAAAAACAAAACAAAATCTGTCAGCAATTGTTATTTAAAAATAACTGTTATTTAAAAAGAAGAGAAATGTTTCAAATATAAGTTGTAGTTCTTTATATGTGTAGTTGATGTACCAACAGCTTTAAAGAAAATCGTTGGAGCCATTTTCGAGAAAATTGCAAAAAAGTGAAAAAAGAAAAAAACATTCAGCAAAAAAAACCATACTTCCGCTTGAGGAATTTTGATAGATATCTTACTGTAGGATCCCATGATGATACCTAAACGGAATATCAAGTTTAAACTTTCTGCGATTTTTCGTTTTTGAGCTCTGCGTTCACATAGATACATACAACACACCTACAAACACACACACACACACACACCAACACACACACACACACACACACACACACTCTCACTCGCAAACCATTTCTTAAAAACCCCTCTTGTGAACTCTGGGTATACACAAAACGTGTATTTCCGGTGAAAATTACATATTGAAAATTTCTCTTAAGTAACTCAAGATAGTATTGTAATCATGTCAATAGATTCAATAGATGTAATCGAATCAATAGATTCGACCACACTGTAATCCCTCCATGTCTAATTTAACAAGTTCTGTCATTTTAGTTTTTTGTATTGTAGAGAAATCGATGGGACAAAAGTAGTGACTAACGTACTAGTAGTATCTAGTAGTGTACAGTGTATACTTTACATCATACATATGGAATACACTCTTGTGGTGATGAATTTGTCAACAACAGGCCACACACTTTTAATCACTTCATTTCCCATAGAATGGACAATTCCATTATGAGTTTTTTTTTCTTTCTTTTTTTAAAAAAAACTAGCACTAGAACTGTCATTGAAAGGGATTGTCAATTAAAAAATAAAAAGTAAATAAAAGAATAGTCAACTACAATAGATATTGCGGACCATTAAATTCGTAATTTAAAATTTCGCGGACCACTAACATAATTTTTAAAGGAACGAATTAATACGAGCATTGAGTATGATATGTTCAATTTATTTATTATGTATAAATTAATAATTTTAATTACAACACAAAAATAATAATAAATAATTAATACATATTTGTTACGATTCATATGTGTAATTTTCTAATTCGTATCTATTTATAAAAATTAATTAAGATTAATAACGAAATTTAACAACTTCATATAGATGTGTTTTCCTTCAAAATTCTTCCTAAAATTTTTGGATTTTAGTTAACCCAATTATTAAGGGTGCGCCATAGTCAAATTTGATGCCTAGTTAATTGTACGGAATTCGGCTGACCGAGAGTATCGGGTTAATTTAACGTCTTTGAGTTAGATGTTATGTAAGTCTTAGTGGTATTTTGTAAAAAATCAATTAGGAATATAATATTCTTGTTTTATTTTTCTTTTCAATAAACAATCCAAAAAACCACTTCGATCGTACAAACGAAATTAAAAACAGATGTCTAATTAGTTCTTCATTTTAATTTCTCCTATTCCTAGTGTACACGCGTGAACTCGGAAGCTTAGAAGGCTTAATGAAGCACGCAATTATGAAAGTTAACAAAGGCAATAAAGCTTTAATTGGCTTACCTTGAAGATGCGTTTATGATGAATGAGAAGCGTATGTTGAGCCGGAGAAGCTGTGAAAGTCGCTAGGAAGCGAAAAAGGGTATAAAGGAGGCTGGGCATATGTGTAATTATGTTCGTGTATGGGTGTGTATGAAGGAATTTGCGGGAAAGGTAATAGTGAATGAAGCGGTACGGAAGCGTGCGTTCGTGATCTCGGAATGCGAATACGATCTCTCGGAAGCTGCTGAGGCAGAGATGAAAGACCTGTGTTGTAAACGCAATACACCCGTGGCGGCGGTAAAATTTGATGATGAAGCAGTAGATGATGACGCAGAGAACAAATACACATATACGCACGTGAAGCGAGCCAAACCACAAGTGAAGAAAGGGGATCAATAACCAGAAAAAAAGGAGAAACTAATATCCGGAGGCGCGAGAGAAGACGCGAACGCGCCAGAGAATTGGCGGGAGAGAACTAAAATAGGGGAGAAACAGGATGTCTGGCCGGACGACGAGGGCGCATGCGGAAGTTACCAACACAGACACAATCTGGTAAGACGACGCAACACCTAGTAAGATTGTATCAAATTTTCGAAGTTGAGTTTTCATTGCAAATAGATGTTTTGGGGTCATCCAATCACGAACAAAATCTTTTTCTTTGCTAAGGTTTGTATGTATGACGTGTGTGTGTGTGTGTGTGTGTGTGTGTGTGTGTGTGTGTGTGTGTTTGAACAGTATATCTCAAAAAAAGAAAACGAAATTTTGTTTAGCTTGCAGACAGTGAATCCGATAATAAAGTTTTGGTGAAAATCAGTTAGTGTTAATTTATGTTTTTTTTTTAGTTTTTCTGCGATTTACTCAAAAATGGCTCCAAGAAATTTCTTTAAATTTTGTTTTGTTCAAGGTTAATTAATTTTGTGGGGCTTACAGCAGTTTTCTTGGAAAAATACTATGGAAAACTCTTCCTATGAAGTGCGACCTCAGTATGAATAGGTTTTTCAAAACTGATATGAATTTTAAAGTGCATTAATGCCAGAATTCCAAATTTAAATAAAATCAATTAATCGGTACTGAGGCTGAAGAGAATTTTTTTTGGAATTTATTTCGAATACAGCTAAAACGAAGTTCTAAAGAAACTTGGAATGTAAACAACACAGATATAACCCGGTTATTTTTATTTGAAACATTTTTCAGTAAAAATTGAATGTTTCAGGAGTGTTCTGAGCAATCTATGAGGTTAGATTTCAAACGTTCAATGTTATTGGCGCCGTCTTCTTCTATACTACAATATCAACATTTCAAGTAATACCTGTATCATGGCTAGCCATACTCACGAACCACCAATTCTGCATTTCTGTCAGGGTAAGTGAGTGAAAAAATTTAAGTTAAAAAAAAATATTGTCAATTTTATAATTGTATTGACTACACTAAGAGAAAGTCGTGTCTCGGTTTCACATCAGATTTTTTTTTTTCATTTCAGTTGGATTTCTAGGTCACTGGTTTGTCTAGTTTTTAGACCAGGGTATGGATTCCATCTGTGTTGGTGTTAAGAAGTCATTCAAGGGCACAATAGGTCATTCCAACCTGTTTTCTGAATTGTTATTTGTTACGTATTTGCAAGCTCAGCATTAGTTCATCCGGCACCAACAGATGGTATCCGGGAATTTAGAACGCTGCAGGAACTCTATAAGGAGACCACAGGCAGGTCTTGCTGTAATAAATAGAAAAAGTGGGGCAACAAGGACAGAAAAAGCACCAAGTCTAAAATAACAATAAATTTATTGATGAACAAGCGCTTCCCCAGTTCTCCCGCCTCATATCCGAGCTCGAAAACGCACGCTGACTAGTGGGTACGCCCTGGGAATTACATCGACTGTCTGAATGGCAAACAATCCCTTCCAGGGCTGTCCACAGGTTGCTGGTGAAGGGAAGACTTCACATTCGTCGGAGGACCACGATTGGCATCCGCCAGAGATTGGCGCTATCTGAATTAGTGAATCTTGTAAGCACTACTGCTGAATAGGCCCGTTATGAGCTATTGTAAATTGTAAATTCTCATAAATGATCACCAGACTGCTGAAAGTATCAAAAACGTGAGGCTGCAACTTTACGCAGTAAAAGGAGAAGTATGATATTGCGAATTCAAGATACGCCACAAGAAAGCGTAAGAAACACTTGAATAATAATCTTGATATATAACTGTGCAAACACACAATAAATTAACTGCGATTAACGAGTTCTAAGATAAAGATTAGCAAAAAAGAGCTCTCTGATTGATAGCGTCGTACTGTCCTCTATGCTACTCTTGCACTACTTGTGTACACTTGGGCAGTTCTGCGTTACGTCTGAAAGCGTCTGTCTCGTAAATCACGGTAAAAGTGTTTGTAAGCGCACAAGGTGACGAAATTTGTAAGTAATTAAGTCTGATAGCGCTCTGGTGGCGAGAGTTACAAGTAAATGTCACTCCCTTGCTTGATTATTTACGAAATCTATTGATTTTTTATCGACCCAAGTTCCGTTGCATTTTTCAAAACCACACTTAAAACCCAGGAATACGTAACAATATTGATAAATTAAATTCGTTGTAAACTAATTATCCAAAAAAAGGACCCTAATTACCCTCCTAAATTTAATGAAAATAATCCATAATGGTAGAGATTCACTGTTAATGGGCTATTATAACAAAAATAATGAGACGCTAAATTATATTACTATCACCATAAACTGAATGAATGTACAGGTGAATTCTTTTCAATATTTAATGAAACTAGCAATTTGAAAGCATTAATGAATAAGTTTTCAGACGGAAATTAGTAAAGTTAGCTACTTCACAGCAACTAGTTAGCAGTTGATGTAATAACATTCATAATTTCACATACCTACTCGTATAATCTAAATTTAATGATAACATAGATCTTCTCCTTACTTGGATTGCAATATATACGTATGAACTTCGTATTTCATATATACATAACCGTTAATTACCTTTTCATTGTACGGTAAATTTGTTGAAAGGTTTAATTTTGATATTTCTCACTTACTTGTGTGGAAAAGGTTAATTTTATCCATTTTTAATTTCTCTCTTATTGTTTTAAGAGGAAATATTGCGAGCATGACATAAGAAATGTATGTTTTAAGATTTCCTATGTATGGAAGAAATATTTTTAACAAATAGTGTGTAGTAAACACAATATCTCGTTTAACGAACACCTGCAGAATGATAAAATTGGTCATGGTTTTGATCGAAATCCATCAACCGGAAGTGGCGACCTTACTGATTTTTGTTTTTACGTTATTTTCGAAAACTTATGAATGCGATTTTTGAACAGATATAAATCGTAACACTATTATTTGATACCCTCTATCCGGGAAAATGTATTTGTAGGAGTTGCTGAGAAATTCTGTGACTTAGAGATTTCAAATGTCACTGTGCTTTGTTCACGACCTAATCATTTGAAGTATTGCTACTCTGGATGCTTATTAACAGCTAATCCTATCACCAAATGAATAAAAATTTCAAGTTTAGTTGTATAATTGTATTAAATGCATTAAGGCGGTATGTATCACACCAGACATTTTTTTTATTTTTTTTTTTACATTCTCTTACTCCTAAGACGATGTATTGCGATCGTGTCAAATTTCCGAAATTGAGTTTATACCGGAATTACATGTTTTGTGATTCTCTGAAGACGAAAAAAATGTTTCTGGCGAATGGTCTGCGTATGTATGTGTGGGTGAACAAAATAACTAAAAAACGAAAAATCATATTTTAATGTGCTCACAAATATTAAATTTAATTGCATTTTATTCAAATTGCAATTCTTACTTTATTTTCCTTCCTTTTTTCAAATTAATGATATTTAATGATTGAGACATATAATGTAAATTTATTACCTGTAGTATTATATAATAGGAAAGAGATTAGGTCAGTGGTTAGCGCGCTGGACTCCCTACGCGGAGGTCATGGGTTCAAGTCCAGTTCAGGTGGCCCTTAGATTTTCTCTTCATAGAAGCCCCAGTATAGCTCACTGCCCGATGATGGACAGTGCTGTCTGCAACGAGAGAACACTGTCCGGAGGCCAGCAGTGTGTGATGGATGCCAGAAACATATTTTATTTGAAAATTATTATTTCAAGAATATCCTAACATTCAAAAGGCTAACCCAGGTAGAAGAAGTCCAGTTACAGGAAGAGTTCAAGAACCTTGTTAGCAATTGTCTACCCCTTCTTCTCACAGGGGAAGATTTGAAATAACAATTAGAAGACAGTCCTTCAAGACAGTTGGTTGTAGACACCGAAGCAGAATACTTGTTTTTCGCTCATCAGTGCATATTAATAAGTTAATTATTTCTTTGCAAATAACTTGTAATTATCTTTGTAATAGAATAAATTTATTGTTAGCAGTGGGACTACTTTCTTATTTCTGATACTTCACTCTCTTAAACATATATACTTACAAGCCCTTTTATTAAACCGCTCGTGCTACACAAGCTACCAGCACACAAACACCCAACATCACCGATCACATTTAAAGTACACTGCGTAGGCTCCGGGCACCAATAACCCATATATGTTGACGAACCTTAAAAAAAAAAATCTGGTTTGAAACACTCACACAACTTTCTCTTACTCCAGTTCTCAAAATGATAATTGACAAATTTTATAGTTTGTGTACCACAAGTTAATGAAATTCGTCGAAAACTGAAAAAACTGTTCAGTAAAAGCGCACTTCCGGTTTACTAATTTTCTTGAAACTCGGAATTTCAGCCATCTATTTATTTCTAACTAATTATGTTTGGATGATAGAATTGTATAATCAACTAGGATAGCACTTTGATGAAAATCTAACCCCACCCCTCCCCTAAAAGTGCCCTTAAAAGAATTTTTCCAGAGAAATGTTTTAGATAAAAGTTGTAGATCTTTGCATGTTTAGTTTATATACGGTTTCAAAAAAATCGTCGGAGCCATTTTTGAGAAAATTGCGAAAAAGTGAATAAATCATTTAGTAAAGTGGTAAAGTAAACGCACTTCCGGTTATCCGATTTTTTTCAAACTCGAATTTCAACAACATATTTAATTCTAATTAACATTATTTAGATGACAGAATTGTCTAATAAACTGAAATAGCACTTTAGATAAAAACCTAACCCCACCTCTCCCCCAAAGTGCCCTTCAGTGCATTTTCCCGGAGAAATGTTTCAAATAAAAGTTGTAGCTCTTTGTATGTGTGGTTGATGTTTGAGTTTAAAGAAAATCGTCGGAGCCATTTTTGAGAAAATCGCAAAAAAGTAAAAAATCTAACTAGTAAAGTGGTACTTCCGGTTGAGGAATTTTGACAGATAACGTAGTGTCAGATCCCACGGTGATACCTAAATGGAATATCAAGTTTCAACTTTCTTTGGTTTTTCGTTTTTGAGCTATTCTGTTCACATACGTACATACATACATACATACATACACACACACACACACACACCACACACACACCATTTGCTAAAAACACTTTTTTGGGCTCAGGGGACCTCAAAACGGATATTTCCGGTGAAAACTCGATATCGAAAATTTGACACGATTAAAATACTTCCTCTTACTAGGAGTAAGAGATTTCATGAGTTTTTTAAATTTCGTGTACTACCTATTTATAATACCTATATTTGAAATATTTTCGGGGAAAACTGATTTGGGGGGGGGAGGTTCTGAGGGAACTGTAGCGTAATGCTCTCCTCTGCTTTTTTTTTTTTTTTTTTTTTGGGCGCATCGACGACTTATGGCCATTAGCGCCCCATATTCTTATATATCTTTCTCTTCTTTTGCCACTCGAGCTGGGATGGCACCAATACCTTAATTGGCGTCCACACACGACACTTTGCCTGGCAGAGTGAGGTGGAACCATTGGTGGTTGATTCTTCCCACACTTCCCCACTTATCTCATCGATCTGGTCGACGAGGGGGAGTGCGGGTTATTGCAGTGCCATCCCTTAACTTCTGGAGAACCTATTTCAACAACCCAAGCAAAAACCAAAAGCAACATTCTTTCATTTAATATTGTAATTTTTAGATATTTTAATTGTATAACTTTTACTTAAGGAGGCTATTGAACAAGTTAAATGTGGAGTGCAGTACTTTTAACTTATGTTCCTGCACCCTCTATAAGAGACTAAATCTAAATTAAACTAAACCTAAGGGGTTGAAATACTTTTATATAATTTCTTTCAACCCCGAAATAGAATAAAATACTAACCTAACCATTTATACCAGCATTCTCGCTAATAAATACATTTACACTATAAAACCGTTCACGCTTATAAATACATTCTTGCCAATAAATACATTCACGCTATAAAAAACGTTCACGCTAATAAATACGTTCTCGCTAATAAATACATTCACGCTAATAAATTCGTTCTCGCTAATAAATACATTCACACTAATAAATACGTTCACGCTAATAAATACACTCATACTAAACATACACACTAAGAGGAAAGTACTCGATATTCTTAAAATAACTAACCTAATGTTACTCAATATTCCTTCACCCAGTTTTTCTAACCTAAGTACTAATAAATTCGTATAATATCTTAGCGCTTATCCCTCTTGTAATACAACGCGCTTATCATGTGGCAGACCTGTTCTTTCTCTCTGTCTGTACAGCGTCTGACACCCTTCCAACACGTGCGCTACCGTCAGCCTTTCTCGGCAACGAGGGCACCTCCCGTGAGGTGTGTGACCTGTAGATCACTGCAGTTCTGATCATGATCATGACATTTCGCACACGTCCCAATTTGCCATTTTTTACCGTTTGTTTTATTATAATTTTTCATGTGACCTTCAGACCACATCATTAGAATCGCTTGTAAATGGACCATTGGCCATCGAATTTGACCTGTAATGCATCTCAGCTCGTGTGGCACGAACGGTGTGCATATTGCGGAAGTGTCCAACTAAGGGTAACTCCCTCCGTGTACACAGCACTACCTACACCGTCGCCTATCTTTGACCCGTCAGTAAACACTGGCCGGAAATCATAATAAAGGTTTAAAATTTCTAACAATTTTTGCCTATAGACGACGGGTGGTGTTTCCTCTTTTTTATGTGTTGCCAGGTCCATACGGACGCTTGCAGAAGGTAGTAGCCATGGGGGGAGGTGCGCAAAGCGCCAACCCTCCACTGGGCCAAAGTCTACTTCCTCCGCGTCTAAGAGCTCTAGCGCTCGGACCCCGAGAGGTCGCGTCCGTGATTGTTGTTGACGGTACTCTTGCTGAAATGGGCCCTCGAATATGGTATGGAATAACGGATGAAACCGCTTTCCCCACATTCCGGCAATATAGGTCAGGGTAAGCTGTTCCCTCCTAAGTTGAGGAGGCAGCATCCCCGACTCCACATATAGGCTTTCTAAAGGACTGGTCCGGAAGGCGCCTGTAAACAACCTAATTCCTTCATTGTATATCCTATCTAATGACTTCAGGCGTGATTTGCGCGCTGAGCTATACACTGGCGCTCCATATTCTAATTTGGAGCGGGTAAGCGCAATAAAAATACGCTTTAGGGTTTCCCGCTCCGTACCCCATTTATAGCTGCCAAGGAATTTCAAAATATCGAGGGTTCTCCTTGCTTTCATGCATGTATAGTCTATATGATCCTGCCACGTTAACTTAGTATCGAATATGAGGCCTAGGAAACGGATGCTTTCTTTATATTGAATCGGCATGCCGTCCAAGAATAAAGAAGGGGGACTATGCTCGTGCCTTAAGCGGCAAAAATGTAGACACACCGTCTTAGTACTAGAGAATTTAAACCCGTTCCTAGAGGCCTCATTAGCCACTCTGTCTATTGCCTGTTGTAGGGTTTCCTTCACCTCGCTAAGATCACTTCCCTGATAAATAAATAGCGAGGTCATCAACATATAAAGATATTTGGAGTGGGTCTCCTACAACTTCAGCAAGACAATTAACCGCCATCGTAAATAGCGTAACACTTAATACCGACCCCTGAGGTATTCCGTTCTCAAGAGAATGAGGGTCCGAAAGGACCGACCCCAGTCGCACCCGGAACCTTCGTGACTCTAGAAAGCCACGGAGGAACCTCGGCAGCTTCCCTCTCAATCCCCATTCGTGACACTTCCGCAGAATCGCATATTTCCACGTCGTATCATAAGCCTTCTCGAGGTCGAAGAACACGGCCAGCACATGCTCTCTCCGCATAAATGCGTTTTGCACATAGACCTCGAGTTGGCTCATTTGATCCAACGTGGAACGATATCTGCGAAATCCCGCTTGATGCTGGCTGTAAAGTCCTCTCGTTTCCAAGACATATACCAATCTATAATTAATCATAGATTCGAGGACCTTACTCAAGCAGGTGGTCAACGAAATGGGCCTATAACTAGAGGGGTCCCTAGGGTCTTTTCCTTCTTTAGGGATCGGTATAATGACTGCTTCCCGCCAACCATCAGGGTATTGGCCCGTCTCCCATATGCTGTCATACAACTGGAGAAGCGCAAGCTTCCCAGCTGGGTTCAGATTTCTTAGCATAGCATATGGGATACCATCAATCCCTGGAGCAGTGTCTTTGCATTTAAGTAGTGCATTTTCTAATTCATGGATGGTCAGCGGTTCGTTGTAAGCGTCATTGAAGGCGGTTTCAAAATCGAGTGGCTGTTGCTCCACGTCACCTTTTTGCCGGAGGAATTCGGCTGAGTAACTCTGAGAGCTGGACACTTGCGCAAAATGTCCAGCAAAGGCCTCAGCCACATCTCGTGGCTCGGTGACGACGACATCATTAATTTTTAGAGCTGGTATCAACGGAGTTCTTCGTCCACCAGAGAGGGCTCTTACTTTATCCCACACTTCCTTTAGCGTCGACGACGATGAAATCTTAGACACATAGGAAGTGAGGGTTTTCCGTTTGGCTTCTTTTATTATTCGCCTCTCTCTGGCTCTTAGTCTTTTAAATTGTATTAAATTCTCTTCCGTAGGATACTTTTTGAACTATTAAATGCTCGCTTTTTGGCTGCGTTGGCTATTTTGCACTCCGGGGTCCACCAGGGGACGGGAGGTCTTACGACTCTTCCGCCTACCCGCGGTATTGAATCCCCGGCTGCTTGTCTAAGCGCTTCTTCAAAATTATTTGCATCAAGTGTGGCATCTCCCGTGAGGAGTGGTGCCACTACTTTAGAAGAGTACGCAGGCCAATTTGCTCTTTTGATGTCGTATCTCCAAGGCGTTATAAAATCTGCCCTAGAGATGGAGCTCGATACTAAGATTGGGTAGTGGTCACTATGGTATAATTCATCTAAGGTGGTCCATTCCAAACGTACGGCTATGGTGGGTGTTGCAACACTCAGATCAATGGCACTAAAGCGCCCTGAGTGTGCGTTAAAATATGTTGCTGTACCATTATTGAGGATTATCATATTACTATTATCTATAATTTCCTCAAGAGCTCTGCCTCGAGCGTCGGTTCGCATTCACCCCCACCAGGTGTTATGAGAGTTAAAATCTCCCATTAGTAACACCGGGGCAGGGAGTTGCGATAGCAGAGTCTCCAGGTCACTTCTCCGCCAGAGTGTATCTGGTAGGTAAATACTAACTAAAGTGACCTGAAATGGTATAGCTAGATGCACAGCAACAGCTTGTAAATTGGTTTGTAGGTTCAGCCGTTTGCTGGGGATATTCTCCCGTACACAAACGGCGACACCGCCGTGCGCTCTCCCACCTGGGGCAGGTTGCACCTCTTTTCCATATATATTATACCCAGGGATACGAATTACTTGCCCCGGGCGAATCTTTGTTTCTTGGAGGCCCAACCCAAATGGACGGTATTCCGCCACCAATCGGCGTAAACCTTATGTTTCTCATAAGGTCTCCTGTTACCCATGTAGCCCCTCAAGTTCCATTGAAGAATGGACTCACACATATTAATATTTATGGGTGACCACATGTGGCAAGATCTTCTTATCTTTTGAATTTAACGTATTTACAGAATTATTAAGACTATACAATATTTTATAAAAATGTTGGAATAAATTTATTATAAATATATACTGAGTTACATACATGGATGTTGTTTTTCTTTAATCAGTGGCACACTCTTTCCGCGGCTTGCCTTTGGGCCAGCCTTTTTTCTTTCTCTTCGGAGGGAAATCAGACTGATTTCCCCCTTCCGACTCCGATGCATCAATATCTGTCCCCAGCAGTTGCCACTGCTTTTTGGGGGAACAGATACTCTGGGAGGACGTCTGTCCTCTGTTAGTTATTCTTCTCCCCCTAATCCTTATTGGGAGAGGGGGAGGTAATTTAAATTTAGCTTCCTTCCTCTTAGGGGAGCCCTTTGGTGAGTTAACCACCTTCCACTCCCCTTCAGAGGAAGCCAAAACTTTGGGCGGGAATACTCCCACCTTGGGATCACACCCACTAGGAGTGGGAGTGGTCATTGGAAGCCTTGCGGCTGCCGGTGCCCCTGTGAGGGCAGTTTCTTTAGGGGATGGATTGTCCCCTATCTTAATGGCTCCATCCACAACAAGGGAGGAGCTAGGTGAAGGGATTTCTCCCTCCTTTCTAATGGTTCCCCTTGTGACCGGGGATGGGCCTTTTGTTTGTTTCCCCTGAGTGTGTACAGGGGTTTGGATAGGGTGTGCCACTGATAAGGGCGCCCTTGCTTTTTCAGCGTAAGAACTTTCATGGGTTACATACGATTTACTTTCAACAATTGCCCTTGCTTCATGGTAGTAGTGTACTGTGGGTGTCAGTAGAGATATGTGTTGTTAGGCTGGGAAACCCGCAAGGACGCCTAGATCCCTGAAGAAGTGGCTAGTCCACTTCCCCCTACGGGGAGCTCTCTTCTGTTGTAACCACTTCAGTATAATGCTATGGTTTTGACCACTAATGTATATTAATATAATATTAATACACATTAGAATTATTGATTGGAATTCCAAAATTGAAAAAACTTGTTAACAGTAAGGTTCGACTTTACAGAATAGGTTTTTGAGTTTCTAAACGAAAACGTTTGCAGTTTCCTTTAAGTTTGGTTGTTAATTACACAGTTAAAGACGTTCTCTTTTATTTCAAAATACTTTTCCAATAAAATCATTTGTGGGGTTTTAGGGGCTTCTCTCAGTTACTTTTAATGTAAACTGGCGCTAAATGGTCTTGAGACAAAGAATACAGTTACACAGTGCCACTTATATGCGCTAAATGGTCTTGAGACAAAGAATACCCACAGTGCCACTTATATGTATATATTTATTATACCTATATACTTATTATACGTACATAGGTATTAATTATTCCTGCCACATTTTTGTATGGATAGTCTATTTAAACGTTTGTATACGTTGTATTTTTAAAGACATTTTTTCTAATTAAATTGTATTAATTTGATTTTATTTTAATTGCATTTTTTCCATAGTTTTATTACTTGTGATTGTAGTTGTATTTCTGATGAGCATTGAATCACCTTTATGATAGAAGCTGCCGACATGTCAATTGATGCTCTCAAAACTAGACACTAACTCAGCAATGTCACTGGTAGTTTATTCTCTTCAAACTTCTAGCCAGAGTTGCTAAACCTGACTTCCACACAGCCAATAATGATGACATTATAGATTATCGTTTATTGGATTAATCTGCTGACGAATCGTTTAGTAAATTTTGTATCAAATATGAAGATTTAACTAAAAATGAAATTCAATATTTTCGACTAAGTGTGTTTATAAAAATTTAAATTAAATAAAATAAAAAAATGTCTGAAAACCATCAAACGATATTTTTCCCAACTGTAAATTGTTACTGGCTTATTAATAAATTTTCCAGAAATTCAGAAGGTTTACTGAATGTATAGTTGTCGTTAGTATTACAGAAAGGGTAAACACTTGGGCATAATAATTAATAGAGTGAAACTAGGTGGTAACACTGACGAAACACTCGTTTTTCTATTTTTTGTTCTTCCCTTTCCTGAAATTCACTACAATACATCGTATCATATGCGAATCCGTTGGATATAGGAGAGATTGACTTGACCCTAGAAAAAAGTAGATGGGAAATTCCTCCCTTGTAATTTTGATTTATTTTCAGAGAAGTGGAGACTTAATTATTGAGGAAGTCTCCGGGCCATTTCAATCTTCTGGGGGGATTGTCATGGATAGAGAGAGAGAGAGAGAGAGAGAGAGGATGTAAGGGTGTTGTGAGGAGATGTTGGTTGTTGATGATGAAAGATAAACACCTTAAGATTGGTTTAAGATATATAATTGATATATGTATATATATATATAATTGACTGCCAACGACTTTACACTTTAGAGTTAAGAACTGAACTGACAGACTGACGTGGCTAAATGATATGTATGATGTCTGATGTGTAAGACTGAATTGAACAGAATGAATCTTGACTGTCTCTCTCTCTCTCATATATATATATATATATATATATATATTGGCCGAGCCTCTCCTCTCTGTGCGAGAGGGGCTGTTTCTCTCCGCTAGAGTGGATGAGTGGTGGGGGTTCACTACCCCTACAGAGGACAATCTTTGAAAAAATGTGTTAGGATGGGCAGGTGTGGAATTATGGAATTTTTATATAACGGTGTTATTTACGGGATGTTTATAGGGGTGACTTTTCGAAGGACTTTGGACTAGAAGGATTGGATATGGTACGAATTGGAATATTACTTATATACTTACATTACTTTATAAGAGTTTTGTTTTCAATTGTGAGTTTAGAAATTCGTTCAAGCAGTCTAAAAAGAACACACACACACACCCACACATGTATATATAAAGAATATATGTTCACACTCTCACACACACAAAAATGCATGATGCATGCACCTGTTATTAAATTCTAGCCTGTGGAACCAAATTTTCTTCTTTTTTCCCCCATTAAAATACAAATTAGTAGCATGATATATTTTTAAAATTTCCTAACGCGCCCTATTAAAAGGTATTTTAACAAATGCCTCCACATCTCTCTCATAACATCTTAATGAATTTTAAACATAAATTAATATCATTTAAAAATAAGCACGATAAATAAAAGCGAATGCATTTGATTTCCTCTGTTATTTATTTTAATATCATCTCCAATTTGCCGTTTGCTGCCAACCTTCTTACATATCAATTTACCTACTTATTTTCTTGTATTAACCTTGCTTAGATTTCATATTTATTTATTACTTGTACAAGCTTTTGAATAAAATTTGCATCGCCTTTCTTTAAACTTTATCTATTCTTAATAATACAGCATATCCCTGAAATTTTGTATACCCCCCCCCCATACAAATGACTTGATAAAACACTGAGCATACTTAACAACACTTTTAAAATTTGGTTATAAAGTATCCTTCAAAACATGTTATTTATTATACACTATTTTCTAATATCTAATCATAATTTATAATAATTCTATTTTGTCATTAAAAACATCCAATATTTTACATTAAATTCACCAACAAACCAACATGTGTGAGTGTAACAGAAACATTACGTTGAAGTGAACTTTCCACACGAACTTGGTGAATTTTCTCTGACGATGCATGAAAATCCGAAACCGATCAGGAACAAATGAAATATGCATGTTACGACGGATAAAGTATCAGACAGTCTGGAAAGAAGTTTAAATAGTCTGCTTAGTTTCTGCTTCTTCAGTCTAGTTTGATGCATTCCAAGTTAGTCGTATGTCTAAGCTTAAACCGAAATAGCCAACTCGGTATACCTTTAGGATTGTGATCCCATGGAGAAAGAAAGGTAACTAAGTTACCTACTTATTACAAGAAACTAATACAAGAAAATAAGTAGGTAAATTGATACATAAGAAGGTTGGAGATGATATTAAAATAAATAACAGAGGAAATCAAATGCATTCGTTTTTATTTATCGTGTTTATTTTTAAATGATATTAACTTATGCTTAAATTTGAGTTTATACTTTTGCATTAAGAGGTGTTTACTTTGATTTGACTTTTGTAGAGGTGTTTAAAAGGGAAGGGAATAGCTAAGTGGTTAGCGTACTGAACTCCCACGAGGAGGACACGGGTTTGAGTCCAGCTGAGCTATCCTTGGATTTTTTCTTCCTAGGAGCCCCTACAGCTCACTGTCGGGTGATGGACAGCGTTGTCTGCAACGAGAAAACACTGTCCGCATGCCGGCAGTGCACTAAGAAGGCTCCGGGCGCCAGTGACTATAGATGTTGACGCGCCTTAAATTAAAAGAAAGAAAAAAAAAGAGTCATTTACTTTGATTTTCCCAGTTATGCAAGGAATATATGTGTGTTGGCTCAGGATGCATGGGCAGGACATTTTTCTTGGAAAATTGCTTTCTGGGAGGTTTTTGAGGAAACAATGGCTCTAAAGTATCATTTATTTACAGGGTATTATTTTCACCACCTACATAATATTACAAGCATTGATAGAATTCCAGATTTGAAGAAAATCGCTTAACCGGAAGTGCGACTTTACAGAATAGATTTTTACTTTCTCTTACTCCTAGTAAGAGGAAGTATTGTAATCGTGTCAAATTTTCGATATCGAGTTTTCACGGAAATATCCGTTTTGAGGTCCCCCGAGTCCAAAAAAGTGGTTTTTAGCAAATGGTCTGTGTGTGTGTGTGTGTGTGTGTATGTGATGTATGTATGTGTAACAGCATAGCTCAAAAACGAAAAACCGTAGAAAGTTGAAACTTGATATTCCGTTTAGGTATCACCATGGGATCTGACACTACGTTATCTGTCAAAATTCCTCAACCGGAAGTACCACTTACTAGTTGGATTTTTTACTTTTTTGCGATTTTCTCAAAAATGGCTCCAACGATTTTCTTTAAACTTGAAAACATCAACCACACATACAAAGAGCTACAAATTTTATTTGAAACATTTCTCCGGGAAAATGCAATGAAGGGCACTTTTGGAGAGAGGTGGGGTTAGGTTTCCATCTAAAGTGCTATTTCAGTTTATTAGACAATTCTGTCATCTAAATAATGTTAATTAGAATTAAATATGTTGTTGAAATTCCGAGTTTGAAAAAAATCGGATAACCGGAAGTGCGTTTACTTTACCACTTTACTAAATGATTTATTCACTTTTTCGCAATTTTCTCAAAAATGGCTTACGATTTTTTTGAAACTTCATATATAAACTAAACATGCAAAGATCTACAACTTTTTATTTAAACATCTTTGGAAAAAAATTCTTTTAAGGGCACTTTTAGGGGAGGGGTGGGGTTATGTTTTTCTCTAAAGTGCTATCATAGTTGATTATACAATTCTATCATCCAAACATAATTAGAAATAATTAGAAACCGAGTTTTAAGAAAATTAGTAAACCGGAAGTGCGCTTTTACTGGACAGTTTTTTCATTTTTCGACGAATTTCATTAAATTTTTGTACACAAGCTATAAAATTTGTCAATTATAATTTTGAGAACTGGAGTCAGAGAAAGTTGTGTGAGTGTTTCACACCAGATTTTTTTTTTTTAGTTTTTTGGAATTTTCTATGAAATCGCGGCAACAATTTTCATTAAATTTGGCATGCGCAATGCAAAGAGATAAAAACGTATAACTTTTATTTTAATTTTTTTTTTTTTTTAAAACAAAAAAATAAAATAATTTTTGATAGTTCTGCGGAATTTGTGGCATTAAATTTCATATGGAGTTGGCTCCAAGATATTGGCACGCTCTTCACTTCCCCCACCTACTTCATTGGGACTTGTCGCCTTCCAACACCACCTTTATATTTATGTCAGGACATAGTAAAATTTGAAGTTAAAAAAAAAAAAATTATTTTATATATACTCGAGAAAATTGAAAGAGGTAAGAGAAAGTTGTGTGTGTAACATATCAGAATTTTTTTTTATGTTAAAGGGAGTTCAAAACATGTATTTCTGATGTTGCTGAAATAAGATAGTTTGATCAAATCGTCATATCACTTCAATCAACAGTGAAAGAACAGGGGAAATGGTAATAGTACAAATTTCTTTTCCGTATTTGTAGCAACAAGCAGTTGCAGTTATATAAGTAGTTATATGAATAAAGAGTGTCTATGCTATTTTGTGTGATAGAAATGTAGTAAGATTGAAGAAGAATTTTCTAAAAAGAAGGAAGATGAAAGATTCACCAGACAAGGCAAATAAAAAAATTTAATTTAAAATTTATGATTATATCTTACAACCAAGTGAAGTCAAAGAAAAAGTATGCTGAATAGTTGATAACATAGGCATTATGTGGGTGGGTATGTTTTGTAGTGGCTGTATTGTGAGAGAGAGAGAGATAGTGAGTGAGAGATCCTTTATAAGTCGAACTTCTCGCCTAGACTGGGAAGAATATGATTCAGTTTTATTATTGGGCTGTGTTATAGTCTGCCTACACCAGACGCCCACCTATATTATTATATGGAGAGCCACTCCACTATATTGGGCACATAATGGGTATACCACCATCACCTGATGGCTATTCGGCCACTTAAAATTCTGGTCCTCCTATAGAACTAGACATTTACAGCTCCAATCAACCCACATTATTGCTATTCCAGTAATCTTTCTATCAACACTACTATATTGCTGAATTTTAAAAAATGCTGGTGTGAACCCCATTCACAGGATTTTCTTCTAATACTGTAATTATTACAGTTCCTGTAGATAAATTTGTTTTAAACTTGGAATTTTTATTAAACGTGTTGTTGGAATTGCATAAAGGTGGTGGGGATTATACTCGTTTACATGAATATGACTATTACATTATTTTGCACAGCCATCAGTCTTAAACCTTTAGCAGAGCAAATTAACGACAATTTAAAAGTTAAGGCAGTTTAATTTTTCCGATAGAATGATAAGTGCATATCTGTACAGTGAACACTTTAAAGGTTTAAAGAAAAGTGACTGGAACCTTTTAAGAGAAAATTCCCAAAAATCCATAAAGAAAAGAGAATGTCGTATGCATGTGTATCATACCAAATTTTTACTTTCTCCTACTGCTGTTAGAGAAAGTATTGCGATCGTGCCAGACTTTTGAAATTAAGTTTCCACCAGAAATACCCGTTTCGAGGTCCCCTGTGTCCAAAAAAAGTGGTTTTTAGAAAATGGTGTGCTGAAAATGGAATTTTCTAGGAAATCGATTGCAACAATTTTCATCAAATTTGGAATGCGCACTGGCAAATATAAAAACGTATCACTTTTATATTACCATGTTACTTTGTATGTGTGTGTGTGTGTGTGTGTGTGTGTGTGTGTGTATGGTGTGTGGATGTGTGTGAAAAGAATATCTTAAAAACGAAAAGATACAGGATGCTCAAACTTGGAAACTGTTGATACTAGAAACCGCATCAGACACGAAGATTTCGGGTAAAATCCACCAACCGGAAGTGCCACTAAATTATTTTTTTTTTTAGTTGAAACATCTCCGGAAAAATGCATTTAAGGGTACTTTTGGGGATGGTTGGGGTTTTGTCTTTTTACAATGCTTTCAACTAAATAATATTAATTAGAATTATATAAGTTGCCAAAATTCCCACTTTCAAGAAAATGGTTGAGCGGAAGTGCGACCTTACTGAATAGGTTTTTCAGTTTTTTGTGATTTTCTCCATAAAAATGCCGACGGTTTTAAACATTAATAAGTATTGTAAGTGAGAAGAAACTTTGCCGTTCTGCAGTAAGAGAAAGTCGGTGAGCGTTTCATACCAGATTGTCTTTTTAGTAATAAGTTTGCGTCGATGTATTTCCAGTATAAACATAGTTTAGAAAAATCTTTGCGATTGTGGTACTTCTTAGAATTTCAAGTGGAGTGGGATTTTTGTCTGGAATAAGAGTGAGTGAATTGAACTACACTCACGAATCACTGGTATATTCCATAAAGCGACTGTAGAGTGGTGTCTTCTTTAAGGTTGAGATACTATATTTATTTCTCAGAAGAAAACTCCCACGCTTTTATGGTGGTCAAGCCTACCACTGAATTCCCCTTCGTTGGTTCTGCTAGGGGTAAAGTAGACAAGTGTTGACTTCCCTAGGGTATAATGTTGAGACAGTTGTGGTAGGAGGTTCTCTATGCCTCCTGTGACGTCTTAGTGGACATATATCGCAAAAAAGTAGTAAAGAAAACAAAAATAAAAATAATTATTTAACTAAGCTTTGGAAAATTTCTCTGAAAACAAGAAAGTAACTAGATATTGAATATCTGATATATCTAAGGAAACGACTTTTCTAAATCAATGTTAAACAAGCTCATCGGCAAATTTGTATATTCAACTCTGTCACGCCCCCGGTGTATAAAGTTTTGGTAATGATGATAGTTATAAGAGGCAACCTAGCGGATTCAATCGGGATGGGCAAGATGCCAGAATTTTCACTGTTGTTGTATCTAAATTTCCCATCGGGTTTGTGTTAGTTGTTACATACTCTGTGTGCGTGCTGTGTGTGAGTGCGTAAAAGCCAGGAAAGGGTAAAGTGTAAAGGTTGCTTAAAGGAACTAGTTCTTCGTTCGAGTTGTCCTGCTCTTCTACTGGAGGATTTTAGTGCCCCACAGGAAAACTCACTACTAAACGTAACTCGTCGCCAAACTTCTCATACTCTACATCCCAATGCCTTGGCTAACAAAACTTCTAACTGAGATAGTATACCCTTCTTCATCCGCCTCTCCCCATTACTGTGTTGATCTGGGAAAGTTTTCATCCCTCCCCTTCTCTCAACCATCGCCTAACATCCTCCACCAGTGGAATGGTAAAACCACCCTTTACTAAGAATGTCGCCGAACAGTACAGTTGTATACTCCACCTGCATGCCCTCTTTTCTTCCTTATATTTCACTTTTTGACGGCAGTTTTCTAAACTCTTTTTCAGAATATATTTAGAATAAAATATAAATATATGTATAAGTAAAAGTGTGGGTTTTGTCCGCCCACCCACGGTTGTTTTGTCATCGATTTCTAACTTTTCTATATGTATCCATCATGCATTTTGATGCTGGGTGGGGATATGCTGTAAACATTTTATTTGATGGCCATATTTTTCAATGTATGTATCCATTTTGCTAGAAGTGAAATAATATAAATACTACACAGATGCGACATAGTTTAATTTCAATATTTTAAGCTCCAGTAGGGGGAAGTGGATTAGCCACTTCTTCAGGGGGCTTGGCGTACCTGTGGATACCCAGTCTAACAACCCTACACATACACCTACACTGACATATTATACTTACAAATTACACTTAGGAACCGAAGATGCTGCCTATACGCAAGGGGTAGCGACCATTTGAGGAGTAGCGACCTCAACGGTTATGTAGCTCATCTCTACTGCGTGCAAACACCACAACATTCACACAATACAGCTACTACATGCACTCACACATACACAAAGGCACATTCACTACACACCCTAGGGCTACTTTCTCTAGGTGCTAGGCAATGCCTCTTAGTACTAATTTAACAAATATGGATTTGGAAATAAATAAATATGAGACGGCGGGCGCCCCGAGTTTGCCACTCGACGCGTAGGTTGTGGAGACTGAGACCTGCGTGGGAAATATGCGATCGTCTTCCCTGGGTATCGGTGGGGGTTCTTTGTCCCAAGGCACCGCATTTAGGACTACCTTGCTTACTTCTACTTCTTCCTTATATCCTCACAATCCTCTTCTTCCTTCCATTCCTCACAGAAGTCATTTTCCTCAGTTACCTTCCTCATCAGGCAGCTCATTAAATATAAAGATTTTTATAGATATAAAGATTTTGATAAAGTTTTTGTCTAAAAAAGTGCTAATCCGAACTTATCGTTCAACCAAGTATGCCCTATAAAATTATATCAAAGCTTGAATTCCGTTGTACGTGATATAAACGGAAATATACTAAGAAATGGAACTATACAAATAAAGATGAAATCTAAAGAAGAATCTGCAATAATTGAAAAACTAACCCATTTAGGGGATCACATAATAAGTGTGGAACTTCATCGTATTCTTAACACTTGCAAGGGAATACTATCTTGGTATCCGCTTTTAAATGAATCTACTATTCTGGATGCTTTGTCAACGCAAAACGTAATTAATGTTCAAAGATTGAATTCTAAGAAAAATGGATGTTCTCAACCCTCTCCAGCTCTTATCCTAACTTTTCCGGACAGAGTTAATTTTGGTTTTAATTCATTAAGAGTTCGTCCCTATATCCCGAATCCTAAAGGTTGCTTTAATTGTTGGAAAATAGGTCATTACTCTTCGCGATGCACCAGTTTACCACTCTGTAAAACCTGCTCTGAAATCCTCCATGATGGCGAATGCACATCCCCTCCTATATGTATTAACTGCCAATAGTCCTATGCTTCACTGTCAACATTCTGTAATGTATATAAAAAAGCTGCTAAAATACAGGAATTGATGACTAAGAAGAATTTAACATTTAGAGAAGCATCACATCAAATCTCACCTCCCCCTATCTATCTATCTATCTCCATAGCGCTACAACCCTTGGTAGGTCCTGGCCTCCTCTAGGAGTCTATTCCATCTGTCTCTGTTGGTTGCAGCTGCTTTCTAATTGCGAGTACCCAGGAGATTTCTCGCATCGTTGGCCACACCATCCAGCCATCTGAGCTTCGGTCTGCCGACCTTTCTTGTTGTGCCACTTCTCCTTCCAGAATTTTCCTTGGCATTTCATCTTGTTCCATTCTAATTACGTGGTCCACCCAGCTCAATGTGTTTAGCCTAATCTTCTTCACTATATCTGCTTCTCCATATATTCATAAAACTCCCTATTCTTTCTTCTACTCCATAAATTACCTTCTTTAATAGGACCAAAGATTTTTCGGAGAATTTTCCTTTCGAAAATAAGGAGGTTTTTGTCATCTGTCTTAAGAATGGTCCAGTTGAGACGTTAGGACTGTAAGAATGAGCGTTTTGTAGAGCCTAATTTTGGTTTGCCTGGATATCAGATTGCTCTTCATATATTTCATTAGGCCAAAGTAGCATCTATTTGCGGTTGTAATTCTTTTATTGATCTCCTGCGAGATGCTATTAATGGAGTTAACTTGGGAGCCAAAGTAGTTAAGTTCGTTAACTCTCTGGAAGACATAGGAACCGATTTGCAAATTCTCTCCCGGAGGGCCGGTGCGTATACGTCGTTTTTTCCTCGTTTACAATTAGTCCCATTCATAAAGCTGCTTTTTGTAGAGAGAGGAAGGCATTCTTTAATGCAGGAAGGGTACGAGCTATGATATCCATATCGTCCGCATAAGCCAGCAATTGCACTGATTTATTGTATATGACTCCAGAAGTCTGTATATCTGAATCCCTTATTACCTTCTCTAAGGCTAGGTTAAAAAGGTGGCAGGCGAGAGGATTCCCCTGCCTCAGCCCTTTGTTTGTCACAAATTCAGGGGATAAATCAGATTGAATTCGAACTGAACAGATACCTCCTTTATCGTCATATGCACAAGTCTGATAAGTTATATTCATCTCTTCCATAGCCTTGTACAGTTTCGTCGTAAACGCTATCGTAGGCACTTTTAAAATCTAAGAAAAGATGATGGGTTAGCATTTTAAATTCAATACCTTTTTCGATTATCATGCCGAGGGGAAATATTTGATCCACTTACCTTTCCTAAAACCTGACTGATTATTGCGTATCTCTCTATTAGCGTAAGGGGTCAGTTTTTTAAAGAGGATATTAGATAGAATTTTGTAGACGTAGGATAGCAGTGAAATGCCCCTGTAATTTGAGCATTCTAATTGATCGCATTTTTTATGTATTGGGCAAATAATTGTTTTGCTCCATTCCTGGGATATCGACTCATTTATCCAAATGGACTTAATTAAATTGTGGACTGCCTTATGAAAGTCATTCCCACTATATTTAAATAACTCAGCTGGTATACCATCAACCTCAGGAGCTTTGTTATTTTTCATTTTAAAAATTGCTTCCTCCACTTCTTCAAAATCCGGAGATTCGACATCAGCATCCCTGCCCTCTGAGACTGATGAATTTCTAGATGTCCCGTATCTTCTTGTCCCTCGTTATTCAACAATTTATTAAAATGTCGTGTCCATCTATGCATTATGTCTTCCTTTCTGTTTAGTAATCTCCTATCTTCATTTTTTGAAGAGGTTATCCTAGGTTTAAAAGGAGCCCTTCCCTTGTTAACTCTGAGGAAAAACAGCCTATTTTCATTTATATTCCTGTGGGCCTCAATCATCTCTAGCTCTTGATTCTTTTTTCTTCTCTTAAAGCAAAATGAGTGGGAGTGCGGTAACGGACAACAAGGTGAGAGCAATAAAAGAGAATGTCTACACATGGGATACTTCAATAAGAAGTACCAGACAGGAAGAGGTACTTGTGACTCGCCTTAGGATTGGCCATAGCCGTCTTGCTCATGGCTATCTGATGTCTCGCCAACAACCCTTCTCTGTGATTCCTGTAATGTCCTGCTCACGATTCAGCATATTCTTATTTCATGTACAAAATATAGGCTCCTTAGAGAATTCTACAATATACCATCAACGGTAAAAGAAACATTAGCCGATAATCACTCAGTAGTGACCTGTGTCCTAAGATATTTAAAGGCGGCCTCTTTATTTAAAAGCATTTGAATCCAAGATTGAGATTTGTTGGTTCTTGTTGCTTGATGTTTCATGTAGATTCCCCTGTTATTTTGTCTGTTTTGTTGTTTATAGTTGTTGTCTTGTTTTGTATATTGTTTGTTTTTTGGATTTATATTGTTCATATTACATTTATTATAATTGTATAGTTGTTCTTATTGTTTTGTGTGTCTGTATTATTTTATTATTGGTGTGAAATACTTATCATAACGCTTAAGGCATAAGACCTATAGCATTCAAGTGCCTTAAATATATATATATATATATAAAGTGGGTAAAAATGTAATACAAACAATTTGGTGTTCAAGTTCGCATGGCTTTCGCTTATTACAAATTATAAATGACATATTTTCTTCCAAAATACGTAGAATATTTCCAGTACGTTTTGTTCCTCTTAATATTAACCGTAAATGTAGGGCCTAAATCCAGGTAACACTTTACCTAATGTTATAGATCCCTCAGAACCCCCTAAAAATCAATTGTTACGGAAAAATGTTTCAAACAAAATTGATAGCTGTATGTGTTTGTATCTAATCTGAAACTCAGAGCCTTCTTAGGGAAGTTCAGTCTTAGATCTACAATGGGTCCATTCTGCCTCCCTCCCCCCATTAGACATTTTGTTGAAGAGTAATACCTGTACCTGATGGAGTCCCGTAGGCACACCTCCAGTACGCATCCTCCCAGTAGAGTGACTAAGGAACTGCTACTATCATCATTGCGAAACCTCGACCACCACAAAACCATTCCTCAACTCGTGAGCGCGGAGACATAACTTCGCCGGGCTGGTTCAAGATCCTGTGGTACCAGACTGTAGAGAGAACAATTCCCCTACTTAAAAGCCTAGAATGGTCACAGGCCCGGGACCGCCTAAGCGGGCCCTACGGCTTCTCCTCTGCTCCCTGGCGCCCGCCTGGATTTACCGCACCATTCCAGCAGAGAACGGTTACCCCCATAAAACAAATCATATCAGCCTGTTTCATTAAAAAACACCAGAGCTGAGGCGAGAAAGATTTCCGGTACCAATTCGACACCAATTTACAGGCGCCAGATTACTGGAATCGTCTGTGAGCATCGTGCTCCAAGAAGGTGAAACGTTGTTTTATCCTTTTGCCCACATTTCCTGCAGAGTAAATCCGCATGAGGCCCATACTGTGTATATGTTTCCTTGAAAGGCAGTGGATGACTAGAGCAGTGGTTATCCTTAGCTCTAATTTTGTTTTGCCAGTGTTTGGAGGACCTTCTAAGAAGATCTTGGAATGCCTCTGCCCCGCAATGTTTTTCCCATGAAATGTTTTCCCATTTCTCAATGGCGGTTTTGTTCCGAATGCCGCAGTAAGGCTGCAGGACCAATCGGAGTTCGTGGGGCGTCCTCCTTTGCCAATCTGTCGGTCTTTTCGTATCCTAGAATGCCCTTTCGCACCTAGCCGGAGGCTATTATGGTACCATTGTCATTATTTTTGAAATTAATTGAAGTATCCGGGCTACTTCAGTCTAATCTAAAACATCTTCTCGCACAATTCTAGATAATCCTCCGAAGCCAGTAGCCTAGTAGCGCTCTTCAAATGATGATAGCAATCATCTCCGCGTACAGGGCATGTTGCCACTGGGTAGCTTCTTCCCTCGGTATATGCGTGTGCCCGAGTGCTTGCATGTTTATGATTAATGCAAAGCTATCTTTATTAATAACAGGGTAATAGAAGTTGGTATAACAATACAAAAAAATAATAATAATAATAATAAAAGATGTGAATGGATAAATAGTTCAAATAAATGTAGGTTACCTTTTCATTTCTCAAAATTTTGTAAATAAAAAATCTGGTGTGAAACAACCGCAGAACTTTTCTTAAAAATATATACAATTATAAATAAAATGTCAAATTTTCATTAAACTCCATATTTTGCTCATTTGTTGTAACATAAATGTAGAGATGGTATGAGGTGACAAGGAGGACCATCCTGCTAATACAAACAGTCTAAGTAAGTGTAAATAGCGCGCCAATACATAGAACCAACCAGATATCTATGAAATTAAACGTCACAAATTGCGCAAAACTATCTAAAAATCATTTTCTTCTTTTTTTTTTGAAAAATGTGTCAACTAAAAGTGATGGGTTTGTAACTGTGCAGTGAGTTTTCCAAGTTTAAAGAAAATCGTTGCAGCCGTTTTCGAGAAAATTCCAAAAAAAATAACTCAATAATCTACTTTGTGAAATCGCACTTCCGGTTAACCATTGTTCTTCAAATTTAAAATTCTACCAAGGCTTCTATAGTATTTTATGGATAATATTGAACCATACGTAATATTTTAAGGATGATTGAACCATATATTCATTAAACTGAACTGGTAGTTTAGAGAAAAGCCTAATAATACTACTGTTTCCCCAGAACCCCTCCAAAATAACAATTTTCCGGGAAAATTTTGCAAATAAAAATAAAAGGTATTTATGTTTATTTATAGGTTAAGAAGTTTAAAGAAAATCATTGGAGCTGATTTTGAGAAAATCGCGAATAACTGAAAAAAAATCATTCAGTAAATGTTGATGGATTTTCTTCCAGCGATTTTTCGTTCTCTCTTTCTCTATCTCTCTGTCTTTATATATGTCTCTCTCTCTCTGTAATTATTTGATATATATATATATGTACATATAGATGAAGTTTAATGCAAATGAATATATATATATCTAAAATTATTGATGAGTTATTTTTAAATTCTATTAACAACTAGCTAACCCGACCACGCTTCGCTGTGCCTCAGTCTCATTTTTAGGCTCAACCATGCGTGATTTTGATAATTTGTTTCGATGCTTTGGAATACCTTGTCTACTAATTCTTCTTTGAATGTACAATGTTGCAGAAATTAGATGGGAAGGTGATTTTTCCCGTTTCTGGATTTGTAGGAGCAGTGCCGTTACCGAGTTCGAGTAATTATCTTGAAAATATGGTAGCTGTTGGATCGTTTTGAAGTTGAATTCTCATATTCGTTGTTAAATGATTTTTTTTTTTACTGTGCTCTTAAGAGTTGAATATTTCAAGCAGGCATGCAATTCATCAGCTGGTGTTGAGCGAGGTATCACTGGAAGCGTTTGCCTGAAGTCAACGGATAGTAACACTAATGCTCCACGAAGTGGAACCTGATTATTTCGCAAGTCTTTGAATGTATGGTCTAATGCTTCCAATGACTTCTTATAAGCCATTGTACACACATCCCACACAATGATTTTGCACGGCCGAAGAACCTTTCCCATTCCTGATGTTTTGGAAATGTTACATGCTGGGTTTTCTGTGACGTGCGTGTTTAGTGACAGTTTAAGAACTGAATGCGCTGTTCTACCTCCTTCCATCAACGTAGCAGCAATACCTGAAGAAGCAAGTGCTAATGCAATATGGCCGTTTGAACGGATTTTAGCTCGTAATTTCCCGTTTATGTGGGAATTTCGGAATAGAGGTACTTATAAGTAGTTGAGAAAGAGGTTCAGAGAGAGCGCCACCATCGCAACGCGTTGTAGTCTGTCTATTTCTGCCAACCTCCCGAAACGCTCGGAATTTCCCGTTTCCGTGGGAACTTCAGAGTAAAAAATATATATAATCACTATTATATAGAAATGTAACGATGTGTAAAAATTTCAAGTCCATCCATCGACTACTTTTCGATTTTTGCGGCCACAAACATACGAATGCTGAATTTTCATATATATAGATTATGATGTTTTTATTCTGTTTGAAACTTTTATAGAAGAAGATCATTTTAGCCTATAAAATATCTATATTTGGTCTATGCTAAAGGAGATAATCTATATGCTATTAAATTAAATTTATATAAGGTTTGTTTTTTTTTATAATTTGCTTTCAACAGATTTGATTGTTGTTAAGAATGATAAATTAAATTTTTGCATTCTTCCTGTTATGCAATTGCAATTCTTGTTCAAACTTATAGGTTAAAAACTTTTGTTTCTTGGTGGGTATTCAGGGGACCTCAAAACATGTATTTCCAGTGAAAACTCAATCATTGGAAATGTTCAAAATTGACATACTCGCAAAACAGAGTAAGAGAATGTAGAAATGAATAGGAAAAAGTGAGAAACAAAGATATATATTAGAGAAAGAGAATGTTATTGTTAAAAGGTTTGAGAAGAACAAAAGAGTAAAGTTGTCCAAGAATTGTGTAGATAGTAAGGTTCTGGGGCGGGCATCTACAAGAGATTGGGAATGTTAGGTAAAGTAGAGGTAATGGGATAAGAGAGAGAGAGAGAGAGAGAGAGAGAGTTAGAGTGAGAAAGAGAGAGCGATTAAGCTCATGGTTGTCAGTTTGATTAATGATTCTACCATCGGGATTGACCGCTTCTAAATGGTCCAAGCCACAATTGTGTTGCACACAGAGATAAGTTTGTAACGGCTGCCACAATGCGCACATTCACCAACACATTGGTATACAAACAAACTGTAACAAACTGTTACTATTATCCTCACCTGTGGTGTTTCTCTTGTATTCTCAATTGGCCCACTTTTAAGTTTATTGAAACTATATTCCATTGTACTTTGTAAATATTAGGAAGAATTTCCATTTAATTGTAATTATTTGAAATTAATATCAGCTTTATATTATATAGCGTATTTATTAGCTTAGTAAGTTCAGCATTTTTCAAAATGGGTTTTATAAATTTCTTTTCCATTTTTGGTTCATAAAGCCACGAAATATTGTCATAATTTATTTTTTTTTAAATTTTATATTTGCAAATAAAAAAATGTGAATGTATATTTATTATTTTATTTCTTCAAAGGCTCTGCTGGGTAAGGCACTTCGCATAGGCAAGGGAAGTACCTGAAGCTCCTGAAACATGCACCTCAGAAACTTACATACATATGCACCTACACCTACGCATTAAATAATATGGAGAGAGGTGTGCACGGTCACAATCATGACCCTTCCCTCGAGACCTCTCTAATAAGTCTAGAAGACTGTAGGACTGCAGAGCCTGGTGCATATCTGCAATCAGCCATTTTCTAATCCCTAGCTTCTTAGTCCTTCCTCCAGTGAACGTGGTACCAACCCCATTCCAGACATAATCAGCGGCACCATCTCCACATTAGAGGCACCTCTAGGAACACAAGATATCTCCACAGCCAGTGGGTGCGTACTTCAATATTTTTTCTGTGATTGCATGGGCCAGATTGGCTGAGACTGGGACACTCATGTCGATTAAAACTACTCGGCTCTTTTTCTTGTCATATCAGACCAAGTCCTGGCCGAGTATTAGCAATCTTGTGATCTCTTAAGACCCTCGGTCTCGGTAAAGCAGGTGTCGTGCGTTCTCAAGGAACGGCTGGGAATCGTATCTGTATTAGACCTCGGCGTGCTGGACTAAACCTATAATCCATACCAACTCGTTATGGAGGATTTTCACCATGCTGTTATGTTTGAATAGATATTCCTTTTGGACAGGCCGCCAACAGAACGAAGCTGTAAGAGGAAGTATTGCTGGCGGGCAACATTTTATTTTTTTTATGTAGCCTACAACAAAATCCTTATAAATAATCCCTTTTTTTTTTATAATTTTATTGCGGATGTACAAAATTTTTAGTTTTAAATAAAATACAATGCCTGTTCAGATGGAGGTAGAGAGATGTAATGAAGGTTAGTACAATTAAAACAAAAAAATAAAAAAACACAGAAATGTTCGTATCTCTACCACAAACTGTACATGCTAACTGTCCCAGTTGTCGGACAGATATTGCATCTGCAGTGCACCATACTGTGAATTGCTTTTTAAATGTAACACCTGTTTTTTTTTTTTTGTTTTTTTAACCATTTTAATCCACAACTTGAATACAATATTTTTTTTTTTTTTTACATTATTGCGATCGTGTCAGATTTTCCAAATTGAGTTTTCACCGGAAATACATGTTATGCGGCCATCTGAATACGAAAAAAAAGTTTTTAGCCAATGGTCTGTAGTATGAGTGTGTGTGTGTGTGTGTGTGCTAACAGAATATCTCAAAAAACGAAAATTTCAACTTGGGACAGGAACTCTACTTGCTATTCCGTGTAAGCTCTAACACCGCATCAGACACAAAGATTTCGGACAAAAGCCATCAACCGGAATGGTTTTTTCCTCAATTTTTTGCATTTTTGCTTCTTCTTTTTTTTTTAAATTAAAATTTATGGGAAATGAAAAGATATTGTTTGTGTACTTTTTTATTGTATTCCTTTTTGGGGATTGGACAGAAGAAATACTTGGGTTGAGATAAGGTATACTTAGTGAACATTGTCTATATTGAATGAGAATATTAAGCACCCTAATAAAGAGAGATATAAAAATAATTGGCCCTACCGAAACCCGTGGGTTTAGCAAAATTTCTAACCCAATTAATGTTTTTATTATTTTTAAATATATCTTTTTACGACTTCTAATTATAAATACATAGTTTTCTTAGAAAATTCATGCAATTATCACATCCAAGTTTTAATAAAACTTATGCCGAGTTATTAATTAACTTTCATAATTTGGTAATTCAGTTTCTATACCCCTGGGTAGTTAGAACGTTAAGTTTATGCAATACAATGATATTTAGTTGTTTTTATTTACATTATTTATCTTTTAAATTTATTTTATTTCATCGTAAATAAGGGAAATCTATGATTTATTTAATGTATTTTAATTTTATTTGAGCCATTCTATTTTATATTGCTGATAATAATTTTTCAACAGATTTTCTTCTTGGAAAGGAATTATTTTACTGTTTTCCTCTAAACTGAGGTCATAGTTGATTATACAATTCCACTTTCTAAACAGAATTAATTAGAAATAAATAGATTGCAAAAATTTCAAGTTTCAAGAAAATTAGTAAACCAGAATTGCGTTTTTACTAAATAGTTCTTTCAGTTTTCGCGATTTTCTCCATAAAATCACCGACGAATTTCATTAAATTTGAGGCATAATGACTATAAAATTTGTCATTAACAATTTTGTAAATTGTAAGAGAAAGTTCTCGACTTTTAAAAAAAAAAAAATATGTGATTAGATCCATAATACTAGATAACATCGGAAATCCATGCTTATTTTCATTGCTTTTGACCGGTTTCCAATTCTCATTCATTGTTTGACAAGTACAGACAAGTTCGTATGGTGCGTGACAGAAACCTGAAATAGAAGTATTTTATTATTTATTTATTTATTTATTTATTGAAAATATTTACAATTCATTTATGAAAGAAAAAGAACTCTACATAAAAATATTTGTACTGACATAGCAACGGCTGTCTGTCAGGAGTGCTGAGAATACAACAAATAACAAAATAAAAAGAAAAAGAAAGTTTACATCAACACAAAGAAGGAAAACTGTGAATAAATTCTATAAAAAGAAAAAATAATTAAATACATTTTTTGTGTATTTTACATTTTTTAGTTTAGATTGTATAATTAAAAATTGAAATTTTCTACTAAATATGACCGGTAAAGTGTAGCTTCGTTTAGGTATCTGGTCAGAGCTGCCCAATCTGCACCATTCAACCATGCTATCATTTCGTCCCTTGTTAAGGTGAGGCCACCCAAACACTTTTTCCTTATTCCCGCAAGAACCCTACAGCGACCTCTACTTCTAAGAAATGGTACACATCCTCGTCCTCACGAAGGTTACACATAGAGCAGGAGTAGTCTTTTCCCTGGATGAAAGGTTTATAATTTAAATTAATAAGTTCTCCTCTTATTTTGAATATATTACTAATATTGGAGACACACATACCCAAATTTATATAGTCTACATCCAGGGAATGTTGCTTGTAAATATTATGAAATACCCCTTTCAAAGCTTTATCTCGGTAATCCAACCGATAACCAACGGTTAGATTACTTTTCAGGGTATTCAGCTCCATCCTCCATTGCTCTATGGACCCGAAAACTTGCCCAAATTCACAATTTCTTTGCTTAGACCAATTGATCCAATCATTAAACCACAAAATTTTCTTTTGGATTACTTCCTGAGCTATCAATTTGGTAAGTCGGAAATCTTCAAAATTTAAGGTCTTTAACACGTAGTTAAAATGAAGAGAGAAAGTGAAGACGTGGATAGGCAAACATTTGGTCTCTAGGTAGATCATATAGTTAGGAGTATTTTTTGGAAGTATTAATAACTTTTTGATGAATGTCCTCTGCACTTTTTCAATGGTTTCCACATACTGATACCCCCAGGCCTGGCAACCATAAGTGAGGACAGATCGTGACACAGATCTGAAAATATCGAACTTGGCCGAAAGAGGGATGCTTTCATTTGAAAATAGATTTGACCAGACAGTGTTAAGACCCAACAAGGCATGGCGAGCACAGTCCGAAAAATGCGAAGCGAGAGACAGTGAAGGGGCCAGCATAATCCCTAATATTTATAACGATTGACTACTTTAACCAGCTGGCCATCAAACCTCCAGGACTCATTTTTACTAAGTCTCCCTCCGCTCTTCCTAAACACCAGAAATAGAAGTAAACTCTCTACACGACTTGATATCCGAAACCGTTGAGAAGCAGCCAAAACAGGCATGCTACTTTCGGATCCCAAAATATATTTTGTTTAAATTGTCAGGACATACTCGTATGCCTTGTATGTATATTCCTGATGAAAACTTACGTTTTTAAAATGTCCCAAGTTCACAATCCGTGCTTTTTTGTAGGACTAAGAGGAAGAAGAAAAATAATTTAAGGATAACAAGTAATTTAAGCCTACTACGCCAATACCCAAACAGCTGACGCGACCAATGAGGAATAACTGTGAAAATTAGAGGGACACCTTTGTAAAAGGTATAATTTCAAATTTCAACTTTAAATACAGCAACGCTTTTTTTTTTTTTTGGTGTCTGTGTGTCTGATCGATCTGTGTGTCTGATCGATCTGTGTGACCACAAGCTCTCTTTTCTCTGGAGATCATGTTTTGATATACTACCATTTATCTCTATTTAAATTCAATTATTGACATAACATTATAGCTTAGAAATAAATTCATTAATAAAGTAAACGATGAAATTTTGGAGCCTCCATAACTAATAGAAAAACTGACCTGGAAATAACAAATTAAAAATGTTAAAAGAAGAAATAAATAAGTCACAAGATTGCTATTGCAATTTGAAGAAATGCATCAACTGACAATGAAGTTTTGAAAATTCAAGGAAAGGACAATTGGGGGGGGGGTATGTAAAAATTAAAACGTAAGAAATAATCTATTATGTAAGTGCTAGGGGTAGTAGTAACTTACGCATTGCAGCTAGGTACATGAAGTGATAATATTGCAGTCCAAAAGGCAGCACCAATTGAATAAACTCTATGAACATATTCAAATTTATCGTTACACATTAACATATTCTTCAGATTTAGGACCCTCGAAGATGAATTATTCCGGAAAAATGTTTCAGATAAAAGTTGAGCCTATTTTTATGTGTTCATTAAGAAAATCATTGTAGCCGTTTTCTACAAAATTAAAAACAAATTTCTGTAATATCATACTTGCTGTTGGATAATCCTTGAGTACGAAAAAATGAAAAACCACTGAAAGCTTGATATTTCCTTTGTATATATCACACACGGGACTGGAAGTAACCGGACAAAATTCTCAGCCGAAAATAGTTACATAGTCGATTTTTTTTAAAACACGTTTTCTTCAAAAATGGCTCCAACCAGTTTCTACAAATTATTTATACATATAGCATATATCTAAGACTATAACTTTTAATTTTAAAAAACAATATACTAGGCAAATTGTTTTAGCCAGATTCTGAGGAAGCGGTGTGATATTAGTCTTCTATTTAAAGTGCCAGTACCGGATATATTGCTCGGCCATAACATGTTAAACTTAAATGTTAATGAGAAGTAAATTTTTTCTTAAAATATCTAGATTGAAAAAAATTGTTTTTGATTTGTTATACGAATTTCCTGATCGTTTTTCTTTTTCCTTCAGTTTTCCATGATTTTTTCGATAACCATAGCAACGGGGTTTCTTTAAATTTGGTATAGTAATGTTCTTCTAGAGATTTATCATTTTTATGATCCTTGTTTTCAAGAAAAACGATTGTGGAGTGATTTTAAAGAAGCTAAGTACTATTTCATCTTACTTATATTTCAGTATAATGCAACCGTATGATACTGAATGGAACTGAATATTTTGTGAAAACTTAGTTAAAAAATCTATATAGATAAAAATTCAGCATCCGTATGTTTGTGGCCGTAAAATTCGAAAAGTAGTCAATTGATTGACTTGAAATTTTGGCACAACGTTGCATTTCTATACAAGAGTGTTTATATATACTTTTCACTCCGAAGTTCCTCACGAAAACCGAGCGTTTCGCGAGGTTGGCAGATATAGACAGACTCAGACGCGTTGCGATGGTGGCGCGCTCTCTGAACCTCTTTCTCAACTATTTATAAGTACTCTATTCCGAAGTTCCCACGGAAATGGGAAATTCCGAGCGTTTCGCGAGGTTGGCAGAAATAGACAGAAGCAAACGCGTTGCGTTGGTGGCGCGCTCTCTGAACCTCTTTCTCAACTACTTATGATGTTGACATATGTTCGAAGAACCTCACACCAGTCTCGCGCAGTTTACCGCGTTGGCCGAGTGAGTGATAGTGTTGTTTAATAAAATAATAACACTTCTTATTATTACCTTTATTTTTTGTTTATTGCATATATGGGAACACACATAACAGCCTTTTTTCAATTAGGTCAAAGAGATGATTTTGCAAGAAATTTGATGTATGCAGACATTCCGACTTATTACACTTGGAACCAACACGAAATAATTTCGTAAGAAGGAAGAGTGGCAAAGCAGTAGTTGTACAACCTGGAATATTTTCATCTAATACTGTACATCCGAATGCTATATCCGAACACTACACTACACATCCGAACCACGCAGAATGCTTTTATACGTTTGCTTCTGATTACCATTCGTGGTCCCACATCGTTTATACACTTGCGAACAGTGGATGGAATAGTATGTAATACGTATCGGAGTGCGTACGAGGCACTTAATTCGCTGGAAAAAGACAATCATTGGGATAAGTCAATTGAAGATTCATCGGCTACTTCTAATCCATTTCAAATACGTACGCTGTTCTCAATTATTTTATCTACATGTTTCCCATCACAACCACTACAATTGTGGGAGAAATACAAAGACTACATAGCCGAAGATATTCTGCACAGAATGCGTCATCAAACACATAATCATGGCTTGGATTTCACAGAAGAAATATACATTGAAGCGCTAATCTTCATTGAGGATCTTTGTCTTGCAATGTGTGGCAAGTAGGGGGCACGGATTGGGTGTAATAGCACCGGACAGGTCCATCAATGCAACATTCGAGAGAGAACGGCTCAGAGAACAATCATACACCAGAATTGACTTTCAGCTGTTCGTCCCAGAAAATACACTGAAACTCCTTCAAAAACAAAAGATAGCATTTGATACCATCTTACAAGCTGTGGCCAAGCAATCCGGTGGATTGAAATTTTTACGCTCAAGGTGGAACTGGAAAAACGTTCTTAATTTCCTTAATCCTGGCTAGAATCCATTCAAACGGCCATATTGCGTTAGCACTTGCTTTTTCAGGTATTGCTGCTACGTTGATGGAAGGAGGAAGAACAGCGCATTCAGCTCTTAAACTGTCACTAAACATGCACTTCACTGAAAACCCAATATATATCATTTCCAAAACAACAGAATGGGATAGGTTCTTCGGGCGAACAAAATCATTGTTGGGATGAGTCTACAATGACTCACAAGAAGTCATTGGAAGCATATACCATACATTGAAAAACTTGCGAAATAATCAGGTTCCATTTGGTGGAGCATTGGTGTTACTATCCGGTGACTTCATCGGATGTTACTATCCTCGCTCAACACCAGCTGACGAATTGCATGCCTGCTTGAAATATTCAACTCTTTGGAGCACAAAACAATTCATTTAACAACGAATATGAAAGTTCAACTTCAAAACGATCCAACAGCTGCCATATCTTCAAGAAACTTACACGAAGTCGATAACTGCACTGCACCTACAAATCCAGAAACAGGAAAAATCATTCCTATCTAATTTCTGCAACATTGTACATTCAAAAGAAGAATTACTAGACCAGGTATTCCAAAGCATCGAAACAAATTATCAAAATCACGCATGGTTAGGCGGAAGAGCCATTGTAGCGGCTAAAAATATCGAAGTACTCGATATAAACGACATCTTTGTTTTCTTGCTGAATCTATGTTAACTATAATACTTCTATTTACTTCCCTAATAATTAAAATCAGACTGAGCCACAGCGAAACGTGGCCAGGTTTAGCTAGTTGAATATAACTAACAAATTTTGTTTAAACCTCAAATTTTACAGATTTGTCCTATCATAAATACAGAGATGGAGAGGGGATTCAGGCAGATCGTAGAAGTGATTACATTGTAGTCCAGAAGAGAGCACCAATAACATTGAACAACCGTATATAATAGTGGAAATTAATCGCCATAAATTCCCGCAAAATCTTCTAAAATTAATTTTTTTCAGAAAAATGATCCAAACAAAAAGTGATAGATTTTAACTGTACAGTTAGCCATTTCTAGTTTAAAGGAAATCGTTTCAGTCCTTTTAATTTTCAAATCAAACCTATTTTATATTTCTGTAAAGTAGCACTTCCGGTTGACCGATGTTCTTCAAATTTGGAATACTCCAATGATTGTAAAAGTGGTAGGATGATTATGATTACACAGGTGGTAGAAGCATACATTGTACTGAAATAATACTTTAGAGAAAAGCTTGAAAATGTTATCTTACTAAAACAACCACAAAATATGTACATTTCCGGTAAAAAATCAATTTCGATAATTTGACACGATCGCAATACTATTGCATACTTCTACAAGAAAAAGTAGACATTGAACTTTGACGAAAATGTTTCGATTATTTTTGTATCAATTGCAATAAGAAAATAATCATATTAATCATGTAAGGTTCCATTTCAGATTTTTAAAGAAATTCTTTAAAATTATTAATAACTTAGTTCTTACAAATTTGAAGTTAAAATAGGTCATCTGGTCTAATTCAAGTGGTTGACTTATTATCCAATGGATATCGATGTGTAATAGAAAAATAACGGAATTAATATAGACAAACTGTTCGGTAGGCGTGCATCCACGAAAGACTGATTTTTATTATTACCTTTTTGAAAAGTTTTTGATCTATTAATAGATGTAAATAGACAATATACAGTTTTAATAGTATATCAGTTCCATAATTCAGATGACAATTCTATTGGATAATATATGATGATTAAATCATCGTTAAAGAACAACATATCTGTTAACGGGACATGCAGTCTGCGGGACATGCAGTCTGCTGTAAGTATATAAGTAAGGTGGCAATACCGATGTGATGATGAATACCACACATACATTGTTTGATTGTGCCATTCACAATACCAGCACACCTTGGATGTACATACATACCACCGTACTTTCTATTGATCTGGAATATTATGGCAGAGCTTTATCACAAGTGACAGAACTTTATACAGACTATTTATGTTTCTATATTCTTACAAAGAAAATTGTTCTCATGTTTCCTATTAATTATTTTAATAATTTTATATATTTACTTACTCTGTAAGAGGAATTTTTGAGAATTTGTCAAATTTTCGAAATTAAGATTTCTCCGGAGAAAACTTCCTGAGTAAGAAAAAAATATTGTATTGCGATCTGAATAATATGTATTTTTGTATGTTTAATGTGAAAATGAGATTTAAAAAATGGAAAAATCTTAGTAAGTTCAAACTTGAATATCGTTTTTTTTCTAATACCGCACCCGATACTAAAGTTTCAAAATCTATCAACCAAATTTTCTGACTTTACTGAATGCTTGTTTCTCAAGAATTTTCCACGAAATTGGGGTTTCTGTAAGAACAGCAATGTTAAATTTTTCTCGAAAGTTCATTTCTCTTCAGTACTTCGTATCGATCTTCCACCTATATAATATTGCTCTACTGCAAAGACATTGCTATACACCTGCTGGTTCAGGAATTAGAATCGGTCTACTCCCGTCCAGGATGTCGTAAGAGGCGACAAAATGACCACGCTCCTTGTGGCTTCTCTCCTATTCTTTTCTACTCCAATGCTCTTTTCCTTCGATGGATGTTAATCTATTGGATTCCTTGGACTGTTTCCTCCTCCCCACGTCCTTAGCTACAAATGCGATATCCTTGAATATTCAACTATAGTTTGGAGATGTTAAACAAAATTCCTTACCTTCTTTCTTTCCCTGTCCCACTTTATTTATCCATAGGCGAGGAGGTGAAGATGGCTCTGGAATTACCAAGTCAGTAGTAAGTACCACTGATTTGAACTGCTTCTGAGATTATTTAAAAATGGCTCATAAGATAAAAGCAACCTCTCCAGGGGCGGTGCGGTTGAATGTGGCACTCCAGTTTACTCTTGGAGAGTTCATTATGCTCGCGCAAACTGAACCTTTTTTGGGGGGGAAAAGGGAAAGGGAAGTGAGCCAAGGAGGGAATATGGTGGAACGGGTCAGCCTTCTTACGAAAACATTACAACAAAATGGGCTCTTAGCAGATCCTTTTTATGGAAATTTTGGCTATTTGTTACGTTTGGATTTCATATGCCGAACTTGGTATCAAAGACACTCATCTGTCGATATCAAGCCTATTATGACTCCACGTCGCGGGGACCGATCATAGTTTCCCCTGATAGACCTAAACTAGCTAGGCACCGGGGGGGGGGGGTGCTTTCTTGAATTCCATGGAAGCGTCATCTAACCGGAAATACATCACACCATTTCCCGAGAGAAAGTGGAAACCCATATAGTTTCTACCCCACTTTTAGTCTTTTGGTCTTCAACCGTGGATTTGTTTATACCTCCCTACCTTTTTGTATTTTTCTTTATGATTCATTTGTTCCATCTATAGCGAGATGACCATAGGACTCTGGCACTTTACTTATTAATGTGATAGGGCTGATATAAGAGTGTATTCGGGGAACACATTTGGCCCTTTAGGCAGGCCTAATTGCATCTAATTCCTTTCGGATCTAGAATAGAATAGAATAAAATAAAATAATTTTATCCTTACTAAGAAATAAACATTCTTTTTTAAATAGAAATATGAAAAAATGATAACATGTTAAAGGGTAGTGTGTAAATTAAATATATTATTGAATATGTGGATGGGTCCGCAATGCTGGATAACATCTGGTATTTTATCCATCGTAGCATGCGTATTCATTTTGTTCTTGACAGGCTTACGTGAGGAACAATATAAATATACAAGCTACGTTTTACCGTAATCCGGATTACGTTGAAGAGAACTCTCTACACGAACTTGGTGAATTTGATCTGACGATGGATGAAAATCCGAAACCGGTCAGGAACAATACTAATATGCATGCTACGACGGATAAAATACCAGATACTAAATATATTAGTTTATGTTTGAAATTTAAACGTTAAAACGTTTGAACGTTAAAAAGTATATATTACATATTGTTAGACATTAATATAATTTTGTACAACCTTTTAAATATAACCTTTCCCTCTTTAATTAGATAGAAAACAAAATTCCCTAACCATAAACTTTCCAAAGTGTTTTCAAAAACAATTTTAAATCATGTGAATAATATTCCTCTGAATTCTCCATAATAAAGTGTTTACCTTAGTGAGTAAAAAAGTTTTTAATCTCTAAAGTTTAAATGTAATCAAATATTTGTACATTAAATTAAACAAATTTTATGGCATGGATAAAATTGTTAAAATATGTTAAATAATATCAAAATAAATACTTTATTGCAATAATATACAATAAATGGGGCTGCCCAATTACATTGAGTCTGCTTAAACACAGCGTGCCAATCAGCCAAGTTGACATTCATTTTGTAACAAAAATTACAATTAAAGCTTATCAAATATATAGTTACAAACGCAGTCTTAATAGAAATAACAAATACAAAAAAAAGATATACATTGATATATAGTCGATAATCACATCAATAAGTCATTATTAGAGAAGATCAAATCGATAACATTGCAACTTTGTCAATATACAAGTAAATACTGGAAGTTTAACAATATTAAAACCACATACTAAAAGTATTACAATCCATAAAAGAAAAGCGAACGAAAGAACACACCAAAACAAAAACAAAAAATCTGGTGTGAAACACAAACACTCACACAACTTTCTCTTACTCCAGTTATCAAAATTATAATTGACAAATTTTATAGTTTGTGTACCAAATTTAATGAAATTTGTCGAAAACTGAAAAAACTATTCAGTAAAAGCGCACTTCCGGTTTACTGATTTTCTTCACACCCGGAATTTTGGCCAACTATTTATTTCTAATTAATTTCATTTAGATGATGGAGTTGTATAATCAAGTATGATACCACTTTAGAGGAAGCTGCAACCCTACCCCTCTCCTAAAAGTGCCCTTAAATGAATTTTCCCAGAGAAATGTTTTATAGATCTTTGAATGTTTATTTTATATGTGTAGTTTCAAGAAAATCGTCGGGGCCATTTCTGAGAAAATCGCGAAAAAGTG